>JAWZYU010000021.1:68582315-68821458 GCA_038380435.1 Ryuthela nishihirai | reverse complement strand
AAGGATTTTAAAAGAGCTATTTTTATCCCTATTTTCAAAAAAGGTGATCGCAGTTCTTGTGATAACTATAGGGGTATCAGTCTACTCTCTGTTCCAGGTAAAGTTCTTTCCATGATTGTACTTAATAGAATTAAGAATCTGGTTGACAGTCAATTGCGTGATGAGCAATGTGGATTCAGAAGTGGTAGGGGATGTGTGGATCAGATATTTTCCCTTAGGCAGATTCTTGAGAAATGTTTAGAGTTTCAGAAACCTTTGGTTGCTAGCTTTGATGATTTCAAAAAGGCATTCGACTCTGTTGATCGTCATAATTTGTGATTGATTGTGAGATCATATGGTATACCTGACAAGTTAGTTAACATTATGAAAGCTCTCTATAATAACACTGAGTCGTGTGTGAGAGTTGGTAAGGCTTGTAGCAATTGGTTTAGCATTACTTCTGGTGTTCGACAAGGGTGCATTTTGTCTATAACCCAGGTCCCTTAGATCAGTAGCCTAGCGCGCTAACCACTCGGCCACGGGACGGCCACCAACATGTGTATTTTTATCAGTCTCTTAAACGGGAAAATTGCTCATTCGTGGCCTAATTGTGTTGTTTCCAGATGCTTGCCGAAATGGGAGCTGGCAAATGGTTTTTATTGCCCTGTTGTCGTCTGCTCCCTTCGTATAGCCGGAGGGGTTAGGGTGTGAGTCACCGAGAGGGGTTGGGTTGTTTTACCTCTGAGCGGCACTTTTTTGCATACCATGGGCTAAATGGCCAGGCCACATGGACCCCGAAGGCTCAGAGAAGGTTGGGGGAGGGGACCCACTGGAACAGCTGTTGGGAGACAGATGGAGCCTCCCGTCAAAGCCATCCAGCGTGTTCTTTAACGTGCACAGGGTATGGCTCTCCCGCACACGGGGCCACGGCTTAACGTCCCATCCGACGGACGGCGGCCTTTCCAAGCCCATCGGTGTCCCCTACTGACCGTGGGCAGGGCAGAGAATTTTTGCGGAGATAAATCTCAACGCTGACCCAGATGGGACTCGAACCTGGGAACTACAGATTACGAGCCTGGCGCGCTACTGACTGAGCCACCCCGCCCCCACCGAGAGGGGGGACGGGGACCAATAAGCAAGGCAGAAAGATGGTGGCTTAGGAACGGAGAAGTCACGTTCGTTCAGCACCTCAAAGTGACGTAGTTCTTTCTCCAAAACCCTAAATGAGTAGGGTTCGGTTCTATGGTCAACCAGATTATGTAGGCAGAGATTAGGCTGTCCTCTCGTCTAGTTTTGAGATCTGCAAAGCGAATCCTGTGAGGGAAAATACAAAATTTCTACCTCATTAAATGGATGCCTGTAAAAGCAAAGCAGCATTCAAGCTACGATAAGTCGATTGGAGAGTCTTCAAAGCACATCGAGCCATTTCATCGAACGAATCGTTAAGCACAGCTAAATTCCACAAAATCAAGAACATTCCTATAATGTACATACATTTATATCAATTTACAAAGTGTGAATAAACGGTGTGTCATCTTCTATCTAATGCATTAGACTTTCTTTCATTCTTTTCAGAGAGAGAAGAACACCAGGTTTGGCGCACATCATATCTGATGCGCATCAAAGCGTGGGAGGAAAATTTCGCGGATCTGTAGTTTCACCCAGAATCACGAGTGAAGATTTATTAACTAGAATAATTAATTAAAGAGAAGATTGAAAGTTCAGGGTCCACCACTCCTCCCAACATCACAGCAATGGAAGCCAAAAAATTATTCAACTTGTTCATATTTCACATATTTTTCACGATGTTTCTTAAAACCTCTAAGAGGAAAACGTTACACTGAAATCGAAATCCAGTCTCTTCCAGCCCCTCGCCTTTTACCTCTTTCAGTGTATATTGCATTAGTAGGGGGAAAGTGGGGGTTCTGGACCAGAGGCGGGTCAATGTTAATCCTATGGGACCCGCCTCCCTGTGTTCTAAAGTGGAGGCGGGTCTTTTTTGTCACACATACAGGTCGTCAATACATATTTCCCCTCAATTATTTATATAATTTCAAATAATTTATTTTTAAATCAGAGATATATTTATTTTTAATCAGATTTTCCTTTTAATTAATTTTCATTTAACCACCAGCAGTTTTTCTCTTTTTTTTATTTTCTGCGGGACAGGCTTTTAAATCAGTTTCTGTGGGATAGTCCTTCTTCAAGTATAAATATGACATCCATCAGTCAGATTCCTCATTCTGTTGTCAGACGTTGACAGTGACGGTTCTCTGCTGCTGCGTCTCCGTGACTTCTCCAATTGTTAAAAGCCGAGAGCGATAGTTCTCGACGTCCTTGTATAGTTGGCTTGTTTTACCTCTGAGCGGCACTTTTTTGCACACCATGGGCTAAATGGCCAGGTCACATGGACCCCGAAGGATCAGAGAAGGTTGGGGGAGGGAACTCACTGGAACAGCTATTGGAAGACAGATGGTATCCTCCCGTCAAGGCCATCCAGCGTGTTCTTTAACGTGCACAGGGTATGGCTCTCCCGCACACGGGGCCACGGCTTAACGTCCCATCCGACGGACGGCGGCCTTTCCAAGCCCATCGGTGTCCCCTACTGACCGTGGGCAGGGCGGGGAATTTTGCGGAGATAAATCTCAACGCTGACCCAGCTGGGACTCGAACCTGGGAACTACAGATTACGAGCCTGGCGCGCTACCGACTGAGCCACCCCCGCCCCATTCTTGTATAGTATAAATCAGTTATTTTACAAGTCACTGCTACATAATATATCCATGTGATATATGTGAGAAGGCTTTCCTTCATCAGACCCATCTCATTCGTCATAAGAGAAATCATGATGGAAATAACCTCTTTAATTGCTCTCAATGCGAATCGATATTCTCAAGGAGAGATGACGTCCGACGTCATGAGTTAACCCACGCCTCCAGGAAAACCTACAAATGTGAAGAATGTGCAATGGAGTTTGGAAGAAAAGACAATCTTTTGCGCCATCAAAAAAAGCCACACAATAATAAGCGAAAACGTTCTGAAGATGAAAGGATTCCCCAGAAGAAACAAAAACCAGACCCTGAAGACCCCTGCCAGTTTACAGAAGAAATGAAAAGGACCCTGTCAACACATAAACTGATAGCAACGGAAGAAACATCTGTTGACCTCACCTTTTTCCTTGAATCCTCGCGGGAGTCACTCATAACTCATCTGAAATATAAATTAACCTCGAAAGGTAACATTAAATGGTACCTTGCAGTACAAGTGCGCTTCAGGCGAAATGTTTCCCCTACTACCTTCGAACACTGCACTCCATTTTTCCGAAGTAACTGTGCCACAAGTCTTCCTACATCATCCCTAAACAGAGAACTGGATTCCGCGTATAAGAATATTAAGACCTCATTTGAAGAATTTGAAGGAGCACATAGTGGATGGACACTGGATGCCGTACTCCACGCTGAAATGAACATTGGAAAATATATCCCTCTTTCAGGGTCTAGTTATATCCCTACTCCAAGGGAATTACTGTTAAAACACGCTATTGTCAATGTATGTAATTCTGACCAAAAATGTTTTGTCTGGTCTGTTTTAGCCTCTTTGTATCCTACCACAGATCATCCACAACGTCCTACCACCTACATTCATTTAGAAGAAAAAATAAACACATCTGGACTAATTTTCCCTATAACAATAAATCAAATATCTAAATACGAAAAAATGAACAACATTTCTGTTAATGTTTTTGGATACGAGAAAGAGGTGTTCCCACTCTACATCACGCCATTCAGATTTAAAGCGCACGCAAATCTTCTTCTGTTATCGGATGATGAAAAGCAGCATTATTGTTCCATTAAGAATATGAGTAGACTTCTCAGTCCTCTCACTAAACATAAATGTCAGGCTTTCTTTTTGTGATTACTGCCTTCACCGTTTCAAAAATGAATCACTCTTGAAGGATCATGTTCCCTATTGTCAAGAACATTGACCCCAAAGAGTAGAATTTCCAACTAAAGAAGAAAAATGGCTGAAATTCACAAATTTCAAGTTTCAGCAGCCTGTTCCATACGTGATTTATGCCGACTTTGAATCATTCCTAGTGAAAGTGGACACTTGTATGCCTAACCCTGCAAAATCTCACACCACTATCACGGCAAATCATGAATCCTGTGGATTTGCATATCTTTGTATATATGGGCCTGACGGCTGCAGCTATAAATTTATCTCCGCAAAATTCCCCGCCCTGCCCACGGTCAGTAGGGGACACCGATGGGCTTGGAAGGCCGCCGTCCGTCGGATGGGACGTTAAGCCGTGGCCCCGTGTGCGGGAGACCCATACCCTGTGCACGTTAAAGAACACGCTGGATGGCCTTGACGTGAGGCTACCATCTGTCTCCCAACAGCTGTTCCAGTGGGTCCCCTCCCCCAACCTTCTCTGAGCCTCCGGGGTCTATGTGACCTGGCCCTTTAGCCCATGGTGTGCAAAAAGTGCCGCTCAGAGGTAAAACAACCCAACCCAACTGCAGCTATAAACCTCCAGTAAAGAGGTCCTAATGTAGTAGAAGAATTTTTAGAACGTTTGCTTAAAGAAGAAGAAAACATCAAAAATTTACATTCCCAATAACATGGAAGCATACATAGCCTTCTCCCTGGGGACATTACATTTTATAGACTCCTATCAGTTTTTAAGCACATCTCTTGAGAAGCTAGTAAATAATTTATCACCAGATGAGTTCCATATTTTAAAGGACCACGTTGAACCCGAAAGGCTACATCTGGTTTTGAGAAAAGAAGTTTACCCCTATGATTATATTGACAACAGTGAAAAGTTTGAAGAAACAGTATTACCATCACGTGAAGCATTTTACAACCAACTCACAGAAGAAGCGTTAGGGGAAGAAGACTACACCCATGCAATAAGAGTATGGAATGCATTCAACATAAAAAATCTAAGTCAGTATCATGACTTGTACCTGAAGAGTGACGTGCTCCTCTTAGCTGGTGTTTTCGAAAGTTTCAGAAAACTATGCATCAGATACTATGAAATCGATCCCTGTCATGTTTACACAGCTCCTGGATTAGCCTGGCAAGCAAGCTTAAAAATGACAAATGTAAATCTTGAGTTGATAACTGACCCTACAATGTACCTTTTCCTGAAAAAAGGCATATGAGGGGGAATTTCTGTGATATGCAATCGTCTTAGTACTGCAAACAACAAGTATTTCGACACCTATGATCCTCAGTTACCCTCTAAATACATTATGTACTATGATGCCAACAATCTTTATGGATGGGCAATGTCACAATGTCTGCCTCAAAGCGATTTTCGATGGCTTAATAAAGAAGAAATAGAATATCTAAATATTACGACAATTGCTGATGATGCGAATAAAGGATACATATTGGAAGTTGATTTAGATTATCCAGTTTCTCTACACGACAAGCATAATGATTATCCACTAGCCCCTGAGAAACTTCAGATTACCAGCAGCATGCTATCACCATATTGTCAAGAGATTGCCCAAAACCTTGGAATAAATACAAACCAATCAGTCGTGAAATTAGCCCCAAATCTAAATTCTAAAGAAAAATATGTCCTTCATTACGGTAATATGAAACAATATTTAGCCTTCGGTATGCAGCTGAAGAAAAATACATCGCGTTTTAGAATTTAATCAATATTGCTGGCTAAAACCATATATAGAATTTAATACAGATCAGCGGAAGAAAGCTAGAAACGACTTCGAGAAGGACTGCTTCAAACTGATGAATAATGCTGTGTTTGGAAAAACGATGAAAATTTTGAGAAATCGAGTGAAAATTGAATTGACTCAAAACCCGAAGAGAGTATGTAAACTTGTAGCATCACCTGCTTTTCACGCTTTTCGTGTTTTTGACAATGACCTCGCAATGTGTACAATCAAAGCAAACTAAATTGAAACTCAACAGACCTATTTATGCTGGTTTCAGTATTCTAGATATTAGTAAACTATTGATGTATAGCTTTCTTTATGACTATATTAGTCCAAAACATGGAGAAAAAGCTAAATTATTGTTCACTGATACAGATTCACTGTGCTACGAGCTTCAAACCGAGGACGTGTATGCCGATATGAAAGATGATATAGATCATTTCGATACGTCCGACTATCACATAGATCATGTTTTACATAGTACGCATAATAAAATGGTACTAGGTAAAATGAAAGATGAACTTTCAGGAGTACCTATCAAAGAATTCGCAGGGCTTCGTCCAAAAATGTATTCTCTTCTGAGTTTACATGAGGAGAAGAGGACAGGGAAAGGAGTCCCCAAATACATCGTAGAAAGAACCCTTCGTCACAAGGATTACAGAGACTGCTTGATAAACAAATCACCTTGTCGAGTAGATTTGACAAGGATTCAAAGTAGCAACCATCATCTTCATACAGTGAAAGGTGTAAAACTCGGTCTGTCACCATTTGATGATAAAAGATATATTTTAGAAAATGGTTATGACACCCTTTCATACGGTCACTACAAAACGATAAAATAATAATATAACAGAAAAAACGAATATTTCACTGTGATTTTTAATATGTTTGAGCTATTTATGTATAAAAATATGATAATTTTATCCGAATGTATGCATATAACCCATATATATGTAAAAATATTGCATGTCATTATTATATGTAGACAGCTGTATGTAAAACCATTTCCTCTGTTAACCTGCATTTTTTGTAAGCAGGCTGTAAAGTATATCTATAATCAATGTGAAAAAAGCATCATTGTGAAATGTATAAAATTGTAAACCAATGGTAATCATTACACGTGTAAACCCACGCATTGTCATTGTATCACCCAATACTTTGAAATCAATAAAAATTTTAAAATGAAATATATGTGTCGTCTGAATTTCTGAGTCTTATCTTTAGCAAGTGGGGAGGTAAATAAGCGTTAGCGTCACTTCTCACGTGACTTTTTCCGGTGGTGCTAACGTGCTGCTGACTCATTTCCTCAGCATGCATCGCGTTGTAACGTGCCTGAGGAATCACCTCGGTCACTGGGAGAAAACCCTTCTGGGATCCATTTCTGGGATTACACTTATAATAAAAGGTTGGTAATTCTCTAAATTTTCAGCGTTTATCAAACATTACTTATAATTTCGCGATGTAGTGACGTTCTCAAGTATTAAGAAGTGATGAAAATATAAGATTTCCTTTCAAAGTTGTCTCGAGACGCTTGCTTAGTCATAGGCTACCAGAACTACCCGGAACGAGCCACCTCGAAATCAACGTTTTTTTTTTTAAGCGATCACTTCTCAGAAGTGGAGGACTTCAATAAATGCACCGAGTGCTGTGTTTATGAGAACATTATCAGCACGGAATGAAATTCTAATTTTTACTTTGCAGAGACGGAAACTTTACCTAGATTTTACAGAGAAATTATTGAAATTATTACATCAGCCATTTGGCAATAAAGGAATTTATCAAGTGCTTTGGAGCAGATTTTACTGAATATTAATACTTTACAATAAAGGAAAAGGATAATTTCCTGTATATAATACAGAGGTGTACAGACGAATTTTATTTCCTATGAATAAAAAAAAATAGGATTTTCATACTGTTATTCGAATTACTCAGTTAATAATTGTTTTACTTTGTAATGTTTCCATGACAAAAAGTATGATGATTTAATTAAAAATAACGTTTTTCCCTAATTTCATAGAAAATTAAGGGGATTTCATCGTATAATTTAAGTGATTTAAAAAAAAGAGAAAAATTCCCTAAAAAGGAGATTTTTTTTCAATTACAGAGATGAAAATATCGTTTTTTTTTTCTCAAATGCATTGAAAATTAAGCGATTTCGCCACTTATTTCAACTGTTTAGTAAAAAAAATACATTTAATTCCCAGATTTATAACGACTGAGATAAAAAAAAATAATATGCTTACCTACATTAAATACAATGAAAAATAACGAAATTCACCACTAATATCAGCTGCTTAATATCAAGAAATACAGATGATTTCCTGTTTTTAATATTAGATATAAGTAAAAGAACTAGCGAACTTATTATTTGAATTATTTGAAATTATATAACTTATTGAGGGGAAATATGTATTGACGACCTGTATGTGTGACAAAAAAGACCCGCCTCCACTTTAGAACACAGGGAGGCGGGTCCCATAGGATTAACATTGACCCGCCTCCACTTTAGAACACAGGGAGGCGGGTCCCATAGGATTAACATTGACCCGCCTCTGGTCCAGAACCCCCACTTTCCCCCTACTTCCATTGCTTGCCTCCCCTTCATTTTCTTTTTTTTCTAGATAGATGTCTATGTGTCATAATTCCTTCTCAAGCTCCCCCTCTTTATTTTTTATAGATACTTTCTCAAGCTTCCCCTCTTTATTTTTTATAGATACTGATCTGTATGTAATAATTCCTTCTCAAGCTTCCCCTCTTTATTTTTTATAGATACTGATCTGTATGTAATAATTCCTTCTCAAGCTCCCCCTCTTTATTTTTATAGATACGGTCCTATGTGTAATAATTCCTTCTCAAGCTCCCCCTCTTTATTTTTATAGATACTGATCTGTATGTAATAATTTCTTCTCAAGCTCCCCCTCTTTATTTTTATAGATACTGATCTGTATGTAATAATTCTTTCTCAAGCTCCCCTCTTTATTTTTATAGATACTGATCTGTATGTAATAATTTCTTCTCAAGCTCCCCCTCTTTATTTTTATAGATACTGATCTGTATGTAATAATTCTTTCTCAAGCTCCCCTCTTTATTTTTATAGATACTGATCTGTATGTAATAATTTCTTCTCAAGCTCCCCCTCTTTATTTTTATAGATACTGATCTGTATGTAATAATTTCTTCTCAAGCTCCCCCTCTTTATTTTTATAGATACTGATCTGTATGTAATAATTCTTTCTCAAGCTCCCCTCTTTATTTTTATAGATACTGATCTGTATGTAATAATTCCTTCTCAAGCTCCCCCTCTTTATTTTTTATAGATACTGATCTGTATGTAATAATTCCTTCTCAAGCTCCCCCTCTTTATTTTTATAGATACGGTCCTATGTGTAATAATTCCTTCTCAAGCTCCCCCTCTTTATTTTTATAGATACTGATCTGTATGTAATAATTCTTTCTCAAGCTCCCCCTCTTTATTTTAATAGATACTGATCTGTATGTAATAATTCCTTCTCAAGCTTCCCCTCTTTATTTTTTATAGATACTGATCTGTATGTAATAATTCCTTCTCAAGCTCCCCCTCTTTATTTTTATAGATACGGTCCTATGTGTAATAATTCCTTCTCAAGCTCCCCCTCTTTATTTTTATAGATACTGATCTGTATGTAATAATTCCTTCTCAAGCTTCCCCTCTTTATTTTTTATAGATACTGATCTGTATGTAATAATTCCTTCTCAAGCTCCCCCTCTTTATTTTTATAGATGCGGTCCTATGTGTAATAATTCCTTCTCAAGCTCCCCCTCTTTATTTTTATAGATACTGATCTGTATGTAATAATTCCTTCTCAAGCTCCCCCTCTTTATTTTTATAGATACTGATCTGTATGTAATAATTCCTTCTCAAGCTTCCTACCCCACCTCTCTAGATGCGGCCCTGATATTACAGTATTGATATAACATGAAAAAAACAACACAGTAGAAGAATGAGTTGAATTTTTTTAACCTCTCTTCTTTGGCGGTACCACCATTCTCAGAGTTTCGCTTGAACCCTTAAACTGCCCTTTGCAATAATATGCAAACCATTGGACTGCCCTTTTGCAATAATATGCAAACCATTGGACTGCCCTTTGCAATAATATGCAAATCATTGGACTGCCCTTTGCAATAATATGCAAACCATTGGACTGCCCTTTGCAATAATATGCAAATCATTGGACTGCCCTTTGCAATAATATGCAAACCATTGGACTGCCCTTTGCAATAATATGCAAATCATTGGACTGCCCTTTGCAATAATATGCAAACCATTGGACTGCCCTTTGCAATAATATGCAAATCATTGGACTGCCCTTTGCAATAATATGCAAACCATTGGACTGCCCTTTGCAATAATATGCAAATCATTGGACTGCCCTTTGCAATAATATGCAAACCATTGGACTGCCCTTTGCAATAATATGCAAATCATTGGACTGCCCTTTGCAATAATATGCAAACCATTGGACTGCCCTTTGCAATAATATGCAAATCATTGGACTGCCCTTTGCAATAATATGCAAACCATTGGACTGCCCTTTGCAATAATATGCAAATCATTGGACTGCCCTTTGCAATAATATGCAAACCATTGGACTGCCCTTTGCAATAATATGCAAATCATTGGACTGCCCTTTGCAATAATATGCAAACCATTGGACTGCCCTTTGCAATAATATGCAAATCATTGGACTGCCCTTTGCAATAATATGCAAACCATTGGACTGCCCTTTGCAATAATATGCAAATCATTGGACTGCCCTTTGCAATAATATGCAAACCATTGGACTGCCCTTTGCAATAATATGCAAATCATTGGACTGCCCTTTGCAATAATATGCAAACCATTGGACTGCCCTTTGCAATAATATGCAAATCATTGGACCGCCTTTTCCATTAACGTGTTTTGTCATCAGACTCCAAGAAAAGTAGTAACGTCCTTCGTATTAACATGTATACCATTAGACTGCGTTTTGCACGTGCGCAGCCTTCAGCTGCTTTTATTCTAGCGTCAGGCCCGGATGTAGAAAAAAAACGGGGGTAGTGGGGGAGACGGGAGACATGATTTCACGGGAAAAAAATCAAAGGGTAAAAAAATTAGAGCTGAATCGAGATTTACATATATTTCATTGAGATCTTGAATTTTCCTTCATGCATATTTTATTTTCGTTAAAACTCCTATTGAAATTATTGAACTCCGAATGCGATTTTTTATTGACATAACATGAAACTGTTTCCATATTTCTGTCCACTACCTGTAGGTGTACAGTCGCTCAAAAAATATCCGAACACTACGGTTGATTACAGAATTGAGAAAAAATTATCTGGCAACGATCTTTTTTAGAAATTAGTGATCTGGCCACCTTCGTGTCACGTGACAAGAAGGTCGTCAGATCACTAATTTCTAAAAAAGATCGTTGCCAGTTATTTTTTCTGAATTCTGTAATCAACCATAGTGTTCGAATATTTTTTTTTTGAGCGACTGTACCATTAGACTTCCTTTGTATTATTATGCATCTCACTAGCCTGTGGTTTGTTCAACAGTGTGCGTTCTTCTACTTCCTTTCCTATAGGGGGTAGCGCGCCTGGCTCGTAATCTGTAGTTTCCAGGTTCGAGTCCCAGCTGAGTCAGCGTTGAGACTTATCTCTGCAAAATTCCCCGCCCTGCCCACGGTCAGTAGGGGACACCGATGGGCTTGGAAAGGCCCATGTCCATCGGATGGACGTTAAGCCATGGTCCGTGTGCTTGAGAGCCATACCCTGTGCACGTTAAAGAACACACTGGATGGTTTTGACGGGAGGCTACCACCTGTCTTCCAACAGCTGTTCAAGTGGGTCTCATCCGCCAAACTTCTCTGAGCCTTCGGGGTCCATGTGACCTGGCCATTTATCCATGGTGTGCAAAAAAGTGCCGCTCAGAGGTTGGGTTGTTTCACCTCTGAGCGGCACTTTTTTGCACACCATGGGCTAAATGACCAGGTCACATGAACCCCGAAGGCTCAGAGAAGGTTGGGGGAGGGGACCCACTGGAACAGCTGTTGGGAGACAGATGGTAGCTTCCCGTCAAGGCCATCCAACGTGTTCTTTAACGTGCACAAGGTATGGCTGTCCCGCACACGGAGCCACGGCTTAGCGTCCCATCCGACGGACGGCGGCCTTCCCAAGCCCATCGGTGTCCCCTACTGACCGTGGGCAGGGCGGGGAGTTTTGCGGAGATAAATCTCAACGCTGACCCAGCTGGTACTCGAACCTGGGAACTACAGATTACGAGCCTGGCGTGCTACCGACTGAGGCCCCTTCCGCCCCCCGCTCAGAGGTAAAACAACCCAAATCCTTTCCTATAATTACGCTCTCTTTTTACAATTTAGTTTATAATTTAACTTTACATTGCATATACGAAACAGAAACGAAAGTTTCCCAATGTAACTTCAATGCAGAGGAAATAAGAAAATTTTACCAAAAGTAAACCACAAAGTTATAACAGACGAGTAAATTAAAAAACGTGTTATACATATATTTCCTAAGAATTTTTGAATTGCATTTCCTTACATTGTATATCTTACCATTTTCTCTGCCTTTCTTATCACCGGTCACGTACTAGGAATACTTATACACATATATATATAAAGTATATGCATTATAAACGCATCCAACAGTGGATGCTTCATTTGGGATTTTCCGTAGCATCCCACTGATGCATAGCCACATCCAGCATCTCTTGCCTCTCGCGCCAATTCCACGCATTCCGATCACGTGCGCGTGCACTGACTTATCTTACTTACTGACACTTCTCACGTGCCAAGCTGAAACGAAACTAATGACCAGAGAAATCTGGAGACGGATGCTGGACGCTCCATCTTGGATCACAATCCTCTCTCATCCATTCTTAGAGATGCTGATGATCTCTCATCATCACTAACTTTGCTTCTATTTCCTCTTCTGGTGATATCTCTATTCGTCCGGAATATCACGTGACAAGAAGGTTGCCAGATCACTAATTTCTAAAAACGATCGTTGCCAGATATTTTTCTGAATTCTGTAAAGGTTGCCAGATCAGTAATTTCTAAACAAGATCGTTGCCAGATATTTTTTATGAATTCTGTAGTCAACCATAGTGTTCGGATACTTTTTTGAGCGACTGTAGGTGGTCATATTATTTTGATACTAGATCTTGTGGGCTCACTCACGGAAATATTGAGCGTGTGCAGTTACCGTTCACAGCAAACTGGAGCGTGTGCAGTAACTGCATAAGCTCCAGTTTGCTGTGAACGGTAGCTGGAGCGTGTACAGTTGCTGTACACGCTCCAGATATTTTTCCTGAATTCTATAATCACGTGACACGAAGGTTGCCAGATCACTAATTTCTAAAAAAAATCGTTGCCAGATATTTTTTCTGAATTCTGTAATCAACCATAGTGTTCGGATACTTTTCTGAGCGACTGTAGGTGGTCATATTATTTTGATACTAGATCGTGTGGGCTCACTCACGGAAATATTGAGCGTGTGTAGTTACCGTTCACAGCAAACTGGACGTGTGCAGTTACTGCACACGCTCCAGTTTGCTGTGAACGGTAACTGGAGCGTGTACAGTTGCTGTACACGCTCCAGATATTTTTCCTGAATTCTGTAATCACGTGACACGAAGGTTGCCAGATCACTAATTTCTAAAAAAATCGATGCCAGATATTTTTTCTGAATTCTGTAATCAACCATAGTGTTCGGATACTTTTTTGAGCGACTGTACATATTACGTACGCATTTCTGCGATATTATCGCATACTTTAACAAGAATTCTCATCTGTGCACTCCTGCTAGTCATTATTAATGTTCGAGAATGATTTTCAATACATTCTTTAAAAATGAAGAATTAGTAGTTCACTATGTTTAAGAGTTTCATAATTCATATTTCTTACAGATGTGAGAGTTAAGGCAATATTTTATTGAATGCTCTCTTGCAAGTATAAAATACACAAATTCAAATTTTCCTAAAAATGAAGACTAATATCATAAGACGACTCTTGCTGCAACAGAAATCAAATGTTCGAGCCGGGAAAGCGTGTTTCCGTGTTGTTTGTCGGAATGTAAAGCACGAGGGAAAAAGAAACTGCAACTTTTTTATTTCTGTGTGCTTTCCAGGGAAATGCGCCTGCCTCGAATAAATAGGATTTGTTACTGGAGGATTTCCTCCCAGAACAGAGATAACAAGAGTGTAAACACAATGCATGGTGTCTTACAAAAGTTGAATTTTATTTTTGCCTTGGCATAATTACATTTTCAGATATTCTGTTTCAGAGGCATATTTATTTGGATGCAAACACTGCGAAAGCCTTACGCATTCTTACAAAATAGAGTTAATAAATATGGACAATAACTCTTTCCATATTATTAGTTCAGATGCAACATCGGGTACTTTTAATCTTTGTGTGTCTCGTGTCTATTCCAGAATGTAAATATTATTACTTTTTTTTTTGCAAGGTGGTAATCCTTTCCTTGCATAATTTGAGATGATATTTGTGATTTTTAAGGGTTTGGGTTGGGTTGTTTTACCTCTGAGCGGCACTTTTTTTGCACACCATGGACTAAATGGCCAGGTCACATGGACTCCGAAGGCTCAGAGAAGGTTGGGAGAGGGTACCCATTGGAACAGCTGTTGGGAGACAGATGGTAGAGTCCCGTCAAGGCCATCAAGGGTGTTCTTTAACGTGCACAGGGTATGGCTCTCCCGCACACGGGGCCACGTCTTAACGTCCCATCCGACGGATGGCGGCCTTTCCAAGCTCATCGGTGTCCCCTACTGACCGTGGGCAGGGCAGGGAATTTTGCGAAGATAAATCTCAACGCTGACCCAGCTGGGACTCGAACCTGGGAACTACAGATTACGAGCCTGGCGCGCTACCGACTGAGCCACCCCCGCCCTCTTATTTAAAAGAGTTTTAAGTTTGTGAATAGAGAAAAAGTAAATAAAATATTAATTCAACTTCAGGTATTATTAATTCCTTTTTTTTGCACAATGCTCTCAGTTGGGTGGTTTTACCTCTGAGCGGCACTTTTTTTGCACACCATGGGGCTAAATGGCCAGGTCACAAGAACCTCGAAGGCTCAGAGAAGGTTGGGGGAGGGGACCCAGCTGTTGAACCAGCAGCGGTGTCCCCTACCGCCCACGGTCAGTAGGGGACACCGATGGGCTTGGAAAGACCGCCGTCCGTTGGATGGGACGTTAAGCCGTGACTCCATGTGTGACAACCATACCCTGTGCACCATGGGCGTCCACAGAAAATTTTCCAGGTGGGTGGCAAAGCCTGGAGACATATAATTACATCAATAATTTTTTTTATTTAATTATTTAATTTTTTAGGGGTTTTTTTCACAAGTAGATTATAGAATACAGTATTGCACAATACAAAAACACATACATAATGTATATAAATTAATTACATTTAAATTATTACGATTATAATTTATGGAATTTTTTACTCGATCCCAGGGGGGGTTAGTGCCCCGTTTGCCCCCCTTCTGCGGACGCCCATGCTGTGTACTTTAAAGGACACGTTGCAGGGTCTTAATAAGAGGCTACCATCTGTCCCCCAACAGTTGTTCCAGTGGGTAACCTCCCCAAACCTTCTCTGAGCCTTCGGGGTCCTTGTGACCTGGCCATTTAGCCCATGGTGTGCAAAAAAGTGCCGCTCAGAGGCAAAACAACCCAACCTTGACGGGAGGCTACCATCTGTCTCCCAACAGCTGTTCCAGTGGGTAACCTGCCCAAATCTTCTCTGAGCCTTCGGAGTCCTTGTGATCTGTCCATTTAGCCCATGGTGTGCAAAAAAGTGCCGCTCAGAGGCAAAACAACCCAACCTTGACGGGAGGCTACCATCTGTCTCCCAACAGCTGTTCCAGTGGGTAACCTCCCCAAACCTTCTCTGAGCCTTCGGAGTCCTTGTGACCTGGCCATTTAGCCCATGGTGTGCAAAAAAGTGCCGCTCAGGGGTAAAACAACCCAACCTTGACGCGAGGTTACCATCTGTCTCCCAACAGCTGTTCCAGTGGGTAACCTCCCCAAACCTTCTCTGAGCCTTCGGGGTCCTTGTGACCTGTCCATTTAGCCCATGTGTGCAAATAAGTGCCGCTCAGAGGATCGAAGATATTTTCTTTCAGTTAATAAGACACTCTTTCAGTGCCAAGAAACGTCATATTGAAATGCATATTTTATCTCACATTCGTCAAATGCGAAGATTATTACCTATAAAATACATAACATTTAATGATAATAAGAATTCAATCACTCTAAATGTAAATTCCTAGAAGTGAACACCATAACCGAATGCAATTCCGGTGCCACCTCGTAAAAGTCGCCTGAATTCATTTAACAATCCCGTATCAGTGCAAGTGCTATGGACGCGATCATCACAATGAGTTCCAGCTGCAACGATTTGATTTAATGCGGATCTTTTCGCAATGATCGAAGCGGAATCATATGATGACTTCCGCTGCAACCAATGTAATGCAATACCTTGATATTTGAACATATTTCACTTTCGCGAATGATCAGAGGCTTTGCACGTTCCGATACTTGGAAGAGTAAAATTTAATGGATCAGAGGGAAGTGAAATTGGAAATCGTTACGATGAAACATGAAGAGGAATGTTGCAAATTATGAGCCTGGCGATGAGCCAGCGCCCCCCTGCCCACCCTCCTCCTGACCTAATGCCCTCGGGATTTAGAAAAAAGTATGTTGGTAGGGGTGGAGTTGGGTTGTTTTACCTCTGAGCGGCACTTTTTTTGCACACCGTGGACTAAATGACCGGGTCACAAGGATCCCGAAGGCTCAGAGAAGGTTGGGAGAGGGGACCCACTGGAACAGCTGTTGGGAGACAGATGGTAACCTTCAGTCAAGGTTGGGTTGTTTTGCCTCTGAGCGGCACTTTTTTGCACACCATGGGCTAAATGGCCAGGTCACGTGGACCCCGAAGGCTCAGAGAAGGTTGGGGGAGGGGACCCACTGGAACAGCTGTTGGGAGACAGATAGTAGCCTCCCGTCAAGGCCATCCAGCGTGTTCTTTAACGTTGGGTTGTTTTACCTCTGAGCGGCACTTTTTTGCACACCATGGGCTAAATGGCCAGGTCACATGGACCCCGAAGGCTCAGAGAAGGTTGGGAGAGGGGACCCACTGGAAAAGCTGTTGGGAGACAGATGGTAGTCTTCCGTCAAGGCCATCCAGCGTGTTCTTTAGCGTGCATTACCCTGTACACGTTAAAGAACACGCTGGATGGCCTTGACGGAAGCTGAAAAAAAAGCTGAAATAATTACGTTTCCAGTTAAAAAAAGTTATTAAATCGTAATTAAATGAAAAATAAAGACTAAATTACGTAGGCATCCTTTAATTTCATAATTTTACAAATTTCCACTGATTTAAAAAAACTACTCACGGATTTCAATTTAATGATTATTTCCAGTTTATAAAATTTAAAACTGCATATAAAGTACCTTCTACTTTTCACCACCAAAGGAACCACTAAGGGAAAATTTATCAAACGCATTTAATGGAATTAAAACGCGCCGCTAAAAATAAGGTCAAAACATATTGTGGAAAATGTTTAAATCAATATCAAGATTTGAATCATTATAATGGATAAATTTTATTAATTTACAAATAAATTTAATTATTCTTGTGCCCGCATAGGTGATCAGATACTTTGCGAGCCATGTTTAAAACCGTTCCTTATGTAACTAATATGAAAAATATAGAAAAATAATAGTTGTTACTTTTAAGCAAATGTTGCCAATGATTTTAAGTTAACTTCGGGTATCTATTTTGTCCCACTTCCTTCAAAAAATAATTAGAAATTTTTGAATGACGCGTCCATGATCTAAAACCACAGAGAAAAGTTTATATATGCATGTTAATGGTAAATTTGGCAAACGTACAGTCGCTCAAAAAAAAGTATCCGAACGCTCTGGTTGATTACAGAATTCAGAAAAAATATTTGGCAACGATTGTTTTTCAGAAATCAGTGATCTGGCAACCTTCGTGTCACGTAGGAACCTGAATCTGGCAACTTTCTGTGTCACATTATTTTCCCTATTATTGATGGTTATATCATTTATTTAACAAAGAAATGCAAGATATTTTTTGCAAGATATTTTTTCTGAATTCAGTAATCAACCATAGTGTTCGGATATTTATTGATATATATAATGCGTATGAATATATAATGCAATGAATATGGAGCGTGTGCAGTTACCGTTCACAGCAAACTGGAGCGGTTGCGGTTAATGTTCACAGCACATTGGATAGTGTGAGCTCACAAAGACCTAGATCGTGTGGGCTCACTCACGGAAATATTGAGCGTGTGCAGTTACCGTTCACAGCAAACTGGAGCGGTTGCGGTTAATGTTCACAGCACATTGGATCGTGTGAGCTCACAAAGACCTAGATCGTGTGGGCTCACTCACGGAAATATTGAGCGTGTGCAGTTACCGTTCACAGCAAACTGGAGCGGTTGCGGTTGATGTTCACAGCACATTGGATCGTGTGAGCTCACAAAGACCTAGATCGTGTGGGTTCACTCACGGAAATATTGAGCGTGTGCAGTTACCGTTCACAGCAAACTGGAGCGTGTGCAGTAACTGCATAAGCTCCAGTTTGCTGTGAACGGTAGCTGGAGCGTGTACAGTTGCTGTACACGCTCCAGATATTTTTCCTGAATTCTATAATCACGTGACACGAAGGTTGCCAGATCACTAATTTCTAAAAAAAATCGTTGCCAGATATTTTTTCTGAATTCTGTAATCAACCATAGTGTTCGGATACTTTTCTGAGCGACTGTAGGTGGTCATATTATTTTGATACTAGATCGTGTGGGCTCACTCACGGAAATATTGAGCGTGTGTAGTTACCGTTCACAGCAAACTGGACGTGTGCAGTTACTGCACACGCTCCAGTTTGCTGTGAACGGTAACTGGAGCGTGTACAGTTGCTGTACACGCTCCAGATATTTTTCCTGAATTCTGTAATCACGTGACACGAAGGTTGCCAGATCACTAATTTCTAAAAAAATCGATGCCAGATATTTTTTCTGAATTCTGTAATCAACCATAGTGTTCGGATACTTTTCTGAGCGACTGTAGGTGGTCATATTATTTTGATACTAGATCGTGTGGGCTCACTCACGGAAATAGTGAGCGTGTGCAGTTACCGTTCACAGCAAGCTGGAGCGTGTGCAGTAACTGCACACGCTCCAGTTTTCTGTGAACGGTAACTGGAGCATGTACAGTTTCTGTACACGCTCCAGATATTTTTCCTGAATTCTGTAATCACGTGACACGAAGGTTGCCAGATCACTAATTTGTAAAAAAATCGTTGCCCGATATTTTTTTTTAATTCTGTAATCAACCGTAGTGTTTGGATACTTTTTTGAGCGACTGTACTATAGAAAGTTGATTTTTCACGTGAAAAAAATCCGTTTCCAGCAGAATTTGTGCTCTAAGCAAGAGTTCAGGTTTAACGACAGGGAGGGAGAGATGAATGAGAGTTGACAATATCACTTTTTTAATAGAAATATATAAAAAAAAATACCCCCTCAAGCAGTGCTTGCCACAGAGGTCTGACAGGAGCTTGTCAGTTTATATGCCAGAGTAGAAGGTCTGAGAGGATGGCAGGACCTCAGCAGAAAAACAACACGAACATCCATGCCTTACCCGGGGCTCGAACCCAGGTCCCTTAGATCAGTATCTCCGGGGCTCGAACCCAGGTCCCTTAGATCAGTAGCCCCGGGGCTCAGAATCCCTTAGATCAGTAGCCAAGCGCGCTAACCACTCGGCCACGGGACGGGTAGAAATATATTACGAAAAAAAAAAAGGAAAAAATGATCTCACTACCAACCTGTTACTAAAAAAATTCTTCATATTTCCGACGGCAATTCTCTATGCATAATCCCGGAGCAGAAAGATTCGATTTTGACGCTTCCACTGGAATTCTATTTTCGGAAATCTTCTGCTCGTCGAGCATTTCGTTTGGAATGCGCAGAACCGTCATTTTGGTACAACTTGATGGGAAGATCAGCAGATGAGCATCAGGCGGAGCACGTGCTGAGACTGACGTAGGAGATGCCTGCAATCCTCCTATCAACAGGGGGCGGGAGGGGGGCTCAGTCGGTTGCGCACCAGGCTCGTAATCTGTAGTTTCCAGGTTCGAGTCCCAGCTGGTTCAGCGTTGAGATTTATGGCTCTCCCGCACACGGGGCCACGGCTTAACGTCCCAGCCGACGGACGGCGACCTTTCCAAGCACGTCGGTGTCCCCTACTGACCGTGGGCAGGGCGGGAAATTTTGCGGAGATTTGTGATACCAGTTCAGCAGTAAATTGTCAAACTGTAAACTTGTAGACCCCGATTACATAAGACTATGTAAACAAAAATGTACGCATGCGCATTTGAAGCAAATTACTATTTATGAAGCTTTGGAACTCATAAACACAATTTTCCTCATATTTTTCAAACACACCCTGATGCAAAATAATTGAATGACTTTATTTATAGAGACTCCTGGTAAACATCGTTAACATAAAAAGACTCTCACTGAAAATTGTTTTGATTTAAGGTTTAGCTGTCGTATATATAATCATCGTTTTGACACGTGGAAACATCAACTATTCATTGCACTTCAAATCCAAAATAATAACGCCTTCAAATTTCATCACATTTAAAGGCAAATATGCTGAAACCATTAGCATTCCATTTTGAGCGTTACTGATCTTCACAAAGCATTCGTTACTAAGAAGAAGTGGTATTTTTCTTTTGGTATGTTTTAATGCTTAACTGAAACGGATGAATGAAGACTTCGCTTTCTAAGTACTCCTCATCGTCACCAGATGGCGCCAGGGGTTAAAGGGGGGGGGGGGGGTTAATAAAGGGGAGGAATTTTTTAATAAATTAGGTTTTTTTAATAAAGGGGGAGTCAAAATTGGGAAATTAGAGCTAAAATAGGGGTTTTTCTAAGTACTCCTCATAGTCACCAGATGGCGCCAGGGGTTAAAAGGGGCGAAGGAATTTTAATAAAGGGGAAGAATTTTTTAATAAATGGGAGTTTAATAAAAGGGGGATTAATTAATTTTAATAAATTTTTAATTAATTATTAATTGATTATTAATTAATTAATAAGGGGGCGTGGCCGGAAGTGGGCGGTGACGTCATAGGGGGGAAGCACAGTGAGTGGGGGCTGGGTTGGCACGCCACTACTTACATATCATCCAATTTCTCCATATCATCTAAGAGCCAAAAGACGTGATTCTCGGATACTCCCAGCTGGGTCAGCGTTGAGATTTATCTCCGCAAAACTCCCCGCCCAAACCCACGGTCAGTAGGGGACACCGATGGGCTTGGAAAGGCCGCCTTCCGTCGGATGGGACGTTAAGCCCCGTGTTCGGGAGATCCATAACCTGTGCACGTTAAAGAACACGCTGGATGGCCTTGACGGGAGGCTACCATCTGTCTCCCAACAGCTGTTCCAGTGGGTCCCCTCCCCCAACCTTCTCTGAGCCTTCGGGGTCCATGTGACCTGGCCATTTAGCCCATGGTGTGCAAAAAAGTGCCGCTCAGAGGGAAAACAACGGACTTAAGGATGGGACGGATGGGACGTTAAGCCGTGGCCCCGTGTGCGGGAGAGCCATACCCTGTGCACGCTAAAGAACAAGCTGGATGGCCTTGACGGGAGGCTACCATCTGTCTCTCAACAGCTGTTCCAGTGGGTCCCCTCCCCCAACCTTCTCTGAGCCTTCGGGGCCCATGTGACCTGGCCATTTAGCCCATGGTGTGCAAAAAAGTGAAGTTCAGAGGTAAAACAACCCAACCCAACTCGGATACTCTTCACAGAGTTTATGATTGTGCTAACTTTGTCGTCACATTTCTCATTTCAATCCTACACTGAGTTGGAAAGATTTCTCCCCGTAAGTCCGAAATATAACTTTGATAAAGAGCACTAAGCTACTTTGCCGCTCAATTCCCAATGGACGGCACGTGGAGAGCATCCATCTCGACTCCCATAGAGGAAGTCAGAGCACGTGGAGAGATCACTTTCCCTCAGCGAACTCGAACATCAAACCCAGTTCGCGCCTTAACGTGCTCTGAGTCGAATCTTTCTGAGTTATGAGCCATCAAATTCGTTGCGGTTCTTCTTTCCGATTCTTAACACCCTTCTTCTGGTCCAATTTCATTCCTGAATTCCTGTTACAAAGACCCAAAGGCCTCAGAGAAGTCTGAGGCAAGAGTCTCCACTGGACATCTGTTATGAGGCAGATACCAATCTCCCATCAACGCCAGGGGCGGGGGTGGCTCAGTCGGTAGCGCGCCAGGCTCGTAATCTGTAGTTCCCAGGTTCGAGTCCCAGCTGGGTCAGCGTTGAGATTTATCTCTGCAAAACTCCCCGCCCTGCCCACGGTCAGTAGGGGACACCGATGGGCTTGGAAAGACCGCCGTCCGTCGGATGGGACGTTAAGCCGTGGCCCCGTGTGCGGGAGAGCCATACCCTGTGCACGTTCAAGAACACGCTGGATGGCCTTGACGGGAGGCTACTATCTGTCTCCCAACAGCTGTTCCAGTGGGTCCCCTCCCCCAACCTTCTCTGAGCCTTCGGGGTCCATGTGACCTGGCCATTTAGTCCATGGTGTGCAAAAAAGTGCCGCTCAGAGGTAAAACAACCCAACGTTAAAGAACACGCTGGATGGCCTTGACGGGAGGCTACCATCTGTCTCCCAACAGCTGTTCCAGTGGGTCCCCTCCCCCAACCTTCTCTGAGCCTTCGGGGTCCATGTGACCTGGCTATTTAGCACATGGTGTGCAAAAAAGTGCCGCTCAGAAGTAAAACAACCCAACCCATCAAAGCCATCCAGCGTGCTCTTTAATGGGCACAAAGTAGGGCTAAGCCATGACTATATATCCAACCGAAGGCTCTAGTATCTCAAAATGGGATTCTGCATTGAAGGCATGATCGATCAAAACGTACGTCGTGATGGAACAGTAGATTTCGATCGACCTGTTATGAATACTCGTCATCTATGCTACTTAAATGTACTGAGGAACTTTTTCAGTTACTAAATGGGTTCGATGATCCATAACATTGTGATGGCTTTTTTTTTTGCTGAAACAAATCAATCAATCTTTACTACAGCTTAAAATCAAAACACGAATGACGTTTTTTAAACTTAAGATGCAAAATTATCTGTCTGCCAGATGAGACGTTAAACCATAGTCGGGTTGTTGTTTGGGCTGTTTTACCTCTGAGTGGCACTTTTTTGCACACCATGAGCTAAATGGCCAGGTCAAAAAGGACCCCGAAGGCTCAGAGAAGGTTGGGGGAGGGGACCCGCAGGAAAAGCTGTTGGGAGACAGATGGTAGCCTCCCGTCAAGGCCATCCAGCGTGTTCTTTAACGTGCACGGGGTATGGCTCTCACGCACACGGAACCGCGGCTTAACGTCCCATCCGACGGGCGGCGGCTTTTCCAAGCCCATCAGTGTCCCCTATTGATCGTGGGTAGGAAGGGAAATTTTGCGGAGATAAATCTCAACGCTGACCCAGCTGGGACTCGAACCTGGGAACTACAGATTACGAGCCTGGCGCGCTACCGACTGAACCGCCCCATAAACCATAGTCCATTGCGCAGAAAAAACTATAATCCTTGCAAATTGGCATCTGCTAAATACGGACAATAAAGCTCGTTTCCTCGATAGATATTAAAAGGTTGGGTCTTTTGCCTCTGAGTGGACCCTTTTTTAACATATTGGGCTAAAATGTCTAGTCACAAGGACCCCAAAGGCTCAGAGAAGGTTGGGGGAAGAGAACCCACTAGACAGCTGTTAGAAAACAGATAGAAGCCTCCTGTCAAAGCTATCCTGCGCGTTCTTTAACGTTCACAGGAAGGCCCGAATCAAGAAAAACACAGCGGGGAGTCAAGCGATGCAATCGAAAATTAAAAGAGGGGGGCCAGAGACTGAATTTCCATTGCAGTTTAACATTTTTCTATTTTTCGCCTCTGTTTTAGAGGTCTTTAAAAATATTACTTGAAAAATGCGTTAAATATCTGAGTTTAGTAATTTAATTACCATTCTGAATGGGGAGGGACACGGCTCCCTTCCCACTCACCCCTAAATCTGGCCCTGGCACAAGGTATGGCTTTCCTCTGCAGAAAGCCACGCCTCCATCCGACAAACAGTGGCTCTTCCTAGACTATCGCTCTGTCCCCTTTTTCGCTGACTGCAGCAGGGGTTAGCGGAAATAAATATCGACCCTGGCACAGTTGGGACTCGAACTGGGAACTACAGATCAGGGTTTGGATTGGGTTGTTTACCTCTGAGCGGCACTTTTTTGCACACCATGGACTAAATGGCCAGGTCACATGTACCCCGAAGGCTCAGAGAAGGTTGGGGAAGGGGACCCACTGGAACAGCTGTTGGGAGACAGATGGTAGCCTCCCGTCAAGGCCATCCAGCGTGTTCTTTAACCATCCAGCGTGTTCTCTCCCGCACACGGGGCCACGGCTTAACGTCCCATCAGACGGATAGCGGCCTTTACCAAGCCCATCGGTGTCCCCTACTGACCGTGGGCGGGCGGGGAATTTTGCGGAGATAAATCTCAACGCTGACCCAGCTGGGACTCGAACCTGGGAACTACAGATTACGAGCCTGGCGCGTTACCGACTGAGCCACCCTCGCCCCCTACAGATCAGGAGCCTGACGCGTTACTGACTGGGCCAATCCCCAACCTCGATAAAAGCAAACCACTTAAAGAAACAAAATAGACGATCTTCTCTACTTATCAGTCCAAATCTCGATTCCTCCTTAATACTTCCCTCTGAAGAACATCCGTTCCAAATTTCTCCTTTCCCATAATGATGTCTTCTTTCATTCTATCCGATCAATATTCCTTTCCTCTTCGCCATCCGAGAAAGCGAAAAAAAAAAACGCACGATCAACTTCAATCTTTCTGTCTCAGAGAAAGTAATTTACTCTTGTCTCCTTCAATTCTCTTCCAAAAACGAAACCCGAAAGTAGAAGAAAAAAAAAATCCAGATTCATTTTCAATTTCATCTCGCTTTTCTTTTTTTATTCTCAATTTCTTTATTTACCTACCCTTCAAAATCTCATTCCTTGGTCGGCTCTTTTTTTTCCCTCTCTCATTATCCACTGAAGTCGACTTTCTCTCTCTTTCCTGTCCCTTTAATTTGCAACGAAGTTTTTTTTTTCTTACCCTTCCATTAAGTTTTATTTTTCTCAAAAAGAAAAGGAGTTGCACTCTAGGTGATTAAAAAACATTTGACTTCTTCCTTCAAGAAGTCTATTCGTTTACTCTTCGCCACCACATTCCTTTCTGGCTCTCCATCTTCTCATGAACTTGTCCGTGCGGCGGAAACCGCATCCTCCTCTTTCTATTTTTGCACTTGCGGATTTCCTCTCCCGGACATTATCAAAATGAAAAGTCTTTGCTGAAGTAAACACTTCCTTTTGCTTTAATTTTCTTAAAGAATTACAAACATCTTGGCCACTGAAGAAGTGAAAAAAAATAAAGGATTTTTTTATGACAATTTCTGTAATGCGTCTTGGTATATACAGTCAGTACTGTGAGTCTAGTCTTCCACGTGGCATTTCGCAGAAGGGGAGACAAAATAGAATATACACTGAGTGGTCACTTTATTGAGAACAGATTCAGATTATGTCAATAGGGAAGTAATTTTCGAACTCAGTAACTTCTCATATAAGTTTTTGTTGTAAAATATGACGAAAGATAATTTAAAGATATTTTTCAAATTCAAATTCAAATTTATTTTCAATAAGTATTATCTATAATTATATTACCTAAAAAATCCCACTAAGCCGAAGCTTATTAGCGGAAATGTACATATATGTTTTTACAGATATGATCTAGATTGCCTCAGTAGTAAAAAAAATGAAAGAGAGAAAAAAAGGAATAAACGAGAAAGAAAACCGACAAAATGATGAAAGTTTCCAAATAAAAAACATCACTTTTTCATCAACAACTGAAATAATTTTTCTTTAACATCACAGATTTTTTTTAAGTTAACTATTTCTCTAGGAAGCAAGTTAAATAGGTAGGGAATTTGATATTCTTTGGAATTTCGTCCGTAATTATTATAAAATTTTCAACAATCAAACAAATTTATTATTCATACAATATCTGCCCAATTTCGTCACAGGATCTTTCTCCAAATTATTTTGTCTCAATAGCTTCTCTACACGATTTTGCCCCAATATCTTCCCATAATTTTTCCCCAATGTCATCCTTCCATTTAATTTGTCACAATGTTTTTCCTCCACCTGATTTGCTTCAATGTTTAACCTCCACATCATTTGTCCCAATATCTTTTCTGTACAAAATTTTGTCCCAATACCTTTCCTCCACGTGACTTTGTCCCAATATCTCTACTCCAATAGATTTTGTCCCAACACCTTTCCTCCACATGACTTTGTCTCAATATCTCTACTCCAATAGGTTTTGTCCCAATACCTTTCCTCCACGTGACTTTGTCCCAATAACTTTACTGCAATAGATTTTGTCCCAACACCTTTCCTCCACGTGACTCTGTCCCAATATCTCTACTCCAATAGATTTTGTCCCAATACCTTTCCTCCACGTGACTTTGTCCCAATACCTTTCCTCCCCAAGAATTTTTCTCAATAGTTTCCCTACACATGTTTTGTCCCAATATCTTCCTTTCCCATTATTTTCCCAATGTCATCCCTCCATTTAATTTGTCCCAATGCCTTCCCTGGACCTAATTTGTCCCAATGCCTTCCCTGCACCTAATTTGTCCTAGTATCTTTCCTCAGCATGATTTACTCCACTACCTCCCCGCCACACACAAGATTTGTCCCAATGTCTTTCTTCCACATGATTTTGCCCCAATGTTTTCTGTCCTCATGACTTGTCCCAATATTTTCTCTCCACATAATTTTATTCCAATATCTTCTCCCAAACCCCTCCCTCCCATGATTTTTCCGTACTTTTGGGAATACTATAGCATGAAATCATTTCCTTACAATTTTTCTCCATCCTCCCAATTTTGTCCCAATGTCATCCCACTCTGCAAGGTCTTGCACCAATTATCCACCCTCCGCTATTGTCGTCTCCGTATTCCCTCGATACTTCCACCACCATCTTCCTCTAGTGCGCCACCGAAGCGAAGACAAGAAGAGTGCTAACTCTTCGTCCCTGTTAATAACCGAGGCCTCCTTGGGAGTGGCGGACGACAGCGGGCACACAAAAGAGCTCGCCACCACGCCCACTCCTTTCGCGCCACGAGGCAAGTGAGCACGAAATGCAGCGGCGAGGAGAAAGATGAACCAAAATAGGACACTAAAGAATGAATGGAGCTACGTTCATTGACGACTTCCCCCCCTGCGGGTGCGATGCAAAAGATCATAAACTCTAGAATCTGCCGCCGCCTTTGCGAGTAGAGAGTCTCATCCAATAACTGTATCGATGCCCCAAGAGAACGAGATGCGGAGAGCAACGGGGATGTGTGAGCTGGAGATGCTTTGCAGCTGGATGTCATTCTGCTCTGCAAGATTACTTTGAAGCAATTTCGGCGCTTTTGTTAAAAAGTAATGAAACGTGGGGTCAACTTTTGCTGTTTCTTCAAAGGAGCTTTTTATTCATTTATCTTCTTTAAGGATTTAAAGTTTCTTCATTTCGTAGAGGATTTTCTCACGATCCAGTGCATAAGCACACGTGGCGGGAAAATTAAAGTTTCGGAGTATATTTTGGTGTTGACACTTCGTAGCAGTACGAATTAAAAAATTAATTCACCTTAAGTCACCCACTTGTGAAGGAAGAATGGAATGAGGACATCAGACGAGATCTACGACGAAGGTGAAGTCAGAGTAGAAAGACAACACATCAAAAAATGAAACCTTTGTCTTATCAGAATTCGAACTCAGATTCCTCTACACCAGTGTTTCCAAACCTGTGGTCCGTGACTGCGCTGCCAATAATATAAAATTTTTCATCTTTAATCTAATTCTCAACCACCGCTGCCGACTTAGACTGCGGTGCCAATAATATAAAATTTTTCATCTTTAATTCTCAACCACCGCTGCCGACTTAGACTGCGGTGCCAATAATATAAAAATTTCATCTTTAATTCTCAACCACCGCTGCCGACTTAGACTGCGGTGCCAATAATATAAAATTTTTCATCTTTAATTCTCAACCACCGCTGCCGACTTAGACTGCGGTGCCAATAATATAAAAATTTCATCTTTAATTCTCAACCACCGCTGCCGACTTAGACTGCGGTGCCAATAATATAAAATTTTTCATCTTTAATTCTCAACCACCGCTGCCGACTTAGACTGCGGTGCCAATAATGTAAAATTTTTCATCTTTAATCTAATTCTCAACCACCGTTGCCGACTTAGACTGCGGTGCCAATAATATAAAATTTTTCATCTTTAATCAAATTCTCAACCACCGCTGCCGACTTAGACTGCGGTGCCAATAATATAAAATTTTTCATCTTTAATTCTCAACCACCGCTGCCGACTTGGACTGCGGTGCCAATAATATAAAATTTTTCATCTTTAATCTAATTCTCAACCACCGTTGCCGACTTAGACTGTGGTGCCAATAATATAAAATTTTTCATCTTTAATCGAATTCTCAACTACCGCTGCCAACTTAGACTGCGGTGTCAATAATACAAAATTTTTCATCTTTAATCTAATTCTCAACCACCGCTGCCGACTTAGACTGCGGTGCCAATAATATAAAATTTTTCATCTTTAATCTAATTCTCAACCACCGCTGCCGACTTAGACTGCGGTGCCAATAATATAAAATTTTTCATCTTTAATTCTCAACCACCGCTACCGACTTAGACTGCGGTGCCAATAATATAAAATTTTTCATCTTTAATTCTCAACCACCGCTGCCGACTTAGACTGCGGTGCCAATAATATAAAATTTTTCATCTTTAATCTAATTCTCAACCACCGCTGCCAACTTAGACTGCGGTGCCAATAATATAAAATTTTTCATCTTTAATCTAATTCTCAACCACCGCTGCCGACTTAGACTGTGGTGCCAATAATATAAAATTTTTCATCTTTAATCGAATTCTCAACCACCGCTGCCAACTTAGACTACGGTGCCAATAATATAAAATTTTCATCTTTAATCGAATTCTCAACCACCGCTGCCGACTTAGACTGCGGTGCCAATAATATAAAATTTTTCATCTTTAATCTAATTCTCAACCACCGCTGCCGACTTAGACTGCGGTGCCAATAATATAAAATTTTTCATCTTTAATCTAATTCTCAACCACCGCTGCCGACTTAGACTGCGGTGCCAATAATATAAAATTTTTCATCTTTAATCTAATTCTCAACCACCGCTGCCGACTTAGACTGCGGTGCCAATAATATAAAATTTTTCATCTTTAATCTAATTCTCAACCACCGCTGCCGACTTAGACTGCGGTGCCAATAATATAAAATTTTTCATCTTTAATCTAATTCTCAACCACCGCTGCCGACTTAGACTGCGGTGCCAATAATATAAAATTTTTCATCTTTAATTCTCAACCACCGCTACCGACTTAGACTGCGGTGCCAATAATATAAAATTTTTCATCTTTAATTCTCAACCACCGCTGCCGACTTAGACTGCGGTGCCAATAATATAAAATTTTTCATCTTTAATCTAATTCTCAACCACCGCTGCCAACTTAGACTGCGGTGCCAATAATATAAAATTTTTCATCTTTAATCTAATTCTCAACCACCGCTGCCGACTTAGACTGTGGTGCCAATAATATAAAATTTTTCATCTTTAATCGAATTCTCAACCACCGCTGCCAACTTAGACTACGGTGCCAATAATATAAAATTTTCATCTTTAATCGAATTCTCAACCACCGCTGCCGACTTAGACTGCGGTGCCAATAATATAAAATTTTTCATCTTTAATCTAATTCTCAACCACCGCTGCCGACTTAGACTGCGGTGCCAATAATATAAAATTTTTCATCTTTAATCTAATTCTCAACCACCGCTGCCGACTTAGACTGTGGTGCCAATAATATAACATTTTTCATCTTTAATCTAATTCTCATCCACCGCTGCCGACTTAGACTGCGGTGCCAATAATATAAAATTTTTCATCTTTAATCTAATTCTCAACCACCGCTGCCGACTTAGACTGCGGTGCCAATAATATAAAATTTTTCATCTTTAATCTAATTCTCAACCACCGCTGCCGACTTAGACTGCGGTGCCAATAATATAAAATTTTTCATCTTTAATCTAATTCTCAACCACCGCTGCCGACTTAGACTGCGGTGCCAATAATATAAAATTTTTCATCTTTAATCTAATTCTCAACCACCGCTGCCGACTTAGACTGCGGTGCCAATAATATAAAATTTTTCATCTTTAATCTAATTCTCAACCACCGCTGCCGACTTAGACTGCGGTGCCAATAATATAAAATTTTTCATCTTTAATCTAATTCTCAACCACCGCTGCCGACTTAGACTGCGGTGCCAATAATATAAAATTTTTCATCTTTAATCTAATTCTCAACCACCGCTGCCGACTTAGACTGTGGTGCCAATAATATAAAATTTTTCATCTTTAATCTAATTCTCAACCACCGCTGCCGACTTAGACTGCGGTGCCAATAATATAAAATTTTTCATCTTTAATCTAATTCTCAACCACCGCTGCCGACTTAGACTGCGGTGCCAATAATATAAAATTTTTCATCTTTAATCTAATTCTCAACCACCGCTGCCGACTTAGACTGCGGTGCCAATAATATAAAATTTTTCATCTTTAATCTAATTCTCAACCACCGCTGCCGACTTAGACTGCGGTGCCAATAATATAAAATTTTTCATCTTTAATCTAATTCTCAACCACCGCTGCCGACTTAGACTGCGGTGCCAATAATATAAAATTTTTCATCTTTAATCTAATTCTCAACCACCGCTGCCGACTTAGACTGCGGTGCCAATAATATAAAATTTTTCAACTTTAATCTAATTCTCAACCACCGCTGCCGACTTAGACTGCGGTGCCAATAATATAAAATTTTTCATCTTTAATCTAATTCTCAACCACCGCTGCCGACTTAGACTGCGGTGCCAATAATATAAAATTTTTCAACTTTAATCTAATTCTCAACCACCGCTGCCGACTTAGACTGCGGTGCCAATAATATAAAATTTTTCATCTTTAATTCTCAACCACCGCTGCCGACTTAGACTGCGGTGCCAATAATATAAAATTTTTCATCTTTAATCTAATTCTCAACCACCGCTGCCGACTTAGACTGCGGTGCCAATAATATAAAATTTTTCATCTTTAATCTAATTCTCAACCACCGCTGCCGACCTAGACTGCGGTGCCAATAATATAAAATTTTTCATCTTTAATCTAATTCTCAACCACCGCCCCCCAAAAAAACTCGTATCAAAGACGAAAATGTGAAATTTCTTATTCAAAGCACAAAAAAATCTCTGATTCAAACACAGAAAAGGGAAAAAAACTCTGATTCAATTTAAAAGCTACATTTCTGTTCCCCAATCCAAAAATATCACCATTCAAGGTCTATATGACCTTCCTCTATTACTTTTGCATGCTGTCTTAAATACACGAGAATTGCAATTGCCACGCGGAACCAATTATTAATTTAGGTGGGATCTCATTGCTCTCCAAGAGTGAAAAATAAATAACTAGGAAAGTGTACTTCCCTGCAAGAGCCGAGAAATTTCATCCTCTCGGGTGTGATTAAAAAGCAAACTAAAAATGAAGACATCGTGTGTGTGGCGAGAGCTGAATCCGACACTTACTGCTTCGTAACAATGCGATCATCTCTTGGGATTTCAAGGTTTGAATGTAAAATGAACATCACCTGGGTTTTATTTACGCCGTTATAAAAGCACGATTTAGTCGTTTCGAAAAACTTAACTATCCTCGGTTCATGATGCTTGAAATTTCAAATTTGCGAACATATGCACCTGAAACTAATTGCTAAGGGGATTTGTTAGCAATCAGTTTCTTCTGCAATGCTCATTAGCTTTTATGATGGGGCGGGGGTGGCTCAGTCGGTAGCGCGCCAGGCTCGTAATCTGCAGTTCCCAGGTTCGAGCCTCAGCTGGGTCAGCGTTCAGATTTGTCTCCGCAATATTCTCCGCCCTGCCCACGGTCAGTAGGTGACACAGATGGCCTTGGAAAGGCCACCGTCCGTCGGATGGGACGTTAAGCCGTGGCCCCGTGTGCGGGAGAGCCATACCCTGTGCACGTTAAAGAACACGCTAGATGGCCTTGACGGGAGGCTACCATCTGTCTCCCAACAGGTGTTCCAGTGGGTCTCCTCCCCCAACTTTCTCTGAGCCTTCGGGGTCCATGTGACCTGGCCATTTCTCCCATGGTGTGCAAAAAAGCGCCGCTCAGAGGTAAAACAACCCAACCCAAAAGCTTTTATGATTTAACTCTAGGTGAACACGATGGCTTACTTGTTGTTATAATAAGTATTCGCTGGTATGCTTATGGAAAAGAACAACATAGAGATGTTATTTGAAAGTGTGTTGAATATCTAGACACAGATTAGCAAAACCGTTACTATCCATATACAAATACAGGGGTTTATCAAAATAATTGAAACACCGACGGTCACTGGAGTATACGCAATGCGCCGTATGCCTATCACAGGGACGACGTCACCCGCGATGTGAGGTATATAAAGGGGAGAAGTACGATGTCGGCTATCACGAGGCAGTGCCACAGGCGCAGGTGAAACAGCTGTTGTGGTGTAATTGTCGACAATGTCAGATCTCAGTGACCTCTAAAAAGGCATGATCATTGGTTCGCTTCTTGCAAGAGCTTCAGTAAACAGAAGTGCGGAAATACTAGGTGTAACACGAACTGTATCGAAGATTATGACTACATATCAAATAGGACAGGGCTATGTCTCCAAGCGTGCAAATTGTGGACGACATACGAAGTTGTCAGGGATAGGAGAACATTGGCACGGATTGCACAACGGAAGCACAAGACCACGGCACCACAAATAGCAGCAGAGTTGAACCCCAGTCGGAATGATCCCGTTTCCGTCATAATAGTTCGTCGGAAACGTCATCCTGCCGGTATTTATGGCCGTGCTGAAATCCACAAACCTCTGAACTCCAACATCAATGCAACAAAACATGTAAGGTGGTGCAAAGCACATAAAAACTGGGATGCTAAAGACTGGTAACGTGTCATCTGGTCTGATGAGACGTGCTGCACATTGTTTCCCACCACTGGCAGAATGTACGTCTGGCGAAAACCTTCAGAAGCGTACCACTCTGACTGTGAAGCATGGAGGTGGATCACTGATGCTGTATGGTGCCACATCACGGCATTCCTTAGGGTCATTAGCTATTCTGAAAGGTCGTGTCACATCCGCAACGTACGAATACATTCTCGGGGACCACCTGCACCCAACGTTACGGGCATTGTTCCTAATGACCGTCCCTGTTGTTTCCATTATTTTGATAAACCCCTGTACCATTTATTTACAATTTATTCGTACACAGACACTTTTTCTGTATCTATAAACAGACACAGCTACCTTATTTACATATATATATATAAAGAGGGAGATACAGCTCTTTCCCGTCTATCAAAGCATAGAAAGTTTCCCTTTTTTTTTTGCATCCTAACTCAGATTGAAAGATTTTGTTTCCATCAAGGCACAGATAGAACTGTTTCATTTCTAAGTAGTTGGACGGGGGTGGCTCAGTCGGTAGCGCGCCAGGCTCGTAATCTGTAGTTCCCAGATTCGAGTCCCAGCTGGGTCAGCGTTGAGATTTGTCTCCGCAAAATTCCCCGCCCTGCCCACGGTCAGTAGGGGACACCGATGGGCTTGGAAAGGCCGCCGTCCGTCGGATGGGACATTAAGCCGTGGCCCCGTGTGTGGGAGAGCCATACCCTGTGCACGTTAAAGAACACACTGGATGGCCTTGACGGGAGGCTACCATCTGTCTCCCAACAGCTGTTCCAGTGGGTCCCCTCTCCCAACCTTCTCTGAGCCTTCAGGGTCCATGTGACCTGGCCATTTAGCCCATAGTATGCAAAAAAGTGCCGCTCAGAGGTAAAACAACCCAACCCATTTCTAAGTATGCACCTACCCTACCTACGTACATACATATGCAGGGTGAGTCTGAAAAAGTGGTCAAAACTTTACGGGGTGATAGAACGCAGCTATACGAGCAATATTCGTCATAGAATGTATGGTCGGAATGCAAGCGTTGAGAAGTTAAAAGGTAGTTTTCCACTGTCACATTTAAAGAATGAACACAAGACGGAGAGGAGATACTCTGTGCCTCACTTGCATTCCCGTCCGCCGCACCGTACACAAAGTGCATATCCGCCATTTCGTGGTTAGTATAACCAGCCATCCTCTCGGCAATCCACGGTAGAAATGCCGTTGGGTGCGAGGACCGACCCTTTTATACCATTTCCAACGCCACCTAGCGGCTCGCCGTTTGCGTTCCGCCCATACTTTCTATGACGAATATTGCTCGTATAGCTGCGTTCTACCACCCCGTAAAGTTTTGCCAACTTTTTCAGATTCACCCTGTATACATGCATACACAATCCTCAAGCAGCGATAGGCTACGGAGGTCCAACCAGACCGTGCATTTTAGTTGTCCGTAAATTTCTATCTTGAACTGCTGCTCTTGCACTGGTAACTGCAGGCCAATTATAACTTTGCCCGCTTCTGCACTGTAGATCTTCAGGCACTCTACTCATAACTCTATTCGCTAATCTGTTGTGCTAAATAGGGGAAACATTACCAAAACAAAAACGTCTCTCCCAACCCAAGACGCTGCTCAAAGATGATTATTGTCTCCTTCATCTATTCTCATCATTACTTACAAAGTGAGGTTACAAATTAGATCAGTCGGCAATTGACTCCTTCATCTGTCCTCATCATTACTTGCAAAGTGAGGTTACAAATTAGATCAGTCGGCAATTGACTCCTTCATCTATCCTCATCATTACTTACAAAGTGAGGTTACAAATTAGATCAGTCGGCAATTGACTCCTTCATCTATCCTCATCATTACTTACAAAGTGGGGTTACAAATTAGATCAGTCGGCAATTGACTCCTTCATCTATCCTCATCATTACTTACGAAGTGAGGTTACAAATTAGACCAGTCGGCAGCGCGCTAAGCTGCTAATTTGCAGTTTCCAGGTTCGAGTCTCGTCTGTGCCAGATTTGATTTATCTCCCCAAAAACCCTCACCTTGCCCTCCCTCAGATAGGGGGACACCTAAAAGCTTCGAGAAACTGTCGTCCGTCCGATGCGACTTTAAGACGTGGGCCGTGTTTAGGAGAGCCATTTCTTGTGCACGTTAAAGAACCAGCCTTGACGGGAGGCTACTTAAGCATATTTATATGAAACTGCGTTCTACATTTTGTGAATTTCAATAAATCAAATCGTATATAAGACAAATTATTAAGTATTTAATCACTGTTACTCACCACGACCTCTTGATGACATGTCTAGCTGCTGTGACTGCTGATCACGATCTCCTCTACTGTTGATGTTGTACAGTCGCTCAAAAAAATATACAAACCCTATGGCTGATTACAAAATTCAGAAAAAATATCTGGCAACGATTTTTTTAGAAATTAGTGATCTGGCAACCTTCGTGTCACGTGATTACAGAATTCAGGAAAAATATCTGGAGCGTGTACAGCAACTGTACACGCTCCAGTTACCGTTCACAGCAAACTGGAGCGTGTGCAGTTACTGCACACGCTGCAGTTTGCTGTGAACGGTAACTGCACACGCTCAATATTTCCGTGAGTGAGCCCACACGATCTAGGTCTTTGTGAGCTCACACGATCCAATGTGCTGTGAACATTAACCGCAACCGCTCCAGTTTGCTGTGAACGGTAACTGCACACGCTCCATATTCATTGCATTATATATTCATACGCATTATATATATTAAAAAATATCCGAACACTATGGTTGATTACAGAATTCAGAAAAAATATCTGGCAATGATTTTTTTAGAAATTAGTAATCTGGCAACCTTCCTGTCACGTGACACGAGGGTTGCCAGATCACTAATTTCAAAAAAAATCATTGCCAGATATTTTTTTGAATTCTGTAATAAACCATAGTGTTTGGATATTTTTTTGAGCGACTGTACCATACACCATAAGGTCAATCACTGTCTTTTGTTTTAGTTTTTTTTTCCAATTTCAGTCATGAACCTACCAGCCTCATGATTGATATTGTTTCTTTTTACATGATCATTAGTACCTTGTATTTAGATAAATGAATCCACAGCTCATCATTGATTTAGGAAATATTTAATCATTATGAGTTGCTTAAGTAACAAGATGAAGATGGATGTAGAGGAAAAGTTGTCTTGAGATGGGTGGGATCTGAACCCACGACCTTCTGATGACTCATCTTCATCCCATTACTTAAACAGCTTAACAGTAATTAATTACTTAGTAAAGCAATAATGAGCCAGTATTCATTTCTCTATATATAAGACAAATTTACTAATAAATTATCACAGGAAACCGTACTGTAGACAAGAAATACCTGAAATAACGAGTTGGGGGAAAAACTTGGTTGTCCTCACTGGGATTCGAACCCAAGTCTCCCAGAAGTATGCCGGACGTCTTGGCCGCTGGACCACCGACGAACTGACCATTTCTTCAACTAAGTGGCCAACTTCCTCTGTGGTCAAAAGGTTAAGATGCCGGCATGCTTCGGGGTTCGAATCTCAGTCAGAACAACCAATTTTTTTCAACTCATTATTTCAAGACAAATTTGCTCAAGATTACGGATTCTCAACGTGGGGTACGCGGTAAAATATTTTGTGGTACGCCGTGAGAGCTCAAAAGTCGCTAGACCTAGTAACAAAGTCACTGTTTTATTCCCATTGTTATACTATAACTATAGTTTTATCTATCTATACAAGGGGTATGACACTTACATACCCCTTTCCAGGGGGTACGTGAAGCATAAAAGGTTGAGAACCACTGACCTAGATAATTCGATGAGTTTGATTTACATGAGAACACCTTTTTTGCCCTGTCATAATGACCCCAAACGTGCATACAACAGGACCCAAGATGTGCATACAAAAGGTTTCTAGATGTCCAAAGATGTAGACATCTAGGGACAAGTTTGTCCCTAGATGTAAGAACAAACAAAATGTCCTTAGATGCAGACTTATGATAAGTTACTTCTGATATCGATAGTTGCATTTAATAAAGCTGTGAGATTAAACTAGCAAAGTGGATGGAAAAAAAATATCGTTAGTGTTGATAACTGGTTCCTACCTGATCGTTTCATCTCTTACCATATTGCCAATCCCTCGCGAAACCTTGTAGTTACCTAAACTAAGTTGGGCGGGGATGCTCAGTCGGTAGCGCGCCAGGCTCGTAATCTGTAGTTCCCAGATTCGAGTCCCAGTAGGGTCAGCGTTGAGATTTATCTCGGCAAAATTTCCCGCCCTGCCCACGGTCAGTAGGGGACACCGATGGGCTTGGAAAGGCCGCCGTCCGTCAGATGGGACGTTAAGCCGTTGGCCCCGTGTGCGGGAGAGACATACCCTGTGCACGTTAAAGAACACACTGGATGGCCTTGACGGGAGGCTACCATCTGTCTCCCAACAGCTGTTCCAGTGGGTCCCCTCCCCCAACCTTCTCTGAGCCTTCGGGGTCCATGTGACCTGGCCATTTAGCCCATGGTGTGCAAAAAAGTGCCGCTCAGCGGTAAAACTGTTCAATTAGTAAAGTTAAAGAACACGCTGGATGGTCTTGACGGGAGGCTACCATCTGTCTCCCAACAGCTCTTCCAGTGGGTCCCCTTCCCCAACCTTCTCTGAGCCTTCGGGGTCCATGTGACCTGGCCATTTAGCCCATGGTGTGCAAAAAAGTGCCGCTCAGAGGTAAAACAACCCAAACAAAACAACCTACACTAAAACAAGAATTTATTAAGATAAATGAAAGATGTTCCCCTAAACACTCAGCATTTTTTAGAAGAAAAAAAAGCATAATTATCGACATCATAATAAGATTCCCTCTTCAAAAATTAATGATGTGAAATTGAAAGAGTCAACTTTGATTAGACAACATTTTTTTTGCTTCTCAAAGGCGAAAACTTTCAAAACACGCATTTTTTTTGTAAAAAAAACATGATGTACATGTAATATGAGTACAGTCGACTGTATCTCCTAATTTTTTCCCCCCACTCTCATCAATTCGCTCGACAGTCAACTCTTTCTTCCAACGAATTCTGTTTCAAGCTCCAAATTAAGCTATCATTATCTTCCACGAAGTAAATCAAAAACATTTTAAGGCATTAAGTAGCACCTTATTTTTCCGTTCGCTCTATTACCAAAATTTTATCAATTTATAAATTAAATATATATATTCTTTGCACATATTTTTCCTGAAATTTTCAAAGACAACTAAAAGAGATGAAATTTTTTTCAAAACCGGATCGATGTTCCTGCCAGTTCTGACTCGAACTAGTTATTTGCAATCCCCCCCCCGTATTTTTCCCCTCACGAGTCTCGATATTAGTGTAATACTTACTAGAGAAACTTCTGTTTCCTGTGTATCTTAATCTGAATTCCACATTTTTATTTTATTATGTTTCTAAATTGTATTTCAGTGTGTACAGTCGTTCAAAAAAGTATCCGAACGCAATGGCTGATTGCAGAATTCATAAAAATATCTGGCAACGCTTTTTTTAGAAGTTAGTGATCTGGCAACCTTCGTGTCACGTGACGCGAAGGTTGCCAGATCACTAATTTCTGAAAAAATCGTTGCCAGATATTTTTTCTCAATTCTGTAATCAACCATGGTGTTCGGTTACTTTTTTGAGCGACTGTAGGTGGTCATATTATTTTGATACTAGATCGTGTGGGCTCACTCACGGAAATATTGAGCGTGTGCAGTTACCGTTCACAGCAAACTGGAGCGTGTGCAGTAACTGCACACGCTCCAGTTTGCTGTGAACGGTAACTGGAGCGTGTACAGTTGCTGTACACGCTCCAGATATTTTTCCTGAATTCTGTAATCACGTGACACGAAGGTTGCCAGATCGCTAATTTCTAAAAAAAACGTTGCCAGATATTTTTTCTGAATTCTGTAATCAACCATAGTGTTTGGATATTTTTTTGAGCGACTGTACAGCCAAAGCGCCTTCATAAATCACAACGACCATTGCCGAATCTTTAATGATGCTACTAACTCATCAATTCTAATTCTATGGTTTTAAAAAAATGCAATTACAATATTTATCTCTGGAAAAAGTAAACACATCTAACCTTTGAGAATAAACACCGAACTGCATGATCAACAAGCCACCTTTTATGATGTTTTGAAGGAATAAACATCGCTGCGTTGATTTATTTTTTCTTATCTTTTCCAGCTAACGACTTTAAACGACATTTGCTTCGCTATTTATAGCCATCTAATGATTCCCCCTGGGACGGGGATGATGATGAGGTGGAAGAAAATCTTCAGATTCTGGATGCAAATAGGATCATAACAGAGTTAACTTCCCGGTAACGCTGCAACTCTTGGGATCATTGGAAGCTGAAACTTAATGACCGAGGAGATGAAGAAAACAACAGTTGCCAACTCAGCTGTATTTTCTCTCAGCTGAAGTTATTAAAACATGTTTGCTTCTGGGTTTCGATTAGGTCTTCATCAGCAATACTCGTATATGGGAATTACGCTTGTTGTTTTTGACTCTCTTAGGTTGGGTTGTTTTACCTCTGAGCGGCACTTTTTTGCACACCATAGGCTAAATGGCCAGGTCACATGGACCCCGAAGGCTCAGAGAAGGTTGGGGGAGGGGACCCACTGGAACAGCTGTTGGGAGACAGATGGTAGCCTCCCGTCAAGGCCATCCAGCGTGTTCTTTAACGTGCACAGGGTATGGCTCTCCCACACACGGGGCCACGGCTTAACGTCCCATCCGACGGACGGCGGCCTTTCCAAGCCCATCGGTGTCCCCTACTGACCGTGGGCAGGGCGGGGAATTTTGCGGAGATAAATCTCAACGCTGACCTAGCTGGGACTCGAACCTGGGAACTACAGATTACGAGCCTGGCGCGCTACCGACTGAGCCACCCCGTCCCGACTCTCTTAGGTACACTGATCTCCATAAATTAAAGAAAAATGAAAAAATTCGCGATAATTCGCCAAAATATTGTGCCATCCTCACCAAACTTCTTCATGTAACCAGTAAAGTAATGCCGAGTGAGCATATCGTATGCAAATTAGTCTAGGTTGCTTCAATTTGTGTGATCGGATAGCGGCATAAAAACGGGTGTTTGGGAGTGGATCGTTATTTTGTGTTGTAAATGTGAGTAAAGAAATTCGAAATAGCCATTTTCCTACAAAAGTAGGATTGCCCTCGAGACATCATTTGCCAAATGAATTACGATGGAGAGCTATTGGCCGGTTCGAAGCAGGCCAAAGTCAGTCAGACGTGGCACGATGTCTGAATGTGAGTCCTTCTGTGGTCCATAGACTGTGGAATCAATTTCTTAGCACGGATTCCGCGTCTCGGAGGTTTAGCCGAGGAAGGGCTAGAGTTACGACCGCTGTACAAGACCGATATCTGCGATTAATATTACGAAGGAGCAGGACGTCCACCCCATCTCAGCTACGATCCTCTCTTGCAGCAGCCACTGGGAGAGTTATGTCAGTTTCTACTGTGCGTAGAAGGCTTCGTGAGGGAGGTCTGTACACTAGAAGACCAGTAATTTGTACACCCCTCACATCACGTCACAGGAGAGAGCGGTTGACTTGGGCACGCACGCATGTTAACTTACAGATGAGTCCAGTTATTGCTTGCAGAGCGATTCCGGACATTGTTTGATATGGAGAGAACGAGGTAGCGCTATCATCCCAGTAACATCAGTCAAAGAGACAGTTACGGCGAAGGTAGCGTGTGTGTTTGGAGTGGCATTTCCTTAGGTGGACACACAGACCTCTATGTGTTGACGAGTGGGAACCTCAATGCTCAGAGGTATAGAGATGACATTCTGGACCCTTATGTACGTCCTTACGCTGGTGCAATAGGTCAAACATTCATCTTACAAGACGATAATGCTTGTCCACACAGAGCTCGACTAGTGAAACAATACCTTCAAGAGGAGACCATTATGCGCATGGAGTGGCCAGTTCGATCTCCTGACCTAAATCCGATTAAGCATGTGTGGGATGCTCTAGGGAGACGTATTGCTGCCCTCAACTTGCCACCTGAAACAAAGGGGAGCTTATTACTGCTTTAAAGGAACAACGGTCGTAATTCCCACTGAGCTGATTCACATCATAAACAGGATGGAACATCGCTGTCGTGCCTACATTGTTGTAAGGGGTGACCACACTCTCCTTGTTAAAGAACTTTGCCCATTGCATTCTGATACCTCATTTTTAAACAAGTTCCTGTAAGTGTTATTTTTTGACGGAAAATGTTTCTAGTGTAAAATATTTTATGCCATTCTGAAACTAGCCATCTAGGTTGAGTCAGATCTGACCGGAAAGTCGATTCGGTTTTAAAATGGAGTAAAACTATTTATATTTTGACACCTTTATATTTTGCAATTCTAGATGTCACTTTAGGACTTTTGCACCACCAGCGCCACCACCACATTAAAAATCCTCTTCACAAACTCCAAACTTTGCATGTAAATGAACACCCAAAATTTCACTAAGAGGTTTTTACCTGACACATTATCAGTTGGGGACACCGATGGGTTTGGAAAGGTCACCCTTCACCGGATGGGACGTTAAGCCGTGACCCTGTGTGCGGGATAGCCATACCCTGCGTACGTTAAAGAATACGCTGGATGGCCTTGACGGGAGGCTACCATTTGTCTCCAAAGAGCTGTTCCAGTGAGTCCCCTCCCACCAACCTTCTCTGAGCCTATGGGGTCCTTATGACCTGGCCATTCAGCCCATTGTATGCAAAAAAAGTGTCGCTCAGAGGTAAAAACAACCCAACATGACACATTACTGGTTCAATTTCATTCGGGAATCGTCGTTCAACAACCACGACAATCCCCCCCCCCACACACTTTTGTTTTGATGAATTTGTTAAAAGTTCGGTTGTTTTACCTCTGCGCGGCACTTTTTTGCACACCATGGGCTAAATGGCCAGGTCACATGGACCCCGAAGGCTCAGAGAAGGTTGGGGGAGGAGACCCACTAGAACAGCTGTTGGGAGACAGATGGTAGCCTCCCGTCAAGGCCATCCAGGGTGTTCTTTAACGTGCACAGGGTATGGCTCTCTCCCGCACACGAAACCACGGCTTAACGTCCCATCCGACGGACGGCGGCCTTTCCAAGCCCATCGGTGTCCCCTACTGACCGTGGGCAGGGCGGGAAATTTTTGCGGAGATAAATCTCAACGCTGACCCAACTGGGACTCGAACCTGAGAACTACAGATTACGAGCCTGGCGCGCTACCGACTGAGCCACCCCCGCCCTAATTTCTTAAAAACATGAGCATTTTGTGAGTCAACCGGTTTCAGCGAAGTTGGCAGAAATCACAACGTGGGAGTTGCGATCACATGGCACATTATGGAACTTAACTAGTTCTGCCGAGAAAATTTCCTTGTCAAGGATCTGATTAGTAATGTCATTAAAAGTGATAATCAGCTTTTTAGTTTGTTAGTAAACTTTGCCTCACATCATCCAGTTATTAATGAAATTATGGTGAAACCAGAGATTGAACGATCGCCTCGCAACACCTCCTTCTCCCATCCCGTCCCCCCCCCCCCCCCCGCATCTCCCTCATGTTTCAAAAGGGGATATTTGCCAAAGAGAAGTTTCTGAATAAACAGCAGCGGAATGACTCAGTTGGTGGTGCACTAAGCTCGTAATGCAAAACAGTGAAATGTCAGAATAACGAAGTCATGCGCACGACTAAAATACAGTGTGATTTAAAATTCGTGCAACCCGAAATGTAAGTGCTTATTATTTCGCGCCAACTGAACGGAATTAAATACCGTTTCTAACGTTGGCAACCCTGTAGTCACTGATATATGCAACATTGTTTAGTTCTCACGCTGTCAGTTCTTTATTGGGTTGTATTACCTCTGAGCGGCACTTTTTTGCACACCATGGGCTAAATGGCCAGGTCCCAAGGACCCCGAAGGCTCAGAGAAGGTTGGGGAGACGAATCACTGGAACAGCTATTGGGAGACAGATGGTAGCCTCCCGTCAAGCCACCCAGCATGTTCTTAAAGTGCATAGGGTATAGCTCTCCCGCACACAGGGCCACGGCTTAACGTCCCATCCGACGGACGACAGTCTTTCCAAGCCCATAGGTGTCCCCTACTGACCGTGGGCAGGGCGGGAATTTTACGGAGATAAATCTCAACGCTGACCCAGCTGGGACTCGAACCTGGGAACTACAGATTACGAGTCTGGTGCGCTACCGACTGAGCCACCCCCGCCCCACTCCAAAAGCCTCAAAGAAGGTAGGGGGATGGGACAGACTGGAACAGCTGTTGGGAGACAGATGGTAGCCTCCCGTCAAGCCACCCAGCGTGTTCTTTAAAGTGCATAGAGTATAGCTTTCCCGCACACGGGGCCACGGCTTAACGTCCCATCCGACGGACGGCAGTCTTTCCAAGCCCATAGGTGTCTCCTACTGACCGTGGGCAAAAGTAAATGGGTGGGAGTAGAATTATTCGTACCCATGACACTGCCTATGTCACCTTCTTTGTTGGTGGCGTTATTATACTAGTTGCCCATAACGAAATTTTCCCAGGCCGAACGTGTATACATAATCGAACGTTATTTAACAACCAAATCATTTTTAACTGTTCAAGCTGACTTCAATGAACTGTTTCCTGATTCTCTGGTACCAAAGAAATCTAAAATATCACTTTAATTGCACGATTCCGTGATTTTTTCCGCAAAACTCTCTGCCCTGCCCACAGTCAGTAGGGAACACCGATGGGCTTGGAAAGGCCGCCACCTGTCGGATGGGACGTTAAGCCGCGGTCCCGTGTGCGGAAGAGCCATACCTTGTGCACGTTAAAGAACACGTTGGATGGCCTTGATGGGATGCACCATCTGTCTCCCAACAGCTTCTCCCCCAACTATCTCTGAGCCTTCGGGGTCCTTGTGACCTGGTCATTTAGCCAATTGTGTGCAAAAAAGTGCCGCTCAGAGGTAAAACAACCAACAATCAACAACCGTGATTATTTTCAAATATGGGATGCGCGAATTTTGAATCATTCTGTATATTCGTTTCAACCAGGGCTTGATCTACTGGGGGCATGCTCCCTTCCCCCTTTCAGAATGTGTGATGACCGATAGCTATGATCCTCTCAGACTAAGTCAGATGTGATGACCGGTCCCAGTAGGAGAGACAATTAATCGTACACGTCTCGAGGACGATGAAATTACTACTTAATTTGGGGCGGGGGTGGCTCAGTCGGTAGCGCGCCAGGCTCGTAATCTGTAGTCCCTGGTTCGAGTCCCAGTTGGGTCAGCGTTGAGATTTATCTCCGCAAAAATTCCCCGCCCTGCCCATGGTCAGTAGGGGATGCCGATGGGCTTGGAAAGGCCGCCGTCCGTCGGATGGGACGTTAAGCCGTGGCCCCGTGTGCGGGAGAGCCATACCCTGTGCACGTTAAAGAACACGCTGGATGGCCTTGACGGGAGGCTACTATCTGTCTCCCACATCTGTTCCAGTGGGTCCCCTCCCCCAACCTTCTCTGAGCCTTCGGGGTCCATGTGACCTAGCCATTTAGCCCATGGTGTGCAAAAAAGTGCCGCTCAGGGGTAAAACAACCCAACCCAACTACTTAATTTTCTTCGGTGAAAAAACAGGTTCGCGGGTTTTTACTCCCTTAGCACTGTACGCCTCTGATTTGCTGTGTTGAATGTTGAATAAAAATAGTCAATCAATTAACTGCACGAGAGTTGGATAGGGACGACACAGTTTATTTATACTTTATACACTCAAGTGCTGGAGATGCGCTCAACTCCTAGCTTTGCTGCTACGAACAATAACAATGAGGTGGAGAATCACACACTCTGCAAGTTCTCACTTTACAGACCTCACACTCGGCGAAAGGATAATCACCTTTGCCTACACTGTGGTTCACTCTAAATCAGGCGTGTCCAACCTTTTGACTTCCCTGGGCCACATTGAGTGAAGATTTGACTTCCCTGGGCCACACTGAGTGAAGATGAACTGTTTTGGGCCGCACATAAAACATATAATATAGTTAATGTATATGAATAATAAAACTTCATTTATTTTCTTATGTTTTCTATTTTAAAATAAAAAAAGGGCAACATAAAACTAGTGGGATATCAAAAACTCCCTGAAAATCACATAATCGTGTTGAAAGCTTATGTCGCAAACACGTAAACTTTACGATTTTGTGGGCCACATTACTAGCTGTCCAGGACCGCGGGTTGGACACGCCTGCTCTAAATCCACTAGAGTATTATTTATCTACTGTTGCTTCAATCTCCTCACCCTAGCCTCGTGCGCCGACTGCGCGCCCCAGGCTAGTCGTATACGGCCATAAAAGACTTCTGGAGCTGATCTCACGGTAAGCAGCCAACTTTAGACCCGAAAACAACATCCTACGAGTCACGCACACCCCCACTAGCACTCAAGAACACACTTAATACATAACAATACCTACAATCATAAAAATACAATAAAAAATACATCAATAAATAAATAAAAATAAGTTAGAGGGACACAACAGAATGCTAGTAAGGTACGACAGAATTTTTTCAGAATTATTTCAGAATGCTAATAAGGTATGTAAAATGAAAGGGAAAAACTCATTCAGTGCACGAAAATGATGTTCAGTAGTAAAATAACCCAATCTTACATTTTTTTTTCCAAATTGCATTACATTCATGCAAATATTCCAGAAATAGTTTTGCACCTCAGTGTAGTTGCTATTCGTTTTTTTAGATATTGGGAGCGAGGATAGCCTCAGTCGGTAGGGCGCCTGACTCGTAATCAACAGTTGGGTTGGGTTGTTTTACCTCTGAGCGGCACTTTTTTGCACACCATGGGCTAAATGACCAGGTCACATGGACCACGAAGGATCAGAGAAGGTTGGGGGAGGGGACCCACTGGAACAGCTGTTGGGAGACAGATGGTGGCCTCCCGTCAAGGCCATCCAGCGTGTTCTTTAACGTGCACAGTTATGGCTCTCCCGTACACGGGGCCACGACTTAACGTCCCTCCGACGGACGGCGGTCTTTCCAAGCCAATCGGTGTCCCCTACTGACCGTGGGCAGGGCGGGGAATTTTGCGGAGATAAATCTCAACGCTGACCCAGCTGGGACTCGAACCTGGGAACTACAGATTACGAGCCTGGCGCGCTACCGACTGAGCCACCCCCGCCCCGTAATCAACAGTTCCCAGGTTCGAGTCCCCCCTGTGCCAGCGCTGAGATTTATCTCCACAAAACTCTCCACCCTGCTCTCGGTCAGTAGAGGACCCTGATGGACTCGAAAAGGCCGCCACCTGCTTCATGAGACGTCAAGCCGTGGCTCCGTGTGTGAGAGAGCCAGACCCTGTCCAAATTAAGGAACACTCTGAACAACCTTGACGTGATCTGTCTCCTAACAGCTATTCAGTGAGTCTTTTTCTATGAGACTTTGGGGTCCTTGCGACCTAGCTATTTATGCTGTTGTGTGCAAAAAAAAGTGCTACTGAGAGGTAAAAACAGCCTAACCCAATCATCTAGATTAGAGGTTCTCAACGTGGGGTACACGTACCCATTGGGGGTACGCAGTAAAATTTTTTGGGTACGCCGTGAGAGCTCAAAGGTCGCTAGATCTACTAACGAAGTCGCTAAGTTGGCATTATTATATTATAGCTATAGTTTTATCTATCTATATAAGGGGTACGCCAGTTACATACACATTTCCAGGGGGTACGTGAAGCATGAAAGGTTGAAAACCACTGTTCTAGATATTGAAATGTTACTTCACAGTGGCTTAACCAAGAGAAGAAACAGACCCATCTTGAGATCTTTGTAGCACATATTTTCTAAGCTAATCCTCGAAAATCAGACTCAAGTACGGGACACGAAAATTAGTCACCCTATATCGAAAATGTTTTCTACGCTACTGTTTCTTTATATATACGTTACCGCTAAAGTGCAGAAATCAGTTATTCTACAGATTATCTAGGTATTGTGCAGATTAACTAGGGTGATCCGTTAACGTGCGGAAAATTGTTTCATTTCTCAAATTACCTAGGTAATCCAAATTACCTGGATAATCTGCACATTACCTACTAGGCACTCGTTAAAGTGAAAATAAGATCTTTGCTGGAACAACAGGAACGTTTCTGTACGCTTAAATTAACATAATGTTATTTATCTAGTGTCCGAGAGTAGAGTTGAAACCAGGGTCATCCCTCTGTCAACATGAATCAGTCGTCCGAATTATAAAAAACGCCCCCAAAATGAGCAGGCCAAGTGAGAACGAATCATTTTAGTGATTCGTTATCAAGAATGAATCACTTTACCGATTCGTTCTCACTTGGCCTTCGCTCATCCGGGGCGTTTTTAATAATGCGGACGAGTGAATCACGTATTCAAGACGAGTATTCAAGACGAGTATTCAAGAGATTCACCACTATGAGAGAAACAAACTTTTGAACTTTAACGATACGGAAGCCGTTAATGTGCACATTACCTAGGTAAAATGCGGAAAACTCTTGATTCCGCACGTTAACGGAGCAAATCAGTTAATCTGCAGATTAGCTAGGTGGGGCGGGGGTGGCTCAGTCGGTAGCGCGCCAGGCTCGTAATCTGTAGTTCCCAGGTTCGAGTCCCAGCTGGGTCAGCGTTGAGATTTATCTCCGCAAAATTCCCCACCCTGCCCACGGTCAGTAGGGGACACCGATGGGCTTGAAAAGGCCGCCGTCCGTCGGATGGGACGTTAAGCCGTGGCCCCGTGTGCGGGAGAGCCATACCCTGTGCACGTTAAAGAACACGCTGGATGGCCTTGACGGGAGGCTACCATCTGTCTCCCAACAGCTGTTCCAGTGGGTCCCCTCCCCCAACCTTCTCTGAGCCTTCGGGGTCCATGTGACCTGGCCATTTAGCCCATGGTGTGCAAAAAAGTGCCGCTCAGAGGTAAAACAACCCAACCCAATTAGCTAGGTAATGTGCACATTAACGGCTTTCGAGCTTTAGCGGTAACATATATATATTTTTTTTTTCTATAATTTTTTCAAATTTTCATTTCAGAGATGATAAACTTAAAAACGACGCAAAAAGTTTATTAAAAAAGAACTTCAAATAATAGCTGTTTTGGATTAACAGTCTGCTGGTTTATTGCTGCTTGCGATTACAGAAAATTCTTTTCACCTCATCATTTCCATAACTAACCAAGGAATGTTGATATTGTTTGTTACTAATATTTCTATGACGATGTTCACTAAAAATATCAGTTTATAAAATACTTGCTTCTTTTGTAAAATCTACAAAATTCTGTACCGGAAACCACTTATGTAAAAAACTATAATTATTTCTTTCTAAAAAGCTATATTTTAGGTTGTTGATTGGACTAATCTATCGATAACTGCCACAAGAAAAGAATAATGGCTAGACTCTTTCCTAAAGACCAGGATTATTTGGTATTATTCACTCACACAGACATCCTTTGTGCTTCTAACTTTATCTGGCATTTCAAAAATACAGTCATGAATTGCGAAATTATGATGTATAAAGTTGGCAACAAAACCTCATTCGTGTTGAAATCTCGCCGTTGTTGTTTCAAGATTTGCCGCGGAGTCACTGGAAACGACTTTTGTCTGAACAAAAGCAGAATATTCTTTTGAAATTGCGACTTTGAAAGTTTTTGGTTTAAAATTTCTCAGTGCCCTAAGGCATATCTCTCTCTACAAACGTTCTTGAGTTATTCAGTTCAACATCGCATTATTCCTATCTGTGTTATGATAAATAATAATATAGTTCAATACCGAAGACAGTTTTTCCATTTTTCTCTTATATCTTAGGATTTTGGGAAACATTTTGTTGCCAATTGTAGTCAATGGTCTTGCTTTACAGACTGACATCAATAGGATTTCCCGTCAGGAAGTTTCGCCCTTAGGGTATAAAAATGTCTGCGAAAGAGTAAGTAGGGGGCCTACAAATGATTGTCTCATATTTATTAATTCTGATTATCAGTTATCTTTTATATTTATATGAAATATAATGAATTATTTAAAATTAATGCGATTATTACGTTACAGTTGGTATCAGTGTATGCAACGCTAAGGTTATCAGTTGGGTTGTTTTACCTCTGAGCGGCACTTTTTTTGCACACAATGTGCTAAATGACCTGGTCACAAGGACCCCGAAGGCTCAGAGAAGGTTGGGGGAGGGGACCCGCTGGAACAGCTGTTAGGAGACGGTAGCCCCCGTCAAGGTCATCCAGTGTGTTCTTTAACGTGCACAGGGTATGAGCTCTCCCGCACACGTTCCAGCTGGGTCAGCATTGAGATTTATCTCCACAAAATTCCCCGCCCTGCCCACGCTCAGTAGGAGACACCGATGGGCTTGGAAAGGCCGCCGTCAGTCGAATGGGACGTTAAGCCGTGGCCCCGTGTGCGAGAGAACCATATCCTGTGCATGTTAAAGAACACGCTGGATGGCTTTGACGGGAGGCAACCATCTGTTTCCCAACAGCTGTTCCAGTGGGTCCCCTCCCCCAACCTTCTCCGAGACTTCGGGGTCTTGTGACCTGGCCATTTAGCCCATTATGTGCAAAAAAGTTCCGCTCAGAAGTAAAGCAACCCAACAAATATTGTTGATGAGTCTCGCAGATGATTACTACAAAGTCCTAAACATTTTCGATGGATGATAAATCCGGAGACCTCGCTGTCCATAGAAGAGTGTCATTAACAAGTCGGGGCGGGGGTGGCTCAGTCGGTAGCGCGTCAGGCTCGTAATCTGTAGTTCCCAGGTTCGAGTCCCAGTTGGGTCAGCGTTGAGATTTATCTCCGCAAAATTACCCCGCCCTGCCCACGGTCAGTAGGGGACACCGATGGGCTTGGAAAGGCCGCCGTCCATCGGATGGTACGTTAAGCCGTGGCCCCGTGTGCGGGAGAGCCATACCCTGTGCACGTTAAAGAACACACTGGATGGCCTTTACGGGAGGCTACCATCTGTCTCCCAACAGCTGTTCCAGTGGGTCCCCTCCCCCAACCTTCTCTGAGCCTTCGGGGTCCATGTGACCTGGCCATTTAGCCCATGGTGTGCAAAAAAGTGCCGCTCAGAGGTAAAACAACCCATCCCACATTAACAAGTCGTAGATATTTCTAGGTGATGTTAGTGGTATGTGGCTCGGTGCTATCTTGCTGTAACAAGGCTTCAAGTGCTTCTGCAATGAAAGGGAGTACTACGGGTTCCAGAAAGCCATTGACATGGCACTATGGTCAAGATAACTAGGAAACATACCAGAGAAGACTGGCTATCATGACTTGTCACACCTCCAGATCATAACACTTGTTCTGTCAGTGTGTCATTTGACAGTGGCAGGAGCATTTGGGGGTTGTTTAACCTCTGAGCGGCACTTTTTTTTGCACACCATGGTCTAAATGGCCAGGTCACATGGACCCCGAAGGCTCAGAGAAAGTTGGGGGAGGGGACCCACTGGAACAGATGTTGGGAGACTGATGGTAGCCTCCCGTCAAGACCATCCAGCGTGTTCTTTAACGTGCACAGGGTATGGCTCTCCCGCACACGGGGACACGGCTTAACGTCCCATCCGACGGACGGCGGCCTTTCTAAGCCCATCGGTGTCCCCTACTGACCGTGGGCAGGGCGGGGAATTTTTGCGGAGATAATTCTCAACGCTGACCCAGTGGGACTCGAACCTGGGAACTACAGATTACGAGCCTGGCGCGCTACCGACTGAACCCCCGACCCATGTAGCAAAAGGGGTGCCCCTAGTACTATGTTGTTATAATCAGTACTTCAGTTCTGTATTCATCAATTACAAAGATCTCGTCAAATAACTGATTACACATTGCAAAATATACTGCGTAATAAAATATAATCAACTATTAATTAATCTCATTAAAAGCCGTTGTATGTATCTTAAAATTTAGCTATGGTTCCAAAATAGGGCTATATCAGAGAGAGATGCTTATTACTTTCTCATCCAGAGCAGGATATAGAGGGTGGGGGGGGGGGAGTGAGGTGACCGTACCCCTTCACTCTCTCAGAATGATAGTAAGGGTAATAGAGGCAAAAAAATTTTAAACTTATTTATATTTCAAGATTTTTCGCGAAAATTTTTAAAGGCCTCTAAAACAGAGAAGGAAATGTTATACTGAAATGGAAATCCAGTCTCTTGGCTCACCTTTTGCCCTCCCCTTTGATATTTTTCTACATCCCGACTTGCTCTCAACCAATGAAAATTTATTTCATTCTGATCACGTCGATGTGACGTCAATGATGCGATCAAAAGATTTATTAGTTTTTTTTATCAAAACGTCTAAAATTGATAATTATTACATAGGAATAATAATTTATATATTATTTTTAAGACTCGTACAAAAGAAATCAATAATTACTACGTAGGAATAATAATTAGATGTGTTTTAGACTCGTCCAAGTAAAATCTTTCCTCGAGTATTTTACACACTGATAAATGAAGTTGCGCGACTTATTTTTCTTACGACTGCCACTATTTTTCAACACAGTTCAAAGTGATACTTCAAACACTGCAAGTTCACCTTGTATACGAACTCATTACCAAGAGTTGCCAACGAATTATTAAAGCAGTAATGAAAATCCAATATTTCATTACGTGGTAAGTGGGCCATTGCAGCACGACCTGAATTTTAATATTAGTTTCTTCGCTTTGGTTGGCAACAATAATTACTCTGCCTTAAATTGCAGTCGTTCGTGCAGCCACAAAAGTGTTTACCGATTTTTTTCTGTCGCAGTTTAGCATTGCTTGGAGCTAAAACATAAACGGTAATATATTCACGTGCTTCTTTGTAACGGAAAAGTTCCTTCATGTTCGTAATACATATTATAAAATTATTTTCTTTGCATAAAGCAAATGCATATGAATTAGACAAGAAGTATATATTTCGTTGTAATCGTAAGGTAAAATAAGTTAATGTAAAAGTAATGTAAATTCTGAGGATAAATCTATCTATAAATAGTATGACTTATTTGGTATCTTAACATATATGTATAGTAATAGTATGACTTTAATCGTATAATAGACCAAGTCTACACATTTTTTTACCCTGCCCGTTTGTTTTATTTTATATATTCATTTTGCAAAAACAAATAAGTTTCTATTTTATGTTTTAGTATTTTTTTTAGAGAGAAAGCCAGCATCGATGGACTTGGAGCCATCGGTTGAAACTTGAAGCCGTGGACAATGTACCTTGGGGGCGGGGGTGGCTCAGTCTGTAGCGCGCCAGGCTCGTAATCTTGTAGTTCCCAGGTTCGAGTCCCAGCTGGGTCAGAGTTGAGATTTATCTCCGCAAAACACCACCCTGGCCACGGTCAGTAAGGGACACCGATGGGCTTGGAAAGGCCGCCGTCCGTCGGATGGGACGTTAAGACGTGGCCCGTGTGCGGGAGAGCCATACCCTGTGCACGTTAAAGAACACGCTGGATGGCCTTGAAGGGAGGCTACCATCTGTCTCCCAACAGCTGTTCTCTGAGCCTTCGGGGTCCATGTGACCTGGCCATTTAGCCCATGGTGTGCAAAAAAGTGCCACTCACAGGTAAAACAACCCATCCCATGTTCCTAGAATATTTAACAACAGGTACTTCCTTGTTTGTCGTAAGATTTTACCTCAGAAATTATTTAAAACTTAAATAATAAGTTGTTACATAATATTTTATAAAATAAATGCACATTTTAGAAATTTTCAAAATATTTATTTCTTGTTCGACAATTATGAATAACATTTATAAAACTACATATTTTATTAAGTATTCTAGTTCCAACTCTTTAATATTGAATGAATAATGTTGAAAATCGAGTTTTAAATACATTTATGATCTTTAATTTATCATTTCCATTTTTCTAATAAATGCATATTTTAGAAGTTATAGGAGTTCCGAAGTTAGATTTGAATTGATATAACCTAGGGATTCTTTTAACATTTCATTAGAGTACTGTATAATTGCACTTAATTATAATGTGTTTGGAATACAATATTGCTCTGTATTTCAATAACTCTTAAGTTAAAAATAAGTTGCTCATTATATAATTTTTATTTGCAGTTGATTCTCGTAGTGGTGTATTCTTCGATCACCATTCCAAAAGCAACCATTGGCATTATTCCTATCTTTGAACTGTTGCTATGAGTGAATTTTCGATCGATAATTTCTATATTTAGGAGAATGAGATTCAAGACTCTCCAGACAGTGAGATACGTCTGCAGATCATATTTTTGGACATCATTAGTTGAATATTTAAACTCCGTAACGTTGTCATTGGAATGTCTTAAGTCAATGCCACAGTTGCCCCCATTAGTGACACGAATATTAAACGTATTGGTACTTTTCGGTTACCTCCGGTCACATTTTCTTGGCGACTTTTTTGGCCACAAGAGACATTGGTTGATAACAGAAAAGTACCGCTATAAGCGTTGTTAATTAATTCTCTTCATGAGATTATTTATTTTTGGGTCGTTTTTTCAGTAAGGGACAAGGAGATATTCTTTAGCGATATGAGCTCTTAATGAAATCTAGTTTTGATGAGAATATTAATTTTTGGGGCTTTTTTAACTGCAGAAGGAAAGTTTATTCTTTAGAGATAAACGAAAAATACTTTTCGGTTATTTCCGGTCATATTTTAAAAAAGCCCCAAAAATTAATATTCTCATCAAAACTAGATTTCATTAACAGCTCTTATCGCTAAAGAATATCTCCTTATCCCTTACTGAAAAAACGCTCCAAAAATAAATAATCTCATGAAAAGAATTCATTAACAACGCTTATAGCGGTACTTTTCGATGTGACCGTAGATAACCGAAACATTATTTATTCGATCCATAGGCCGTAAACACAGAGGTACCAGTGTGCGCGCTTGTCCATACTGTTAAAAGGGACCCGGATTCGAACTTCGAATAAAGTATGGATGTTTCTTCTGTTGAGGTCTCAACTTCACAGATCTCTAGGGCATATTATACTAACCTCTATAGCAATCGGCTGTTTTTGAGGTAAGTTATTTTCATTAATATTTCGTTCGTACAGTCGCTCAAAAAAGTATCCGAACACTATGGTTGATTACAGAATTCAGAAAAAATATCTGGCAACGATTTTTTTTTTTCAGAAATTAGTGATCTGCAACAGTTCGTGTCACGTGACACGAAGGTTGCCAGATCACTAATTTATCAACCATAGTGTTCAGGATACTTTTTTGAGCGACTGTAGGTGGTCATATTATTTTGATACTAGATCGTGTGGGCTCACTCACGGAAATATTGAGCGTGTGCAGTTACCGTTCACAGCAAACTGGAGCGTGTGCAGTTACTGCACACGCTCCAGTTTGCTGTGAAGGTAACTGGAGCGTGTACAGTTGCTGTACACGCTCCAAAAAAAAAGATCGTTGCCAGATATTTTTTATGAATTCTGTAATCAACCATAATGTTCGGATACTTTTTTGAGCGACTGTACCTGTTCAGCCAAATAAGAAATTTTTATCTGAATAGCGTAATGTTGGGGTCAGTCGTTAGCACACCAGATTCGCAATCTGCAGTTCCCAGGTTCGAGTCCATATAGGCCAAGGTTGAGATCTATCTTCGCTCAATCCCCACCATGCTCTGGGTCAATACGGGGCACTGACGGATTTGAAAAGGTCGTCGGATGAGACGTTAAGCCGTGGCTCCGTGTGCGGGAGAGCCATACCCTGTGCACGTTAAAGAACACGCTGGATGGCCTTGACGAATAATTACTATCTATCTCCTGAAAACTGCACAGTGGGTCCCCATACCTCGGAGGAGGGGGGGGGGGCTCAGCCGGTAGCGCGCCAAGCTCGTAATGTGCAGTTCCCAGGTTCGAGTCCCAGCTGGGTCAGCGTTGAGACTTATCTCCGCAAAACTCCCCCACCTGCCCACGGTCACTCGGGGACACCGATGGGCTTGGAAAGGCCGCCGTCCGTCGGATGGGACGTTAAGACGGGGCCCCATATGCGGGAGAACCACATCCTGTGCACGTTAAAGAACACGCTGGATGGCCTTGACGAGAGTCTACCATCTGTCTTTCAACAGCTGTTCCAATGGGTCTCCTCCCCCAACCTTCTCTGAGTCTTCGGGGTTCATGTGACTTGGCCATTTAACCAATGGGTGCAAAAAAGTTCCGCTCAGAGGTAAAACAAACTAACCCCGACTTTGAGCCCTCCGGATCCTTATAACCTGACCATTTAGCCCATTAGGCACAGAAAAATGCCTCTAAGAGATAAACCATATCAAATGTAGTAGCACTGTATCCCCCATTACTCCATAGTGTCCCAGGTTCGAGTCCCAGCTGGGTCAGCGTTGAGATTTATCTCCGCAAAATTCCCTGCCCTGCCCACGGTCAGTCGGGGGAACCGATGGGCTTGGAAAGACCACCGTCCGTCGGATGGGACGTTAATCCGTGGCACCGTGTGAGGGAGAGCCATACCCTGTGCACGTTAAAGAACACGCTGGATGGCCTTGACGGGAGGCTACCATCTATCTCCCAAAAGCTGTCCCCTCCTCCAACCTTCTCTGATCCTTCGGGGTTCATGTGACCTGGCCATTTAACCAATATGTGCAAAAAAGTTCGGCTCAGAAGTGAAACAAACCAACCCCATACCTCGACTTTGAGCCCTCCGGATCCTTATAACCTGACCATTTAGCCCATTAGGCACAGAAAAATGCCTCTAAGAGATAAACCATATCAAATGTAGTAGCACTGTATCCCCCATTACTCCATAGTGCAACCGTCATTTGTTAGTGTTTCTGGCAGTGACAGATGCAGCGCGAGAGGTAAAAACATTTTTTTTTTCTTTCCTCCTCGTGGAGTTCCTTCCACACAATCAGTCCTTTCAACATCAAGGTTTCCCTTCCTTGGCATCGCATCAGCCTCAATGCCAATCTGAGGAAGTGTTTAACAGACGTTTAAAAGGCGTTGTGCTCGACAAGGTGTAAGGAAAAACGTCTTCTCATCTATCAGCTACATCTACCAGTTGGCCTGAAATACTGCTAATGATCAGTTGGGTTTTACCTCTGAGCGGCACATTTTTGCACACCATAGGTTAAATGGCCAGGTCACATGGTCCCCGAAGGCTCAGAGAAGGTTGGGGACCCACTGGAACAGCTGTTGGGAGACAGATGGTAGCTTCCCGTCAAGGCCATCCAGCGTGTTCTTTAACGTGCAGAGGGTATGGCTCTCCCACACACGGAGCCAAGGCTTAACGTCCCATCCGACTGACGGCGGCCTTTCCAAGCCCATCGGTGTCCCCTACTGACCGTGGGCAGGGCGGGGAGTTTTGCGGAGATAAGTCTCAACGCTGACCCAGGCGGGACTCGAACCTGGGAACTACAGATTACGAGTCTGGCACGCTATCGACTGAGCCACCCCCGCCCCACCAACGGTTGATTTACCTCTGAGCAGCACTTTTGTGCACACAATGGACTAAATGGCCAGGTCACAAGGACCCCGAGAGCACAGAGAAGGTCGAGACCACTGGACAGCTGTTGGGAGACAGATGGTAGCCTCCCGTCAAGGCCATCCAGCGTGTTCTTTAGCGTGATAGGATATCGTTTTCACACGTGGCCTTATGGCTCCCCTCTGTTTTAGTGATCTTTAAAAAAATGTGTGAAATATGCAGAAATTTTAATTTTTTGTCGCCATTACCCTTATTAGCATTCTTAAAAAGGGGGCGAATGCTTCCCCACCCCCTACATCCAACCCTGTTGGGTATTATGTTGGAGGAGTCGAACACAATAATGCAATGCGGCAAGGAGAATATTACAGAAAAAACGATTGTAAGTTGCTGTCCTATATTAAACGATTGATAAGACTTGTTGATGTGCTGCAAAATGCGAAAGCTCAAAGTAATTAGCCGAAAACATCAGCGTGAACTAAAAACCGTAATTATAAAATATCTCTCAGGGGGTTTTCCACACAATTTGGAAACCACCAGTAACAAGGTAACATGCTTCTTATAACTATCGACGATTGCGTGTGTGGCGAGGCCAACAAAAACATTTAGCAGCCTTAGAACACGGAAGCCATTAGAGGAGTGGCTTCGATTCGTGGTTATACAGTCGCTCAAAAAGGTATCCGAACACTATAGTTGATTACAGAATTCAGGAAAAATATCTGGCAACGATCTTTTTTAGAAATTAGCGATCTGGCAACCTTCGTGTCACGTGATTACAGAATTCAGGAAAAATATCTGGTGCGTGTACAGCAACTGTACACGCTCCAGTTACCGTTCACAGCAAACTGGAGCGTGTGCAGTTACTGCACACGCTCCAGTTTGCTGTGAACGGTAACTGCACACGCTCAATATTTCCGTGAGTGAGCCCACACGATCTAGTATCAAAATATATGACCACCTACAGTCGCTCAAAAAAGTATCCGAACACCATGGTTGATTACAGAATTCAGAAAAAATATCTGTGAACGATTTTTTTATAAATTAGTGATCTGGCAACCTTCGTGTCACGTGACACGAAGGGAACTGCAGATAACGAGCTTGGCGCGCTACCGGCTGAGCCAATCCCGTCGCCCCTTGTTCAAGAACGAAGTCGAGAGAGGGCATCTAGTTCTGCGCTCTCTCCAGATGAGACGGGTTGGGTTGTTTTACCTCTGAGCGACGCTTTTTTTGCACACCATGGGCTAAATGGCCAGGTCACAAGGACCCCGAAGGCTCAGAGAAGGTTGGGGGAGGGGACCCACTGGAACAGCTGTCACAAGGTCCCTGAAGAAGGTTGGGAAGGTTGGGAGAGGGGACCCACTGGAACAGCTGTTGGGAGACAGATGGTAGCCTCCCATCAAGGCCATCCAGCGTGTTCTTTAACGTGCACAGGGTATGGCTCTCACACACACGGAGCCACGGCTTAACGTCCCATCCGACGGACGGCGGCTTTTCCAAGCCCATCGGTGTCCCCTATTGATCGTGGGTAGGGAGGGAAATTTTGCGGAGATAAATCTCAACGCTGACCCAGCTGGGACTAAAAACTTGGAAACTACAGATTACGAGCCTTGCGCGCTACCGACTGAGCAACTCCTGCCCCCCCTCCCCCCAGATGAGACAGAATCTGCAAACTCGCTTCAGGCTGAACAATAGTGATAGAGAAATAATTAATCAGGGAACAGTTCTCTGACCCTTTTCTCGGGTCTCCGAGTGCTACGTTTGACAGTAACAAATCAGACGGACCCTCCGATGAGTGGCAGTAAACGAGGAACAGAACACCGAGCTCGTGACATGAAGGTTCTCTCTCATTAAGTCGGCGCGCAACGGTCCTCCAGATCTTCCTCGGGACTGCACATAGCTCGAAAGACAGTTGGCGTGATGTCATCTCGCTATTCCTCCTTGACACCAGAAGCAATATTAAGATCGCTTTCAGGTCGAAATAAACTCGATGGTGTCCTTGTTCTGGTCTCTTGGCAACGGTTCCCGTCTCTAGAAATTGTCTCCGAAGACTCGCTACCTCATTGGCATTTCTCTCTCGTTTCAAAGATGCCGTTGTTCTGCTTCCGATAGCATTCCGTCTGAGAGAATCTTCTAAACCAGGACTTCAAACTGTGCGTTGCGAAAAACGTTCACCTCAAAAAAATAAAGATTGCGAATTAGCATTGGCTAGAAGTTTATTCTGATGATCTAAACATTCCAAACATGCAAGAAAATTAACGTTTTTGAATCTGCATATTTTACTTTTTAAATAAATACAGGAATAGTGTGTTAATCGATTTTATAAACACTATATTTTGAGATCGATTCACTTGTGCTACAAAACGTCATATATCCCATTATAGTTCCAGCAAATTGAACACTTTTCTAGAATTTTCATTTTGAATATTTACAGAATTTCATTCATTTACATTTCATTTACAGAATTTCATTTTGAATATATACAGTTATGATCGGGTTGGGCTATTTTACATATTACGTGCATATGGGAGTGGCATCAGTCTCCCATTTGCACACAATACAGTTGGATTGTTTTGCCTCTGAGCGGCAATTTTTTGCACACCATGGGCTAAATGGCCAGGTCACAAGGACCCCGAAGTATCAGAGAAGGTTGGAGGAGGGGAAGCTTTGGGAGACATATGGTAGTCTCCCGTCAAGGCCATCCAGCGTGTTCTTTAACGTGCACAGGGTATGGCTCTCCCTCACACGGTACCACGGATTAACGTCCCATCCGACGGACGGCGGCCTTTCCACGTACATCGGTGTCCCCTACTGACCGTGGGCAGGGTGGGCGGGGAATTTTGCGGAGATAAATCTCAACGCTGACCCAGCTGGGACTCGAACCTGGGAACTACAGATTAAGAGCCTGGCGCGCTACCGACTGAGCCACCCCCGTCTCACACAATAGAGTAAATGTCCAGTCAGAAACACCAAGAAAGGCTCAGAGCGTGATAGTTGGATTTGATCTGCTGGACAGCTGTTCTGAGACAGATGGAAACCTCGAGAGTATGCAGGATGTTCTTTAACATTCATTGAGTACGGCTGTCTTACATACGGGGACACGGCTTAATATCTCAGGGGAGGGGCTGACTCAGCCGGTAGCTAGCAAGTCTCGTAATCTGCAGTTCCCAGGTTCGAGTCTCAGCTGGGTCAGTTTTGAGATTTATCTCCGCAAAATTCCCCGCCCTGCCCACGGTCAGTAGGGGACATCGATGTTCTTGGAAAGGCCGCCGTCCGTCGGATGGGACGTTAAGCCGGGCATCGTGTGTGGGAGAGCCATACCCTGTGTGTGTTAAAGAACACGCTGGATGGCCTTGACGGGAAGCTACCATCTGTCTCCCAACAGCTGTTCCAGTGGGTTACTCCCACAACCTTCTCTGAGCCTTCGGGGTCCTTGTGACCTGGCCATTTAGACCATGGTGTGCAAAAAAGCGCCTCTCAGAGGGAAAACAACCCAACTTTGACGGGAGGCTACCATCTGTCTCCCAACAGCTGTTCCAGTGGGTTACTCCCACAACCTTCTCTGAGCCTTCGGGGTCCTTGTGACCTGGCCATTTAGACCATGGTGTGCAAAAAAGCGCCTCTCAGAGGGAAAACAACCCAACCCAATTTATCCTATTGGTTTCGCTTGCGCCACCAGGTCCAAGTCCCTCGTGTGCCACGGCTGAGATTCATCCTCAGTGGGCTTGAAAAGGCAACCGTCCATTAGATGGGACGTTAAGCCATGTGCAGAAAACCATACACTGCGCACGTTAAATAACGCGCTGGATGGCCTTGACTAGAGGTTACCATCTGTCTTTCAACAGTTGTTCCAGTGGGTCCTTTCCCCCAACCTTCTCTGAGCCCTCGGGGTCCTTGTGACCTAGCCATTTAGCCCATGGTGTGCAAAAAATTTGTCGCTCAAAGGTAAAACAACACAACCAAAGTTGAGATTTGTCTCCACAAAATACCCCACCTTGCACTCGGCAAGTAGTGGACTTCGATTGGTTTGGATTGGATTGTTTTACCTCTGAGGGGCACTTTTTTGCACACCATGGGCTAAATGTCCAGGTCACATGGACCCCGAAGGGTCAGAGAAGGTTGGGGAAGGGGACCCACTGGAACAACTGTTGGGAGACAGATGGTAGCCTCCCGTCAAGGCCATCCAGCGTGTTCTTTAACGTGCACAGGGTATGGCTCTCCGGCACACGGGGCCACGGCTTAACGTCCCATCCGACGGACGGCGGCCTTTCCAAGCCCATCGGTGTCCCCTACTGACCGTGGGCAGGGCGGGGAAATTTTGCGGAGATAATTCTCAACGCTGACCCAGCTGGGACTCGAACCTGGGAACTACAGATTACGAGCCTGGCGCGCTACCGACTGAGCCACCCCCGCCCCGATTGGTTTGAAAAGGCCACTTTTCATGGAAGGTTAAGCCGTTGCTCCGTGTGCGGGAGAGCCATACCCTGTGCAAATTAAAGAACACGCTGGATGGCCTTGACGGGAGGTTACCACCTGTCTCCTAACATCTGTCCAGTGAGTTCCCTCCCCCAACCTTTTCTGACTTGGCCATTTGGCCCCTTGTGTGCAAAAAAAAATGCCCATCAGCGGTAAAAGAACCCGACAACTTAATATCTCATGAGGACAGCAAGCCCATCGGTCTTCCCTTTCTGTGAGAGATTATGTGAGAAAATATGAACATGGGCTGGATGTATGTGTCGTTTTTCTGCTGAGGTCCTGCCAACCTCACAGACCTTCTACTATGGCATATAAACTGACAGGCTCCTGTCAGACCTCTGTGGCAAGCAGCTGCTTGAGGGGGTATAAAAAAATAAATAACAGTGCGAAATCAAACCCGGGAACTACAGGTTAGAAGTTAGGCGTTTTGATAACGATTCCGCATCTGATAACGACTGAGACAATCGTACGGTCGCTCAAAAAAGTATTCGAACACTATAGTTGATTATTTAATTAGTGATCTGGCAACAATTTATATTAATTAGTGATCTGGCAACCTTCGTGACACGAAGGTTCCCAGATCACTAATTAATATAGTGATCTGGGAACCTTAGTGATCTGGGAACCTTCGTGACACGAAGGTTCCCAGATCACTAATTAATATAAATTGTTGCCAGATCACTAATTAAATAATCAACCACAGTGTTCGGATACTCTTTTTTTTTTGAGCGACTGTAGAATATGATTGATTACAGAATTCAGAAAGAATATCTGGCGACGATTTTTTTTAGAAATTAGTGATCTGGCAACCTTCGTGTCACGTGACAAAGGTTGCCAGATCACTAATTTCTATTAAAAAAATCCTTGACACGAAGGTTGCCAAATCACTAATTGCTAAAAAAAAATCTTTGCCAGATATTTTTTCTGAATTCTGTAATCAACCATAGTGTTCGGATACTTTTTTGACTGACTGTACTCTAGCTATTGCCAAACACACAAAGGAACAAAAGATGGAATGGAATCAGCTATCCCGTCTTCACTCGGCCAATAATAGAAATAGTAATGGTAGATAATTCAAAGCCTCCGCTTGTTATATTCGAAGTTTTCTTTTTTTTTGACACATACCGAATAAAAAAACCCCAAAGCATCAATCGCCAACAGCATCCCACTCTATTTTCACCTCCGTTTTCGCATCAATTCCAGAGTGAGAAACGAAACCTCTCGAAGAGAATAGAAAAGTATCAGCATCTACTTTATGGATTGATGCTCCTCCATCCGACAAGAAGTGAACACGCAGAGCGGCATCAATAATGTGTCCACGTGTGGAATAACCACGACATCCATATTTTTCTCTCCTTCCGATTCCAGAAAAAAATTACGCCCTGTTTTCTCGTGATCCATTTCTTCGACTTTAGTTTTCAAGATAAATCTTTCAAGTTGTTTTCTTTGTTTTCCGAATATTTCTCCATGGCAACCAGGGCTCAGCTTATTTTGCAATCGGAGAAGACATATCTGGTGAGATACCACCGTTGCCACAGATTCTGATATTAAATGGGAAGCTAAAAAAAAACATTTCGTTTTGTGCCCTGAGAGCAGGGTTGGGTTGTTTTACCTCTGAGCTGCACTTTTTTGCACACCATGGGCTAAATGGCCAGGTCACATGGACCCCGAAGGCTCAGAGAAGGTTGGGGGAGGGGACCCACTGGAACAGCTGTTGGGAGACAGATGGTAGCCTCCCGTCAAGGCCATCCAGCGTGTTCTTTAACGTGCACAGGGTATGACTATCCCACACACGGGGCCACGGCTTAACGTAAAATCTGACGGACGGCGGCCTTTCCAAGCCCATCGGTGTCCCCTATTGACCGTGGGCAGGGCGGGGAATTTTGTGGAGATAAATCTCAACGCTGACCCAGCTGGGACTCGAACCTGGGAACTACAGATTACGAGCCTGGCGCGCTAACGACTGAGCCACCCCGCCCCCCTGAGAGCAGAATCAGCAGCTTAACGGAGATTATTATTATAAGAGATTATTATTTCGAAAATAATAATCTCTTTGATTTTCAGATAATTTTTTTTTATTTCAGAAGTGTTACTGTTGTAATGAGATTCACATTCTGCGAAAATCAGATACTAGCAAATTTCCTCTCGAAATTCGACGAATTTTTGAATTGAAAAAATGAAAATGGGCTGGGTTGGATTTACCTCTGAGCGGCACTTTTTTGCACACCAAGAGCTAAATGGCCAGGTCACAAGGACCCCGAGGGCTCAGAGAAGGTTGGGGGTAAGGACCCACTGTTGGGAGACAAATGGTAGCCTCCCGTCAAGGCTATCCAACGTATTCTTTAACGTGCGCAGTTTATGGTTTTCTAAACATGACTTGGAAAGGCCGCCGTCCGTCGGATGGGACGTTAAGACGTGGCCCCGTGTGCGGGAGAGCCATACCCTGTGCACGTTAAAGAACACGCTGGATGGCCTTGATGGGAGGCTACCATCTGTCTCCCAACAGCTATTCCAGTGGATCCCCTCCCCCAACCTTCTCTGAGCCTTCAGGGTCCATGTGACCTGGCCATTTAGCCCATGGTGTGCAAAAAAGTGCCGCTCAGAGGTAAAACAACCCAACTCTAAACATGGCTTAACGTCCCATCTAATATACGGTTGCCTTTTGAAGCCCACTATGGATGAATCTCAGCACTGGCACACCAGAGACTTACACCTGGTGGCGCAAACGAAATAAATGGAATAAATTAAGTTGGGTTGTTTTACCTCTGAGCGGCACTTTTTTCCATACCAGGGACTAAATGACCAGGTCATAAGTACTCCGAAGGTTCAAAGATGAGAGAGGAGACCCACTGCAACAACTGTTGGGAAACAGATGGTAATCTCCCGTTAAGGCTCAGTAGGGGACACCGAAGGGCTTGGAAAGGCCGCCGTCCGTCGGATGGGACGTTAAGCCGTAACCCCGTGTGCGGAAGAGAGCCCTACATGTGCACGTTAAAGAACACGCTGGATGGGCTTGACGGGAGGCTACCATCTGTCTCCCAACAGCTGTTCCAGTGGGTCTCCTCCCCCAACCTTCTCTGATCCTTCGGGGTCCATGTGACCTGGCCATTTAGCCCATGATGTGCAAAAAAGTGCCGTTCAGAGGTACAACAACCCAACCCTACCATTCCTTTGGGCATCCATTGTCTCATTCGATAGCCTGCCAGGATCATGATCTGATATTCACAGATTTATGTATCAATTGTGTTTGTGTGAAGAATTTTTCTCTCCCACAATCTCTGCTAGACTCTAACTCTTCCGTTGTTGATATAGGGGACACCGATGAGCTTGCAAAGATCACCGTCCGTAGGATGGAGCGTTAAGCCGTAAAAAGAAAGCCATCACTTGTGCACATTAAAGAACACAATGGGTGGTCTAGACAGGAAGCTTCCATCTGTCTCTTAAAAAATTACGAACTTATTCCTTTTGGCCTGCTGCAGGACCGAAGACTTGATTACCGTTTTCCCCGATATTAGATAAGCTAGCAGAATTTTTGGTATTGGTAGGTTTATCCCTCACAGGCCCGACGACACTGTGGCAAAAATTGTAGGTATTGGCAGGTGTATCCCTCGCAGTTGGGTTGGGTTGTTTTACCTCTGAGAGGCACTTTTTGCACACCATGGGCTAAATGGCCAGGTCACATGAACCCCGAAGGCTCAGAGAAGGTTGGGGGAGGGGACCCACTGGAACAGTTGTTGGGAGACAGATGGTAGCCTCCCGTCAAGGCCATCCAGCGTGTTCTTTAACGTTGGGTTGTTTTACCTCTGAACGGCACTTTTTTGCACACCATGGGCTAAATGGCCAGGTCACATGAACCCCGAAGGCTCAGAGAAGGTTGGGGGAGGGAACCCACTGGAACAGCTGTTGGGAGACAGATGGTAGCCTCCCGTCAAGGCCATCCAGCGTGTTCTTTAACGTTGGGTTGTTTTACCTCTGAACGGCACTTTTTTGCACACCATGGGCTAAATGGCCAGGTCACATGAACCCCGAAGGCTCAGAGAAGGTTGGGGGAGGGAACCCACTGGAACAGCTGTTGGGAGACAGATGGTAGCCTCCCGTCAAGGCCATCCAGCGTGTTCTTTAACGTGCACAGGTATGGCTCTCCCGCACACGGGGCCACGGATTAACGTCCCTACGACGGACGGCGGTCTTTCCAAGCCAATCGGTGTCCCCTACTGACCGTGGGCAGGGCGGGGAATTTTGCGGAGATAAATCTCAACGCTGACCCAGCTGGGACTCGAACCTGGGAACTACAGATTAAGAGCCTGGCGCGCTACCGACTGAGCCACCCCCGCCCCATCCCTCGCAGTGATGTCTATATTATTAGATGAGGTAACACAGGATAAAACAGTGTATAATATTTCATAGTTATTAATGAAACATATGTGTTTTAATTGAATTTTGTCAAAAAATGATAGTAGTATAAGAATAAAATAAATGATTAGCAATATACATTTCTGTATATTGTCTTATGATGAATCAGAAATGTTTTTCCCCAAATCGGGCTCGGACTCAACAATTGTGCAAATGATTCAGGCGGCTTCGGCGTGGAAACTGAGGCCGAACTCGTCTCTATCTGAGACTATTAAAGGATGATAATTCTACAAAGGCTCTCCTGCTAGCGCGTTGCAGGAGCTTCAAGCACATATCGATGCTGTGTGGACGAACATCCCCCAACACACAATTAACGGACTGATAGATAGTGTGCCTAGAGGTATCAATGACTGCATCACCGCTAGAAGTGATCACTACTGTTTAGCACATTCCTGTCTCCAACTTTAATCATATGCTTCTCGTAACGTTCCGCATATATGCACATCATTTTATGGAATTGCCTTATTAATTTCCACGTTATATAATTGCATCGCCACAATGGGTTGGGTTGTTTTACCTCTGAGCGACATTTTTTTGCACACAATTGGATAAATGGCCAGGTCACAAGGACCCCAAAGGCTCAGGGAAGGTTGGGGGAGGGGACCCACTGGAACAGCTATTGGGAGACAGATGGTAACCACCCGTCAAGGTGGGGCGGGGGTGGCTCAGTCGGTAGCGCGCCAGGCTTGTACTCTGTAGTTCCCAGGTTCGAGTTCCAGCTGGGTCAGCGTTGAGATTTATCTTCGCAAAATTCCCCGCCCTGCCCACGGTCAGTAGGGGACACCGATGGGGTCATGACCGATGACCGATGCCACGGTCAGTAGGGGACACCGATGGGTTTTGAAAGGCCGCCGTCCGTCGGATGGGACGTTAAGCCGTGGCCCCGTGTGCGGGAGAGCCATACCCTGTGCACATTAAAGAACACACTGGATGGCCTTGACGGGAGGCTACCATCTGTCTCCCAACAGTTGTTCCATTGGGTCCCCTCTCCCAACCTTCTCTGACCCTTCGGAGTCCTTGTGACCTGGCCATTTAGCCCATGGTGTGCAAAAAAGTGCCGCTCAGAGACAAAACAACCCAACCCTTTTCCTCCTAAGTAGCTCTGGACTCTTCTGTTCCTTGTGACCTTGCACTATGTGCAAAAAATTTTCCACTTAGAGGTACAACAACTTAACCTGTGGCACATCCAGTAGTCCCCTAGTTTAAGATTTTGTTTTTAGAAATTTTATGCCAACAGTGGATGTTTTCGTCAGCCATGGAGCAACGCCTCACTGGAGAAAAAGTCTCATCAGCCTTAGAAGATGGATCACTCTACCAGCAAGCTCTTGAGAACCTGAGGCCTGGCTCTAAGCCAGCTAATCAATTTTTACATCACCTGTGGCTTAGTGCCACATCACAGAGGGAAAGCGGATACCTCCGCGACGTTTAAAGTAGTGCTGTTATAGGGACGCTGAGCATGGCAAAGCTTCATCTTTAAAGCGCTTATGGACGAAAAGAAAATCTATCACCTTATCTGAAGTGATCTATCATCAGAGAGTCTGATCATTCCGTCTTTAAACAACAGATAGATAGATAATTTTTATTTCAGATAATGTTAAACAGTATACAAAAACTTTCGAGGTCTCACAAGAGTATGCTCGTTCGTTGTTTTGGGTTGTTTTACCACTGAGCGGCACTTTTTTGCACACCATGGGCTAAATGGCCAGGTCGCATGGACCCCGAAGGCTCAGAGAAGGTTGGGGGAGGAGACCCACTGGAACAGCTGTTGGGAGACAGATGGTAGCCTCCCGTCAAGGCCATCCAGCGTGTTCTTTAACGTGCACAGGGTATGGCTCTCCCGCACACGGGGATACGGCTTAACGTCCCATCCGACGGACGGCGGCCTTTCCAAGCCCATCGGTGTCCCCTACTGACCGTGGGCAGGGCGGGGAATTTTGCGGAGATAAATCTCAACGCTGACCCAGCTTGGACTCCAACCTGGGAACTACAGATTACGAGCCTGGCGCGCTACCGACTGAGCCACCCGCGCCCCCCAGTTCTAGTAGTTTAATGCAAAAAAGTTTCCACATCATCCAGTTTCAAAATGTAGTTCTTGAGAACTTTTGAAATTTGAATTTTTAATTTCCTTATGTAATGCAGGAATTTCATAATTTATGTTTTTATCCCGTCTTAATTGGTAATTATTCGTATCAGTTTTAATGCTTTCATTTCTAAAGTAAAAGTATTTAATAATTTCGAAAAAATAATAATAACGTAAAGGCAAAATTCCTGCTTCTGCAAAGAAAGGTAATAAAGGTTGCGTTTTTGGGCTTGATCACTTCCACTGTTTTCTAGATATTTATAAATACAAAGTGGTGGTTAGTGAAACGTTAAAATGATCGATGGTATTTTTCTAATGATTTGTAATAATAAAAAAATAAATAAATAAATACCCCCTCAAGCAGCTGCTTGCCACAGAGGTCTGACAGGAGCCTGTCAGTTTATGTGCCATAGAAAATCTGAGAGGATGGCAGGGCCTCAGCAGAAAAACGACACACACATCCATGCCTTACCCGGGGCTCGAACCCAGGTCCCTTAGATCAGTAGCCAAGCGCGCTAAGCGGTCTTTAAATATTTATAGTGTAAAACTAACAGGTAAAATGATAATATATATTTCAATTATGGAGTAATTATAATATAGAATTGCTAATAAGCCTGTTGCGAATATTAAAGAAAGAACTAATCTTGAATTGCTTAATTTAATGTGGGTTTGGCCTTTGGCTCAATCGATGGAGCACCAGGCTCATAATCTCCAGTTCCCAGTGCCAACTGGGACAGGGTTGAGATTTATTTCCGCAATCTCTCACTCTTCTCTCTGCGAGAAAGGATACACCGATCCACTTGAAAGGCACCGTTGGGTTGTTTTACCTCTGAGCGGCACTTTTTTGCACACCATGGGCTAAATGACCAGGTCACATGGACCCCGAAGGTTCAGAGAAGGTTGGGGGAGGGGACCCACTGGAAGAGCTGTTGGGAGACAGATGGTAGCCTCCCGTCAAGGCCATCCAGCGTTTTCTTTAACGTGCACAGGGTATGGCTCTCCCGCACACGGGGCCACCGCTTAACGTCCAATCCGACGGACGGCGGCCTTTCCAAGCCCATCGGTGTCCCCTACTGACCGTGGGCAGGGCGGAGAATTTTGCGGAGATAAATCTCAACGCTGATGCCGTCCGTTAAGTCGCAACCCTGTGTAATTAAAGAACACTCTGATTGCCTTCATGGGAGACTTCCATCTGTCTCCTAGCAGCTCCCCAGTGGGTACTCTTTCCCGATCTTCTCTGAGCCCTTGGGATCCTTGGAACCTGATCGTTTAGCCCATTGTGTGGACACAAGGGCACTCAGAAGTAAAACAGCCCAACTTCTGAGCAGCACTTTTTTGCATATAATGGGCTAATACAAGGCAACCACTCCATGAGCATTATGATCCCGGTATTTACCAGTGGTTTAGTCCGAGTGATAATAAATAAATAAATAAATACCCCCTCAAGCATCTGTTTGCCACAGAGGTCTGACAGGAGCCTGTTAGTTTATATGCCACAGTAGAAGGTCTGAGAGGATGGCAGGCCCTCAGAAGAAAAACGACACAGACAGCCATGCCTTACCCAGGGCTCGAACCCAGGTCCCTTAAATCATAGCTGGAAAGGTTTAAAGACTTCACTGTCGAAATTTATCCCATTGTGTGAAAAAAGTGCCGCTCAGAGATAAAACAACCCAACTTCACTGTCGAAGCTTGAGAATTCTTTTAAGGCGAGTCTTACCCCTCTATTGTTCATTAGAGGCAAGAGTTGGAGCAATCGGTAGGGCGCCAAGGTCGAGGGAACGTTCTTAGGTTTGAAACTCCATTGTACTTGCATTGATATTTTCTACACAACCCCCCCCCCCCCTAAGCCTTTGACTCTTGGTGAGAAGGGAATTAAAAAGCCGCCGTCTCATGGAAGAGAAAGTCTGTCCCTTTTTTCACATGTCCAGAATATAGATCTGCACAAAAGGGTCAGGCTTTCTCTTTCATGGGACGGCGGCTTTTTAATAATAAGAGACTAAAGTGTCCAATGAAAGCATGCAGCATGTTTTATATGTCCAGAGTAGTCTAACAGTGGATCCCCTTCCCATCATTGGGGGGGGGGGGGATGGGGCGGGGGTGGCTCAGTCGGTAGCGCGCCAGGCTCGTAATCTGTAGTTCACAGGTTCGAGTCCCAGCTGGGTCACGTTGATTTATCTCCGCAAAATTCCTCGCCCTGCCCACGGTCAGTAGGGGACACCGATGGGCTTGGAAAGGCCGCCGTCCGTCGGATGGGACGTTAAGCCGTGGCCCCGTGTGCGAGAGAGACTTACCCTGTGCACGTTAAAGAACACGCTGGATGGCCTTAACGGGAGGCTACCATCTGTCTCCCAACAGCTGTTCCAGTGGGTCCCCTCCCCCAACCTTCTCTGAGCCTTCGGGGTCCATGTGACCTGGCCATTTAGCCCATGGCGTGCAAAAAAGTGCCGCTCAGAGGTAAAACAACCCAACCCTATTGCTGTATGAATCGCGAGGTTCTTCTTTTGTTAATGAATGTTCTTCCTCGATATTCGTATATACGCAGAGCGATATCAAAAGTTCTTCTTGACTCATTATTTACCGTTGTCGGCACAGGGACAAAAAGACTCGCAAGCTATTTCCGTCAAATTCTGGGTGGCTGGCGCTATCAAGCCAACGTTAAAAGTGACTGGAGTGAGGGCCCCCACCTGTAACCTGCTACAGACTTCATGCAAACGCTGATGATATCTCCAGAGAGGGGTGGCTCAGTCGGTAGCGTGCCAGGCTCGTAATCTGTAGTTCCCAGGTTCATGTCCCAGCTAGGTTAGCGTTTAGATATATCTCCGCAAAATTCCCCACCCTGCCCATGGTCAGTAGGGGGACACCGATGGGCTTGGATAAGGCCACCGTCCGTCGTATGGGACGTTAAGCCGTGGCCCTGTGTGCGGGAGAGCTATACCCTGCGCACGTTAAAGAATCAGGCTGGATGATCTTGACGGCAGGCTACCATCTGCCTCCCAATAGCTGTTCCAGTGGGTCTCCTCCCCCAACCTTTCTGAGCCTTCACATATCAATCCTTAATATTAATGAAGCCATATATACAGGGCCATTATAAAATAATACGATATTTAAAATGTTATATTTTATTAAGTAAAAAAAACTCACTCGTCCAAAATATAAACTCTCAAAGTTTCATGTTATGACTAGAGTGGACTTAATATAGGGTTATCATATGCCCTCCAAAAGGGTTGGTTGCGTTACCTCTAAGTGGCACTTTTTTGCACACAATGGGCTAAATGACTGGGTCACGAAGGTTCATAGGAGGTTGGGGGTAGGAGACATATTGGACAACTATTAGGAGGCAGATGGTACTCTCCCGTCAAGGCTATCCAGAGTGTTCTTTAAGGTGCATAGGGTATGGCTCTCCCGCACACACTGTGCGAAGACAACGTCCCATCCGATGGATGGCGGCCTTTCCAAACCGGGGCACGGATGACTCAGTCGGTAGCGTGCCATGCTCATAATCTGCAGTTTCTAGGCTCGAGTCACAGCTGGATCAGCCTTGAGATTTAACTCCGCAAAACTCTCCGCCCTGCCCACGATCAGTAGGGGACATCGATGGGCTTGGAAAGGCTGCCGTCCGTCGGATGGGACATAAGCAGTGGCTCCGTGTGCGGGAGAGCCACACCCTGTGCATGTTAAAGAACATGCAGATGGCCTTGACAGGGTCATCTGTCTCCCAACAGCTACCCCAGTGGGTCCCCTCCCCAGCCTTCGGGGTCCTTGTGACCTGGCCATTTAGCCCATGGTGTGCAAAAAAGTGTCCCTCAGAGATAAAACAACATCTCCAGAGACTGCAACTTTCCCTGTGCCTCGATATGTGCAAAGCGCTCCTACCACCTGATGCATCCCCAGGGAGGCAATCTGAACCATGGCATCACAGCGTCCCTGAGGAAAAAAAAAAGCGACCCACATGGTAGAGAGCGCAACATCAAAGAAGTATCAAGCCCCACCAATATTTGCTCCTTCTAATTGGTGGATACTGACCCAAGGAAGAGGCAGATACCTTTTGTGAGCAAAACCCGGGATTGAGCGAAGAGAGGACAGAGTTTTTGGAGGACGAGCAAAGTCAGAGGGGGAGAAAAATTAGACCACACGTGATGGATTGGATTGTTTTACCTCTGAGCGGCACTTTTTTGCACACCATGGGCTAAATGGCCAGGTCACATGGACCCCGAAGGCTCAGAGAAGGTTGAGGGAGGGGACCCATTGGAACAGCAGATGGTAGCCTCCCGTCAAGGCCATCCAGCATGTTCTTTAACGTGCACAGGGTATGGCTCTCCCACACACGGGGCCATGGCTTAACGTCCCATCCGACGGACGACGGCCTTTCCAAGCCCATTGGTGTCCTCTACTGACCGTGGGCAGGGTGGGGAATTTTGTGGAGATAAATCTCAACGCTGACTCAGCTGGGACTCGAACCTGGGAACTACAGATTACGAGCCTGGCGCGCTACCGACTGAGCCACTCCCGCCCCCCACAAGTGATGATTGTGAGCGGCAGAGTGTAAGACTATACTCATCATCCTCAAGCAGCCATGGGCTACGGAGGTCCAACCAGATCATGCAGTTTAATTCTCCAAGCATATCTGTCCTGAGCTTCATCCGGCCACTACACACCAATTTTAACAAGATCCTGTTTGACATTGTCAGCCCACCGCATCCTAAGTCTCCCCCTCTTTCTGAGGCCTTTAGACACACTCTTCATAACCCTATTCGCAAATCTATAATTATCCATACGGGCAACATGGCCAAACCAGCAGAGTCTCTCTCTGCACAATATGCTGCTTAAAGGAGGTAGCAGACTGCTTTGTCTAACCTCATCATTAGTTACAAAGTTAAACCACCTAATACCCAAGATACTGCGTAAGCATCTAGAATCAAAAGCATCTAGTTTCCTGTTATCTTGTTTACACAGCGTCCAAGTTTCACTACCATAACTAACCCTAAAAAGATTATTATAGATAATAATCTTTCTAGATAGATTTATTATACAGTCAAATTTTAGTCTTTAGGTGTATACGCCTATTTCTCCACAATCTCCATAGATTCTTAAAAGTCCCGGCAGCAATCCCAATTCGTCTGTTAATCTCATGCCGCACATACCAGAATCTGTTACATAGCTCCCAAGGTAATTAAACTGTGACACCTGCTCAAGACTGCAACCATTCAGATTAACTGAATCACAACCTGCCTGACTAATTTTCATCACTTTAGTTTTCTCTCTGTTTATAACCAAACCTACTCTACTACCAGTCTCATCAACAGCTCGAATGAAAGAGTTCATCTCATCAACATCATTTGCCAGAAGGGCTAAATCATCAGCATAATCTAAATCAGAAATTTTCGTATCTCCAGCCCATTTAAGGCCAAAATCTTTCCCTTGAAGTGAATTTCGCATAACATAATCAACAACCAAACTAAACAGAAAAAGAGACAAAATGCACCCTTGTCGAACACCAAAAGTAATTCTAAACCAATTGCTACAAGACTTACCAACTCTCACACACGACTCAGTGTTATTATAGAAAGCTTTCATTAAAGCTTGTCAGGTATACCATATGATCTCACAATCAACCACAAATTATGTCGATCAACATAGTCGAAAGCCTTTTTGAAATCAACAAAGCTAGCAACCAAAGGTTTCTGAAACTCTAAACATTACTCAAGAATCTGTCCAAGTGAAAATATCTGATCCACACATCCCCTACTACTTCTGAATCCACACTGCTCATCATGCAATTGACTGCCAACTGGATTCTTAATTCTATTAAGCACAATCATGAAAAGTACTTTACCTGGAACAGAAAGTAGGCTGATACCCCTATAGTTATCACAAGAACTGCGATCACCTTTTTTGAAAATAAGGATAATAATAGCTCTGGTAAAATCCTTAGGAACTATTCCTTTATCTTAAAAGTTATTCAAAATTTCACTCATCCATGTGGTAGCCGAAATATTCCGAGCTCTAAGCATTTCCGTAATAATTTCATCTACCCCTGGGGATTTATGAAGTTTAAGTTTAGGAACAGCCAAAATAACTTCAGACTGTGTTATAGGGCCAACATTAAAGCCACCAATGCATCTATCATCATTGCAAACAATGGGAGTAAAACTAACCACATTGTTTAAAACATAACTGAAATGCTCAGCCCCCCTAGCCATGACAGAATCCTCACCTTCTATAACCTTACCTTGTTTATCCTTCAATCCCTGTATACCTGTCCGTTTTCTACCACACAAAACATTAACTATCTGGTACAGCTCTCTGCTGTTGTGGTGTCTAATTGCTTCCTCGGCTTTGTCAGCCAAACCATCAAGCCAAAGATTCTTATCAGCAGCTAATTGATCCTTCTCTGTAATGCTTTCTATTAGGACTAGTAGGGTATTAAGGACATTCCTGCAGATCTTTCTTTCCGAAATAAGCTCAAGTGCCTTATCACTCAGATAATTCTGCCTTTCTGCTCCTTTTTTCCTAAAAGAATACTGTTAGTTTCCAAAAAGCCTATTTAAAATGGCCCCATTCTTCCCCAACTTCAGTAGTAAGCAAACTATGATTGTCATAAAGACTAAGTAACCTATCGTAGTAAGCTTTAGCTGTAACTGGGTCTTTCAGAGCTTCAGTATTAAAGGTAACAGTAACCAAATGTCAGCCAATGTTTGCCTCCATTCCAACGTTTGTCTACGTAAGTTGATTGTAAATAGAATCATGTTGATAATAGAATTATGTTTAACTGCAAAAGTAATGTGAAAGTGTTTGAGGGCTAGAACAACAATAAGTGTTAATTATTTTATTGTTAAGAGAATTAATTTAAACTACGAGTTCAAATTAAGATTTAAATTTAAAATAGCAATATACGGGAAGAGGCCAGCGGGGAATATCATAATTAATAAAAGTTGTGATATTAAGAATTCCGTGGAACATCATTGAGACTCTAGTGGCCAGGATTGGATTGTTTTACGTCTGAGCGGCACTTTTTTGCACACCATGGGCTAAATGGCCAGGTCACAAGGACCCCAAAAGCTCAGAGAAGGGGTCCTAGAAGGTTGGGGGGAAGGGACCCACTGGAACAGCTGTTGGGAGACAGATGGTAGCCTCCCGTCAAGGCCATCCAGTGTGTTCTTTAACGTGCACAGGGTATGGATCTCACGCACACGAGGCCACGGCTTAACGTCCCATCCGACGGACGGCGGCCTTTTCAAGCCCATCAGTGTCCCCTACTGACCGTGGGCGACGAAGCAAACTCCATCCCAAATAAAAGGTTCTATGCTACAAAAAGCAATTAATATAAAATATTTACACTTCTTCATTGGGATCGCAGTATTTATATATTTAGTTACCACGCTTTCCTATCAGTGATATACATAATTAAACCGTGAAGGGCAGTAAATCATTGTTTGCTTAGGGAGACACGTCTAGGGGTCGTTGGTTGTTTTACCTCTAAGTAGCACTTTTTGGCAAACCATGGGCTAAATGGCCAGGTCACAAGTACCCCGAATGCTCAGAGAAGGTTGGCGGAAGGGACCACTGGAATAGCTGTTGGGAGACAGATAGTATATCAGGTGCATAATCGATAGTTCTCATGTTTAAGGCACACCCATGACATCATTGAAATTTATCTTCACTAACCCCTGCCCTCAGTGAGAAAGGGAGCATCAGCGGGCTTGGAATGCCCGACGTGGATGGGAAATTAAGCCATGGTTCCGTGTGAAGAAGAGCCATATCTAATTCACGTTAATCTTTAGAGAGCCAGGATATAAAATTTGGTAAATTGTCAGGATCAATTCTCTATATTACATACGCAATTCTGTCAAAATCAAGCGATGGCATGAATGGTTAGACCACAGTTGAAACTATCATCAACCTCAATAACAATTTCGACAAATTGGTTACCTCTGAGCAGCACATTTTTGCACCTAATGGGCAGATCGCAAATGATTAGAGAATGCTGTTAGAAGACAGTGGAAGCCCCCCCCCCCCCTCCAATCCAGCTTGTTCTTTAACGTGCACAGAGTATGGCTCTCCTGCACACGGCTTAACGTCCCATTTGATGAGCAGCAGCTTTTCCAAAGTGTCTCCTTTTTCACTAAAGGCTGGAGTTAGGGGAGAATATTCTCAATGCAAGCACAGTGGGACTCGAACCTGGGAGCTGCAGATTACATGATTGGTGTGCTACCAGTTGGGCCAACCCCCATAATTGCGAAGCCATGTACAATGACATGTACCTCGACTAGCACTCAAAGGATTAAATAACACACTGGATGGCCTTGACCAGAGGCTTCCTTCTGCAAACAACTGGTCATCGTCAACCTTCTCTGATCCCTTTTACGTCATTGTATAACCTAGAGCGTGAGCTAAAGGGCAACTCCGGATGTAAAACAACCCAAAGTATACGAATCATTTGAAATTGCAGATGACTGCGACAAAGCATTATCAACGAATTGTCTTCCCCCACAATACAAAATGTCATTCAATTTGACGCTCTGCTCTATGTTAGAGCATTCCCATCCATATTAGTTGATCAACACATAAAATAACGGAGATATGTCATCCATCGTTCTTTAACCAGGTATCTGAAAAGAATGAGGATTGACTTTAGCGAGACAAGGATAGAAATTTAATTTCTCTCGAAAGAGGCAAAAAAGACTCGAAATTAAGTTTGTCACTTCGGTACAGAAACTGAAAGGAGCAAACTTAATTTTCCTCTGCAGGAGAAAGGTCTGCGGACTGTCTGCCATTGGCGACATTCTTTTATTTCCTGAACAATTCCTCCTCTTATTCCCGCCGTACGTCAATGATCAAAAGCAGATATTCTTGAAGAAGGAACAAAAGCGTTGCTTAAACTTGCTATAGGTTCCAAACTCCAGATTTTAATTTTATTCTAGCTCGTGTATCGTTTATTACTCTTGCAATGATTTTTTCTTAGGGCAAGCGAAAAATAAATAAAAAAAATATCGTAAAGGTCCTTTGATCAGCGAAATTTTTAACATTTTTTTTTGTTTTACATATAAGTACAGGGGTACAAACAGTGGATGTGAAAACGAGGCAATTTAGGGTATCACAAGTTATGTAACCTTGCAGCGATCCGGGTTGGGTTGTTTTACCTCTGAGCGGCACTTTTTTGCACACCATGGGCTAAATGGCCAGGTCACATGGACCCCGAAGGCTCAGAGGTTGGGGCAGGGGACCCACTAGAACAGCTGTTGGGAGACAGATGGTAGCCTCCCGTCAAGGCCATCCAGCGTGTTTTTAACGTGCACAGGGTATGGCTCTCCCGCACACGGGCCAACGGCTTAACGCCCCATCCGACGCACGGCGGCCTTTCCAAGCCCATCGGTGTCCCCTACTGACCGTGGGCAGGGCGGGGAATTTTTGCGGAGATAAATCTCAACGCTCACCCAGCTGGGACTCGAACCTGGGAACTACAGATTACGAGCCTGGCGCGCTACCGACTGAGCCACCCCCGCCCCGCAGCGATCCGGAAATTTGGCATTCAAGACCAATATAATGTAATAGAATAATAAGCCACAAGATAATATTAAGCTTACCAGATACCAATGTTCTAAGAGGAAGATAAAAAGTTAGAAATGGAGTCAAAGGACAAGTTTTCAATTTGAGAAATTAAAAAAAAAAATCACCAAGTTTATTTCGAGTACCGACTAACAGTATAGTCACAAAAGAGCTTAATACTTATTCAGCATAGTTTAAAATATATGATGTGTCGACTTTTATTTATACTTGATTAGTAATCAAGATTTATTTGGCTTTAACTGGTATAATGGTTACAGCTGTAGATTTATGTTGGTTCTGAGATGGGGCAAGATGACTCAGTCGGTAGCGCGCCCAGGTTCGAATCCCAGCTGCGCCAGCATCGATATTAATCTCTGAAAAACTCCCCGCCCTACACTCGTGACAAAGAGGACACCGATGGTTTGGAAAGGTTGGTTGTTTTACCTCTGAGCGGCACTTTTTTGCATACAATGGGCTAAATGGCCAGGTCACAAAGACCCCGAGGGCTCAGAGAAGGTTGGGAACCCACTGGGTAGCTATTGGGAGACATATGATAGCCTCCTTGTCAAGACCATCCAGCATGTTCTTTAACGTGCATAGAGTATGGCTCCCCCGTACCACGACTTAATGTCGGATGGGACATTGTCGTGGCCCCATGTGCAGGAGAACCATACCCTCTGCACGGCGGCCTTTTCAAGCCCATTGGTGTATTCTATTGACCGATGGCGGGGAGTTTTGCAGAGATAAATCTCAACGCTGGTCAAGGTGGGGATGGAATCTGGGAACTGCAGATTATGAGCCTGGCGCGCTACAGACCGAGCCATCCCCGCCCCATTGTACTGTCGGCGAGAGCAATTTCTGGGACGTTGGGAGGGGGGGGGGGTGCATTTGGGATGGCATTCTGCTCAACTTTGGTTCAGTCGAGTTGATACTCCCCATCCCTAAATTTACTCCATATCAGAACCTAGAATCAGAAATGGTCAACCGGTAGAGTTCCCTAAAAGTTCCATTACTTCTCTACACAGTATGCATACAAAAAACAAAACAACACACACACTGAAAACACCTTTATTCAGCAAGCCTTCTAAACGGAACAAAACAAAAAAAAAAACATAAGCCAAATATGTACAACGTAAAATTACAATTAAAAAAAAAGAAGGTATTCAATACATGGCTTGTTGTCTACCTGAAACAGGCACCGGGAGGGGGAAAGGTTAGAGCACTGGTTAGTGTAAAATTTTGACAAGTCACCCACCACCTTCAAATGCTTGGCCTGCCCATTGATTAATGATTCACCTTTAGTGACATTACATGCCAAATTATACATATATATTGCTCTTTGGTGATGTGCCAAGTAACAACCGTATTTGCATGATAAAGGAAAAAAAAAGATTATTCAGGTAACTATGGTAGGTTTCAGACTTTTTTTCCCCTTTAATACAAAGCTATTTGTATCAAAAAGGTTGATCTCATACATAAACAAGCATGAGAATGTGATTCAAGCTTCTCATTGTCAAAACAATTATTTTATACACTGTTTATATATATATTTGAATTTGTCTCTGGACCCTTGAAGAACATAACAATGATACAGATACCTAATGAAGTTTTGGCAGCATTTCTAACCATGCTGCAGTCTAGAAGCCATATACTGAGTAAAAAAATATTATTGTCATATTATTATTAACTTCAGGTCGAATTAAAAAGAATTTGTGGGTCCTCCTCCCCCCAAAAATGAGTACGTATCATTGCCTTAATAATGTTAACTTCGGATAACACTATGCATTAGTCCTATCCAAAGTTAACATAGACATACAGTTTTGAGTACTGTTTAGTACTCAAAAGTAACAGAATAACGAAAGTGAATAATTTTCAAACTGCGATTCTTAAACTGCTTAAATATGATAGATTTATACAAATGATATTAATTTTGGAATTTTTTCTAATTAATGAAATATCAAAAAAATTATGAGAATGATGACTGGTTACCCCTTTACTGTATTAAGCCTTCAGTATCTTTGATGATCAGATACTATTGAAGTTGTTTTTATTATTGTTGCAATGTTTAAGTGAAATCAGAAAATACAAATAGAGACAATAAACAAAACCATATCTTTCACGTTTCAATCCCAACATGTTCCAAAATGAGAAAAGGCAATTCAGAAATCAATTATACCATCGTATTTAAAAAAAAAAACACAAATTCCTCTGCTACTGGCGAGCTCCGTTATGAAAAATAAGTATTTGTCCAATCATCAAATGTTCTGAACTAAGTAAGCTTTGAATAAGGCTTAGTTTAATAAAAAATAAATACCCCCTCAAGCAGCTGCTTGCCACAGAGGTCTGACAGGAGCTGTGAGTTTATATGCCAAAGTAAAAGGTACTACTCACAAATAGTTTTTTTTACCAAATATTAAATTTGCATTGCAATTTTTTTTAGAGAAGAGATATTGAAGACTAATTAAAGAACCGAGTTCTATCAAAAGATGCACAGTGAATTAATAACATTTTGACAGGTATCAATAACGGATTACGAGATAAAATAATAATGATTAAAAGCGTAGGAGCATAATGACAGTGATTGAAAATTGACAGAATAGGAACCTATTAAGGAAAATTTCTCTTCAATTAAAATTACACGAACTGTCAATTACTGTTAAATGACTGTGCTATTTCTACACTAAATATTTATATCTTGATGTACAAAACATTTACTACATATTTTGTTGCACGTGTTTTTGCGTGTTTCTCACATGAGAATTTGCTTAAAGTTCTGGTGAAGCTTTGGAATCCGAGGAATCTAGAGGTAAATGTGAACCATAGCTCTCAGAGTGATTCCAACTGTCAATAAGTTATAGCAGTAAGTAAGAAAGAAATTCCATTGGAATCGACTACAAAAAATAAAATAACAAAGTCTTAATTTCTTTCCTTTATTTTGGCAACTGGTGATAAACTTTGAAACAAAGTTGTACACCTTCAATCAACATTGTATATCTTACAGTTCAATTTTCAAAGACTCGAGTCTTCAAAATCCATAACAGAATGGAAACGAAATATAATACTCCTTTCCACAAACTGATGTTTATTACTATTGGGAATTCCTATGCTTGATGGAAATAGTATTCATGGAAATATCAAAGTAGGCTTCAAATGTTAAAATTTTGTTTTAAAAGCAAAATATTTTTGCAGTTTTGTGGCTTTTGTATGATATGCCTTCTTAATTAATCTAAAACATCACCAGATATATTTCGAAATACATCATGAATTTCTTTTAAGAAAATGCGTTGGCAAAATGAATAACTGTTGAATAGTAGTACAAAATATGGAACAATATCAAGATATTAGTTAGGAAACATTTTAAATCTATAAAATGAACTTAGCATTGAAAATAAACTTAGCATAAAAAATGAACTTAGCATTGAAAAGAGTCATTTTTTTCTCTAAAAAATTATTGGATAAAACATGCATATATGCATAGTTTATCCAATAATTTTTTAGAGATGATTTTAGATTTTAGAGATGTATATATGCATGTTTTATCCAATAATTTTTTAGAGAAAAAAATGACTCTTTTCAAAGATCTTGTATATTATTTATATTACATTTCATATATTTAGAAAATCACTACAAACTGTGTCAAGAACAATAAATTGTTCAGCAATTTCTTTTCCATTAAAAATAACACTAGAAACTCTTACAAAATGGCTATTTGATTAAGTAGAAAACAGCATACTAAGTTTAACAAAAAAAAAATGAAAAATTAAAAAAGTTGAGAGTCTCTGCAGCAGACTTGGAGAGGATAGTAGCAATGGACTTCATACTAAGATTTTACAAATGTTTCGCTCAGTAGGTCAATTTTTCCTATTGCTGCAGAAAATAAATTGTTATCTGCCTTGCAAAAACAGATGGATATCTGGGTTTGAATCCCGAGTGACATAGAGATGTTTGTGTCTAGGTATCAACCTGTCAGACAACAACAACAACAAGCAGCCACTTGACAACAATAATCACAGCTTGGGATTTGATGCATATTAATTATTTAGTTAAAAGTTCTTTTACTGAGGGAAAATGCTTTGAAATGCTATATTACTAGAAAATGAAATAGCACAATCTTTAAAAACCCCACATAGGAAAAGACCTAACAGCTCCAAATTCCATTTCTTCTAAAGATGAGATTTGATATTTCTGATGAAATGAGTAACAGGTAGTTTTTAGAGCCCAGAATTAGGAGGTTATGCTATTATGTATCTTATGTCTCACTCATAATACTTGCTAGAGCTTAAAGAAAATGCAAGATTTAATTCATAGTCATTGGGAATGATTTTATGTGTTTCAACCATGATACAATAATCAGCCCTCACTGTACATAAATCATTTGGATCATTGACATGCATTCTCACATAACAAATAGGGGTAACCAAGGGTACAAGTAGACTTCTATGAGCAAAGAGCAAGGTGAATTACATTCAAATAAATAAATATTAAGGATTACATTTCATGGGCTTCATTTCAGTTTGAAAATATTCTTTATTCTAAAGTATGCAGTTTCCAGTTTTAATAAAAATAGTTACAAACCATAACAATATGTCATATTTTAAAGCCCTACTTGCAAAGCCATAGAAAAATATTTTAGTTATGTTTTGTGTAATTAATCTTAAGGCACTTTTATAGTTGAAATCATTATAAGATTGGTTATAAATAATAAAAATAAATACCCCCTCAAGCAGCTGCTTGCCACAGAGGTCACCTACATATAAATCTTTTAACACTGCATTTTTTTTTAAATATGAATGAGTATCTAGAAATTTCTACGTGAAAATATTAAATTTAAAATATTTTTCGATTTTTAAGGTGCAGAAAAAAATAAATACCCTAAGATATATTTTACTTTAATGTAATTTGATAGAGATTATGGAATCTCATTTATTTCGCATCTACCTCTCCCAAAGACTTTGAAATCCAACTAAATAATAATTTTTAGTTTTACAAAGGCACTTTAAAAGTTTTCCAGGATCTTTACATTTTTCATTATTACACTGCCAGAAGCATTTTAAGTCTGGGTTTTGAACCCATTTCAAAATTGCCAAGTATATATTACTGAATGTGTGAGAAGCAACTATTGTCTCTGTATTCTGATCTAACAATATTTTTATCCCAAATCTAATAGGACACTTTTTTAATATTTACTTATGAAACATTGCTACCATCCATTACCAGATACGGTCTTAAATATGCCTGAAAAAAATCAAATGAAAAGCAACAAAACTAAAAAACATTGACTTCGTTTGTTGATAATTTTGCTGAAAAAAATATTCCACATAAAACTTATTTTCATTGCATTCTAGTAAATAAAACGCAGGGAATTTCCATTTTAAATGGTCAAAAATAAAAAGTTATATGGTTATAGAGAGTAAAACAAATAATATGAACTTCAACAACTTTTTAACTGAAAAATAATTATATAACAGATTTTCATATTTTTGTTCGCAAAAAAACCAACAGATGTATCTTAAAGATCGAAAAACTTGAGAAATATCAGTGCAAAAATATTACTAATCAAATATTTAAAATCTGTATTATTTCAACATTAAAACAAACCCCTAAAGAGAGTACACAGAATTAGATTAACTTTTTTCACAGGCACCATTATCAGATGAAAGCAAACATTCTGTAGAATGAATGGGTATCATTAGCCTTGGCATATATATTTTAATATATTAATGGCTTTATTAAAAACTGAGCCTACACTATAACAAATGCAAAAAAATTCTTCATCTTGTAAACAGGTTCTAAACTCTTTCTAACATCAATTTATCGTAACATATAAGCATATGTGTGGAACATGTATCAATCACATCAAGAAAATAAGATGTGATTCCACAGTTTTTCCTTTTTTAATGTAATTTGTTAAATGTTTCTGAATCACTATTTTTAACAATACATACAGTACCATTTCAGCTACATTATTTACCTTATGTACAAAAGACCACCCAATGTTGAAAGCTTTTCGTACTTTGTGTCAACTGCCATTGTGAAGTTTTATTTTCATTGTATTCTATGTTGCAATTTGCAAATAATAGTTTAATACTGAACCAAATGTTCATAAAAGGCAGAACTTGATGTAAATTCTTTTATCTGAGTAGTACAATATATGCATTAATAAAATAGTATTTCAGCTACGTAATTAACATTTTAGTATAATTTTTACTCAAATGGAGGGAAAAAAAGTATTTTTTAAAATTGTCCCTTTATTTATTATCCAATATTAAGGCACCATTTGTCAAACGATGACAAAAGAATTATTTTCAATGGACGGTACGTTACAAGACTACTAAGGCACAATTTTTGTGCTAACTGCCAAAATTTTTAGTTCAGTCAGTCAACCTTTTTTCTGGCAAAGTCGCATTGGTGGATTTGCCACAACTTTATGATAGCTTTCTGCAACATTTTACAGCTATGAAATTCCAATGAACTCAGATTGTGGGGAGGAGGGTAGAGTGCTCTTGGTGACAGTCCTACGTGTGCACCTCCCATCAAAAACATAATGTGCAACAACATTGTTCAATATAAATTTTGTTCTAAATCATCTTAATATTCACATTTTTGATACTTCTTACAATATTCAACTGAAGGCTTCCTTGTTTTAAACATTAGTGCACAGTGAAAAAAGAATACGATTTTGAGCTGGTTTCATTAAACTTACTTCAGCAATTTGGTTAAAATTCTTTTATATAGCTTTGAAATGCTTAGTATGCAAAAGACAGAAGATTTTGATTCTTCTTTCTTCACTACAACAACAGTATAAGAAAATTTATTTCACTATCATTCAAGAAGTCGATGACAAGAGAAGTGAAAAAAAGAGTGTACTGATAACTTGTAGAATCTGCTTAAAATTTATGGCAAATTAGTACTTCATTAGTAAAACTAATGGTGACTTTCACATGTCACCATCAGCCACATTTAATTATTCTACACATGTAGAAATGTTATATGGAACGTGATTTTGAAAAGTTGTCCAGTTTTCTTGTGTTTACTCTGCATGCATATTTGGCACAGGCAGATGGTAAAAAATACATATTAAAGACATCATAACAGAAATATTACAGCTTGTTACAATCTTCTTGGTGAGCAGGTATCTTATAAAATGTGAAGCACTGGTTTTTTTTTAATCATTTGGAAAACATTGCTACAAAAGCCACAAAATGACTGGAAGAATCAGTATTTAACAATCCATTATAAACAACAATTAGGAAGGTTAAAAAAAACTAGTGGTGAACCCACACCAAATAACTGACTTTCAGCACCAGAGTTGTGGTTACTTCAAGTGTCAGCTAGCAAGCAAACCTACATTTCTTTCATGGAAAAAAATAGCATTCTTCACATCCATCTTCTCTGTGTAAGGCTAGTTGGAAGGAAATGAAAGGAAGCTTGCCTTCCTTGTACTCTGGTCAACAGCGCCATTGGTCCACTGAATCCTAAATGGGGTGGGTCACATAAAAATACAACACCCTACCCCACAATTTAGGAAGGAATCCTTGCTGGTCCTGTCCTCATTGGTACATTTCTTTACTGCCAAATGTTGGCTTTGCCAGTATACAGCTGGCCACATCTGTAAAATTTCCTTATGTTTAAAAAGTGGTCCAAACTCTAAAAGCATAAACACTAAGTGGCAAAGTCTGTCTTATCCCATGCAAGGAGATTTAAATCGCTAGTGGCTTTGAAGTCCATGTCATCTACTGCAAACAAGTCTAATGGGTCATGACCATTAGCCATATTTGATAACAAAGGATCATGATCATTTGCAATGCTGTAAGTCGGATGATGAAAACTAGGTGATGAACTTGATGATGCTACTGAAGTTTCTGCCAGTACCTCCAACCATTCTATCAAATCCATATCCATTCCATTAGCATGAAGATCAGCCAATGTATTCGCATTGAGTCCAGCAAACTGATTTGGCACAAAATTAACTTCTGATTTCACATTCTTCGCTAGATTTACAGGTCCAGTGGGATCTGACCTGGATGAAGCATTTGGGTGCTCGTCATGAGCAAGTGCTTCTAGGTCCATGGCTTCAATGTCATCCATATCAAGATGGAAGTCAAAGTCAAGTGAAGATGGAACATTACTGCTGGGCTCTCCAAAGCCAGCAGATGAGGGAGGAGTCATGTCCAAAACTGACTGCAGTGAACTGATGTGGAGAGAAGACGATTCATTAGTGTGAACAGATGGAATGGGTGTTGACATATGTGAGGTAGAAGCTGCATTCACTGAGCCTGTGGCCATAGGCAGAGAACTGGCTGGATTAGGGAACAATGGAGGTGCAGAAGGATCACTTTTAGGAGTATTGGGTGTGGTAGGTGTTGGTGGCTCCTGGGCAGCACTTGGAGGTAACTCTGAAAATTAAACAAATTTGAATAAACCAAGTTCAATAGCTACAGTTCATATATCAATTACAATGATATAAAAAATTATATAACACAAATATTATAATAATTTATTGCAGAGACAGTCCCAAATAGTATTATCTATTAATTAATAGTTTTGTGAAAAAAAATTAGTTTTGCTGATACACGGACTCAAACCCAAGTCTTTCCAGTTTTGTGTCAGAGTGTTCTACCACTGTCAAAGTGTAAACTCTGTGAAATTGCTATTAATTGATTATATCTATTAAGAATGATAATACTAAATTTCATTTCTTCTCCTGTTCAATATTATATCAGCATATAGCATATTATAGTTGGATCCACAAAACTAAAAGCTATCTATGAGAAATGAACAACAATATAATTTGCTCTTCAAAATTACTTAATGACTTAAAAACCAATTGATATTATTTAATAATTTAATAGCAAGATTAAATGATATCAGTGAGCATTAAGTACTGTTTATTCTTCCTTTTAATTTCATTATGAGATCTCAAAAAATAATTTTCTTGGTAGATGATTAAAAACCTCTAAGGTTTGATATTTATAGTATGTTTGCCATAATTATTAGCAAGTTACTTTACATTTTCTCTCCAATGTCACTTTTGTACATAAAATGATCTAAATGGTCAGATAAATAAGGAACCTAAGAATTAAGTAAGGGAAAGGACAGCTGTTAACAGAAACATGGGAGCCTTCCATCAAGGTCATCCACAGCATGTTCTTTAACATGTGCAGGATGTGGCTCTCCTGCATATGTGGCCACTGTTTAATGTCTCATCCAAATGATAGCAACCTTTTCAAGCCATTTGTGTTCCCTTTATCACTGAAGATACAGGAGGAGTTAATGAAGAAAATTTCAATGCACGCATAATGGGGACTCAAACTTGGAAACATCAAGTTCTGAGTGTTATAATTATTAGTAGAACAAAGGGTACAATAACCTAACAAAAGGACTATTTCCTCCCCTGAACAAAGGGACTATTTCCTCCTCTGTGCATATTTTTTTGGGGAAGGCACAATTTTAACTTTATATGCTTGGTCATAATAATTTTATACTACAATATCATAAATAATCTACCATCCAGAAGAATATTATGATAAAAATACATTATATAAAAATACAATTATATAAAAAATACAGGCTAATATGTTTAATATCTGTCATTCAACTACAACTGCTTTAGAAATTTTGCTTTTCAGAATCAAAGATTGCAATTTATTAATCTTTTTAATCATGCCTGTTTCCCAAACCACATATAGTTGAACCACATCTGATCAAACATTCACAGAAATATATAAACCATTAACAACATATCAGTATGTATGTTAAAAAAGTTAGTTAAAATAAATTTTTATGTCATTGAAAGGGTAATTTTCTGTTCATAGCATATTTATTGCATTATGTCAAGTTGGCTCATAGATTTTTCAAATTGAATCACAGATTTTCATAGAGATTCGAATATTGTTGCCAAAGGGTGTATGATTTTTTCCATGCTTACATATATTTTCAATGATACACCAAAACATGTCACTTAGAAATTTCTACGGTACAGTTGTTGGTTTTTTTTACTGTTTGGAAACTGTTAAAAGAATTTCAATGTAAATTAACATCATAAACTGGCCTGGATCTAGAAAAAAATAAGGGAGGTGGGGGGGGGGGGGGGTGGAAGATCAAGCCAAAATGAACCACAATGCCATTCCAGAATAATTTTTCATCCTACATATTAGTGGTTTTAATCAAATTTCTTGAAAATACAGGTAATATGTTTAATATTTTTTGTCTCCATTATTCCAGTTACTAGCTATCTAAAACCCTTGTAAATCACAGAACTAGCTATCTAAAACCCTTGTAATCACCCCCCAATAAATCACAGATCCAACCCTGATAAATTAATTTCCTATTCATCAGCTCATGATAATTTCAGAATGTGATGTTTAATTCTGGAGTGACTCCAGAACTAAACATTACATTCTGAAGCAGTTACCAATCTTTTTGCAACTTCCAATTGGCATGTTTCTGATTTGCATGTTATGATAAAATAGTAAAAAGTCTATGAATAATGAGTACAGTTTATTTTGTCTATATGTAATATCATAAACCAGTATTCTGGTGTTTATATTAATTTTTTATGATTATTTCATGATGAAAAATAGCCAATAGTTCTGTTATAATTTTTCTGTTGTAGAATAAGCTATTCACTATATACATTGTTTTTCATACTACATATTTTTGCAATGTTCATCTCTATTGAGGGAAAGAAAAAAAAATATGTAAGATTTATGAGATTTGTCATTGATTATGCACTACTCTCTGTTACTGAACAATTCAGATTTGATTAAACCTTTGTAATAAGTACACTGCAACCTCTGCACTTCCTGAAGCCAGCACTAGAACAAATATTAGAGCTGCTGCTCAGTTTATTCACACCTCAGAAACCAGCACTAGAACATTATTAGAACTGCTGCTCAGTTCATTTTGAAAAGCAAAATTTCTAAGGCAGTTGTAGTTGAATGACAGATTCAGGTATCATTCAATATGATCCAATTCTCATTTATCTACACTTGCAAAACTTAAAAAAACTTATCATTTAAGATCTTTTTAACTTATTCAAATACACAAATATCAGTCTACTGAATTAAGAAAATAGTGAATAGATCATCCAACACTAAATTGAATTAAATCCCAAGTAAAAAAGGTTTACATCAGCTGCTTAGTCACAGCTTTTTCAACTGCTGGTTAAAGTCTATAAGTTACATTTTCTCAAATAGCTCATAAGATGGGACAACACTTGGCACATAATACTTAAAATGGTCCATTTTACGACCTTGTGATGCAATTAGAGTTGGATGACAATTTTACCATTTTTCCAATTATTGGTATTATTCAACATAGAAATAAAAAAAAATTCTTCTCAGCGGTCATTTGCTATGTCTACTGAGCTATGAATCTGACATTACAGAAAATCATGCATTACAACCTAATCAATCATACCTCCATTTTTAATTAATATTTCTAGCACATCATCCACTGCTTGACATTTTACTGAAGACTTATGCTTTTTTGTCTGACGTGGGTTACTGTCCAAAACCCCTGATGTCAGGTGATGCTGCAATGATAGAAAGTAGAGCATTCATATAAAAAAAGTAGATAAAAAGATAATAAAAATAACAATGTTACATTTCTGTTACAAAGTAAGCATTTCATTAAATGCTCTCCTTAAAAACAATTTAGATCATTTAGAGTGAAAACAGCTCCTGGAAATGATGGTTATGATACTTAATGTTTTATGCTTATGACAAAATATAAAGTGTTACAGAGTGTTTCTAATTGTTATTACCCATTTATATATCCATAGATATGGATGGTGAACTAAAAGTGAATATTTCCCTGAGAACAAAAATGTTGATAGATTTTCGATTGAAACTGAGTTTTGCTTCTGCAAAACATCACAATACTGCATCATCATTCAGATTTCTAGTTAAAGACAGCAGAAAGTAGACAGAGTAGTAAATAATTACATACGAACAAATTCATATCAAAATCCAATTTTGAAGCAAGCGGTAAACAGCATAATAACCTATACTGTTATGAAGCAAGTAACAAGCAAAACAGCGGATCACCAGTGCCAAGCAGTGAAAATGTAACTAGCGCTGCTGTCACTTCACATCTTGAAATCAGCAGGCATTCCCATTACGTAGGCACTGAATCAGAGCACCTGACATGTTATCAGGAGATCATGGATTTGTATCCCACCTGGCTCAAGACAAATTTCTCTCTAAAACATGATATCAAGAGTGAATATTTCCCAGATAGAATAAAAATGTCAAGGGATTTCTTCAATTTATCCAATTGTATACTTGTGACACACTTGTAATCTTCATGACCTACTTGTCATCTGCTTTGCGAGGCTGTTTGTGAGCAGTGAAGACTCTGACTTCATAAGACACAGACTCTGTGTACTGTAGGTAGAAAATTTATAGCATCAAATAGAGATTTGGATCGGTTGACAGTAGCTCAGTGGTCAGAGCACCTGATATGTTATCAAGAGGTCCTGAGGTCATATCCCACCCAGCTCAAGACAATTTTTCCTCTAAAACATTTTGTATCAACAGTAAACTAAGAGTGAATATTTCCCTGATAGAACAAAAATATCAATGGATTTCTTAAATTTACACTGCTATATATATTATAATTCAATACAAGATATTTTAGGTTTTTACTCTTACTTTTTAAAAATAATTAGTGATTTAATAATGTTCTCTGCATTTTACTTTAATATATCATCATTGTAAGCCGTCCCGTGGCCGAGTGGTTAGCGCACTTGGCTACTGATCTAAAGGACCTGGGTTCGAACCTCGAGTTAAGGCATGGATGTTCGTGTTGTTTTCTGCTGAGGTCCTGCCATCCTTTCAGATCTTCTACTGTGGCATATAAACTGACAGGCTCCTGTCAGACCTCTGTGACAAGCAGCTGCTTGAGGGGTATTTGTTTTGTTTTTATTATTATTATTATTATTGAAGTGGTCCAGAATGAGACTGAATTTTCTGAATGTGACTTGCACTGTGTATTTTACTTACCTGTGGCTTAAACAATACATCAGAAGACAATAAAATATAGACTGCAATCATAAAACTTGGGAGAATTCTAATACTTGCTACTTCCAAAATGTTAATAAATAATGATATTCTGAAAACTTTTAGCATTGTGCTTGGTTGAGTAGAGTATGTATGCAATAATCTATCAACCACAAAATTTATTTTTTGTAAACTTTTAAATATTAAATAAATAACTACTCTCTGCACTTTTACAAATTCATTTTAACCTTCTAAATTAATGATAGAAACCATCTTTGAGCAGGCTTTAAGAAACCCCAAGTGCAAGTACAGAATGGTGCCTAATTTTCCTTGCAAATATTTGAGTCCCACCTTGCGCAGCATTGAGATTTATCTCTGCAAAACTCCCGTCCTTTTCCTGCTCAATAAGGGACACTGATTTGGAAGAAATGTTTAAAGAACAAGCTGGATAGCCTTGACGGGAGGCTACCATTTGTCTCCCAACAGCTGTCCAGTGGGTACTCTGCAATTGGGGTCCTTAAATTCTCTTAGCCATCAGGGGTTGCACACAATGGCCATTTAGCCCATTGTGTGCAAAAAACTGCTACTCAGAGGTAAAACAACTCTTTGCATTGTGTTGGGTTGTTTTATCTTTGAGTTCTGTGAGTGTAATTTTTTTTGCTCACAATAAATTTAATGTCCAGGTTGATATTGAGGACCTCAAAGGCACAGAAGGTTGGGGATGGTAATACATTGGACAGCTATCAGGAGACATATAAAAGTCTCCTGTTATGGCCATCCAGAGCATTCATCAACATGCATATAATACAGCTCTCCTGCACATGGGGTCACAGTTTAACATCCCATCTGACGGTAGGTGGTCTGTAAAGCCCAGTGCCACTCTCTTTCTCATTGAGGGCACAGTAGGGGAAGCAGAAATAAATCACAAAGCAGGCGCAGCTGGGACTCGAACCTGGGAACATCAGATTATGAGATTGGTGTGTTACTGACTGAGCCAACTCATGCTTCTTCCTCTTCCCTGTACAATGCACTTAGACCTGGGGATGTCAATATAGGAGGTCAAAGAAACATCAATCCAGAAAATACTAAACACTTTATTAATTAATATCGGTTTATAATAAGGAATTCAATGCTAAATCACTTTATAAATGAATCTAAAACTAAGATATAACAGTGGTATTATTTTATAAATTTTATTTAATTAAAGTCTGTGCTGTTTAAACAGTTACAAAAATATAACAAGCTAAAAGATGGATTACATTTCATTTTTAAAATGTTAGTCGTTTCTTTTAAATAAAAGGTTTAAAAATTGTCTAACCTGTTTAACTTTGCTCAACTGTCTAGTTGCTTCATTATAATCTGGTGGAGGCCTTGTAACAAGGAACTGTGGTTCTGTATTGTTCCTAGTTGGAGCTGGTTTATTTGCCAAAAGTGCTGAGAAACTGGGCAGGGATGATGTCCTGAAAAAAAGAATATAAGTTAAGCCTTTTGCTCATGAAAACAAATAGGTTTCAAAAGTAAACATTATTTCCATAGCATAATGAATATGATTATGAATTATTTTCATAATCATAATGAAATTAAAGCTTTTAGTAATAGCTTTGCTAAATGAAATATGAAAAACATTAACTAATGCGTTTTTTTTTATTTTGCAGCCAGAGAAAAAATATTTTTATGCTTCTTTAACATATTAATTTTTTAAATAACATAATTTTGATATTAGAAAGTTTGAAAAGTCAAGGTAATATGAATTAAAAAAATCAGATTGCTACTTAGAATTGTTCAAGCTACAATACCTTTAACATTTTTCATTTATTTACAGTGTAATTTTCTACGAAATACTGTAAACCCAATCCCTGACTAATATATGCATCCAGGGAAAAAAAAAAATTCATGCAAGGTGAAATCATGGTAGTCAGACCCAAATTTCTCATAAGAAATAATGTAAATAGGAGGGATGCATTTGAGAAACCTAACCAAATGATATTCTTAATTTAATTTTTTTATTACAAACTGTACTTTGGTTAATGCCTTGCTTTTTCTAATGCATATTTCATAAACATAACTCATTATTACAGAAAAGAAACAATAATAAAGGTAGAAACAGAAAAAATGGCTAAATGCAATTTTATTTAAATACATGGTACAAAATAGATGATTGTTGTAAAAATTGTTGTCAAGTTATAATGATGACTAACTGTATGTTTAATAGAATACTCTATGTGTAATAAGTTATAATCTTTAATCAGGCTGAATTTACTTGTGTGTACATTTGTCGTCAGTCAGCAACAATTAAAATGATCTTTACTGTTTACATATATATTATAGCTATTTAAAAACATTAATTTGTATAAGCGAGGGTTAAAAACCTTTCTAAAGTGCTGAAATTATGAACAGGAATATGTCACATAGGTGAGACAATAAAAACATTCAAGGTGTCTTCTCATATGGTAAATACAACAATATATGTCATTATAGAGAAGTAGTGAAGAAATTGTGTTAAATTGAACCACCAGTTGTGTTAGTCAAAAACCAGACCTACTTTAAAAATCATGTTAAACCAAAATTGTATTGGTACAATTCATATACATCGGGAACTGGATGTACTAAATTATAAAACTTCAAAGTTAGCATCACACTTTATAGATGTTATAAACAGATTACTACTTTGGTAACCAAACTTTCCATTTTTTGGAAGGCTGCTAACAATTGTTGAAATTATTGTCTCTGAAGACGTATATACTCTCACAGAATTTGCATGGTTATATTAAAAAGTATATAATCATAATATTCCATTCACCCAACAGATGAATGCAAAATACATTGGAATATTAATACATCACTTTTTGGAAAACAGCCTAAATTTTTCTGGGATCATTGAGTTTATTAATAGAAACCATTTCAAAATATTTGGTGCAATTTGAAACACCAAAAGAATAACATTAAAGACAGGTAGCAATTTTAGCATTAATCTCTATGCTAAAATGTAAATTTTTTGCACTACAATAATAAAAATAAATACAATTTTTTGCTCAACAATATTAATAATGTTTTAATATAAAATTGTTGCCAGTGAGCCATAAAGTTGCAAATTCAAAATGACAAACAAAATTACATTTTAAAATTTTAATTCCAGCTAAAACTTACTTTTGACACTTTTCATTGCAAAGACAATATACTGTTTTCAGTGAATAGCAGCAAATGAGGAAAAATGTCCAGACGTCACTGTGCCTCAGTACTTGTGTGGGAGGATGTCCAATATCTTGGTTTACTGAAACTAAGATGTTGAATTCATCCTCCATAACATGTGGAGACATACCTTAACAATAATTTCTAGATGTTTACAGTGCTAATCACAAAAAAAAAACATTGTCTTTGCTCCAAAAAACTTCTGAATTTTACACACAAATGACATTTTTAAATGTAAATTTGTTTTCCATTTCCATCAATATGGCTCACAGGTGGAGAACATTATGGCAAATAATCTTAAATACTCATTCTTAAATTCCATGTTTTGTCATTTTAAGAGGGGTTCAAGTAGATTATTAGATTTTTTTTAATCCTCAGTAACTCACAACAGCAAATTTTTTCTGAATTGGGGCTAAAAATAATTTAAAGAGCCATACGTGATCAGATAACAAATCTATACTTACATATTTATACAAACTGTTTTTTGACTACTATGGTTCTGTAGACAATGGTCATCAACATTAAAACCACAAACCAAACAAATAATTATTATTAAACTCAACTCATTAAGTATCCACTAATAATTTCCACTCTGTAAATTGATTCAAATATTTAGAGGAAAAATTGTCTTGAGCTGGGTGGGATACCAACCCATGACCTCCTGATAACATGTCAGGTGCTCTGGACCACTGAGCTACCGGCCGCCGATCAAGATCTCCTCTAACTGATGTAATGAACATTCTCAAACTCGGAGGTCGTGGGTTCGTATCCCACCTGGAGGAAAAATTGTGGCTCAAGGCAATTTTTTCTCTAAATATTTGAATCAATTTACAGAGTGGAAATTATTAGTGGATACTTAATGAGTTGAGTTTAATAATAATTATTTGTAGATTGCATACTCGTAAGACATGCATTCCATCTAAGAAAAGGCATTAAAAGGCCGCTTGAGACAGGATTGTCTGAACACTCCCTACGTATTAGGAAAGTAGGTTGAGAATGTTCATTACATAAGTTAGAGGAGATCTCGATCGGCAGCCAGTAGCTCAGTGGTCCAGAGCACCTGACATGTTATCAGGAGGTCATGGGTTGGTATCCCACCCAGCTCAAGACAATTTTTCCTCTAAATATTTGAATCAATTTACAGAGTGGAAATTATTAGTGAAAACCGCAAACATTTGAAAGGTTAATTTTATTTCACAATTTACATATATTGCTTCTAATTATACGAGATTAAAAAAAAAAAATATGCGAATATCTTAAGCAGAGATCCCAATGCAAGAAATATTTGTGGGAATTCTACTAATATAGAAAATATATGTTGAATATTTTTTAACAATTTTATGTAGCAAACCTCCCCCCCCCCCCCTAATATCTCACAACAGATTCTGAGTTATGTACTAAAGGAATACAAAACTAATAGAAACAGCTATGTGATGTTATTGATTCAAATACTACAGTTGCAAATCAACTTTATATAATTAATAAATACATACTTTATATAATTTATAAATACATTTTTGACTAATGTCTAATGCAATGCAACCTACCTCTGATTTGTAACTCCATTAGGTACAGATATGGCAGTGGGTTTAGAAAATGCAGATGTAGTTGTTAAAGCTGGTGAAACTGAAGTCTGGCAAAGCAAGAGAGATTTAATTCCAGGATATGGTTTATTTGACTTTTGTGCTTTCACTGCAGGACTGCTATTAAAAATTTGAGTAGTCATTACTGTAGAAGGAATAGCTGCTACAGCCTTAATATTTGATAAAGATTCAGCCAATGGACTGGGGACAGTATTTCGTATTGGTTGGGAATTTACTGGTTGACTCTGAAGCAAAGCTGCTAGAGTTGCATTAACATTGGAATTTGAAGATGGAGGTGTTGCAACCCTCATTAAACCTAAAGTAGAAAAACAAAACATTAACAGTAGCCCGGAAATGCAATAATAACTTAAAATCATATTAATAGCTTTGAAAAACACTTTTGAAAACAGTTAAAAGATTTCAAATTCTACGAAGTCAAAATTGTATTAAAATTAAATTTGAATAATAAAAAATATATGTTAATAGCTTAACAGTCTCTTGGCAAGAGATTTAATTACATTTTTATTTCATGTGTATTGATTTGATGAAATAATAACTTAAAATCATAGTATCTTTGTACACTAAACTTAGTTACTAAACACTTTTAAAAACAAATTACAGTAGACTCTATCTTATTCAGTGTTCGGTCAACTGACCTCTGCTTTAACCGGTCATTCCAAGAAGTGGAAGCAAGTGCTGCTTGTTTTGTTTATAGTACAGTACATATTTGCTTCAGTTCCTCTTTGTGAATATTACAGTGTACAGTGTACTGTGCACATACAGGAGTGTGTGTTGTGATCTATTAATTATTGTGTTGTACAAAATGAGTGGGTGCAAATGTATGTGTAATGTTGTTATGATGGAAATGAAATTAAAAGCATTAGAACATATTGACAATGCCCCAACACACCCAAGTGAACTCATTTCTGACAACATAAAAGAGTAGTTTTTGCCACCTAATGTAACATCTTTAGTGCAACCAATGGATCAAGCCGTGCTTGTAAGTTTAAAAAGGTGATGCAGGAGAAAGCTTCTTTCAGAAATTTTACAGCGAACCAAAAATGACAGAATAGCACTTTTAAATGCTTTGAAAACAATAAATATCAAGGATGTGATCTACATGTTAGCAAGAGCTTTTGAAGAAATGCCTCGTACAACGTTTGTGAAGTCATGGAGAAAACTTTGGCCCAAAGTTGAAAACTCTCTAGAAAGTACCAAAGATGGCAACACAAAAGTATCGAATGAGCCTGCGCCTGCCGAAGATATGATGAATAATGATAATATTTCGCTGCTTAATGACTTTAAACTGCTACTTGGATGTGACATACTTGACGAAGATGACATTGAAAAATGGTTAAAAGGAGTTGAACAGTTGGAAAATGAAACACTGAATGATGACGAAATTATCAATGAAGTCTGCCAAGAAAGGAACGGAGAAGAGGAGAGTGAAGCAGAGGAAGAAGGGAAAGTTAGCCATATTGAAGGAAAATAAGCTTTTGATGTTGCAGTAAGATACATTGAACAACAGGCCTCATCTGCGATTAATGTGATGTTTATTAAAAAATGGCAACATTTTGCAGGTAAAAAAGTATTAAGTTCAAAGAAACAAAAGAAAATCATGGACTTTTTAAAGTGAGTGTGAGTAAATTGTTAATATTGTAAAACAAATTATTAATTAAAATACAGTACAGTTAGTATTTTTGTCATTTGCCATTTTTATTTACTTTCTGACACAATTTTCTGATCCAGCCTTTCATTCATCCAGCCATGGGTCCGGTCCTGTAAGTGCCGAATAGGAGGAAGTACTGTAAATGATTTTAAATTCTATGAAGTCAAAATTATATTAAAATGAATATCTGTATATTAATAGTTTAAAAGTCTCTTTTCAATAGATTTAAATTATGTTTTTATTTCATGTGTCTTGCTTGAGATGAAGGAAATTACCTTGAATGTTAATCTCAAAGGTATCAGTCCTTTCGTAGTCTTGAAGTTGTTTTTCTTTAAAAGTTGTTTGGGGTTTTATGGTAAATGGGTAACTAAGTGAGATTAAAATGTACCATATAAGATGAATTTCTAATGTTCAGGGAAGAGTTTGTTTCCCCAATATTATAACTTCATCTGTTTAAATAAAATTTTTAAAGCAAAAGAAGTACCTATCATTACCATCACAATTAATGCTCAAGATAATAAATTTCCATCAGCTCCAGTATAGTGAAATAAATATAAATTAGTCCATCCAAACGACCTAATAATTTAAAGTTTAATACAGCAAGATATTATTTTCATAAAAAAACTAGAAGAACAACATAGTGCCTATAATGCTTAAAATTTGAACTAATGAATGTTTTGGAAAATATAAATGCACTGGTTTCCATATACTAACAAACAAACTGAAACTTGGTTTTCCTTAAAAATTCATTGGATCTGCTAAAACTCATGGGTTTATGAGTTCAATATTTACCAAGTGGTTCAATATAGAGTGTGGTCACCTCTTACCATTATGAAGGTCTTGCAGTGATGTACATTCTGTTGATAAGACTGTCCAGCAGCACTGTCAGTAGTAATCTCAATTTATCCTCCAAAGCACCCTGAAGCTCTGGGAGTCTTGTAGGAATGGGATTCAGGAGAGCAATCCATCTCCTGAGAGCATCCCATGCATGTTATACTGGATTTAAATCAGACCAGGCTGACTACTCCATACAATTAGTGCTATTCTTCAGAGAGTGATCAACAAAGTGATAATGGTGTGGCAGATGTTATCATCTTGAAGAATGAAGGTATCAGCTATTGCACCCATATATCATCACTAGAAGGGTCCAAATTGTCATCCCTGTGCCTATGACCAGCAAGCAAATACAGATCTGTGTGTCTGCCCTGAGATATCCTCTCCCCCAAACCATGGCACTACCACTTCTACAGTATCCTACAGGTATCCTATATATCTGTGACACAATCTGTGACTTGTTTCTGGTTATTTCCATATCAACTGATGGCACGAATTGTTGTGGAGAGAAAATCTTAATTCCCCTGTAAAGAGCATAGACCACCATTGCTCCTGTCCAGCTAACATGATGTCTGCACCAGTTTAAATGGTCCCTCTTGTGGTGTCATATCAGGAGCAGACACATCACTGGTTGCTTAGGGTAAACATATCCCTTGTGAAGTCTTCAGCACATGGTGGTAGTGGATATCACCATTCCCCTCACTGCTGCAAGGTCTGATCATAGTTGGCATAATGTTAACATTCTGCTGCTCCAGGCACTTAACACTAGATGGTGGTCTTAGCTTGGGGTTGTTGCCCATCATCATCCACTATTAATTCATCTGGATGCACTCTGTTCTTGTTGGAATTACTGCCAAAATCTATGCACCACTGAATAATTCAAATTGAGACATCTGCAACAATTGTGCTTACCTGAAGCTGCCCTTTAGCTTGCCATTACACTTCTTCTGATAAATGGTGTCTGGTAGATATAGTCAACAAATCTGCTATCTCAACACCACCTCCATTTTGAAGAACAGTTTCAAAACACCTGCTTGTTAATGCTCAATGCATTTTCATTTGTTGTACAGAACCATCAGCACCATTCATTTGCATACTTACCTCAATCCTACACAATCAAATGAATTTTTCCTTTATCTCTTAAAAAAAAGTTGCATTTCCCCACTTCCCCTGGAGGTAAGAGAGCAACTCACTGCTGTTGATGTAAACCCTGATCCTCACATTCTACCATCAAAATTTCAAACCTTTACCATGAATTAATCATTTACAATATCTGTTTAAGGTTTTACATTTTTAAACTTTAGGGCCCTCTAATGGCAGAAATTAACACTACTGGAAGATTCAGAAAATAGGAATCCAAATATTTCTTTAGTACATATCTAATACAAAAAGAATTTATAATTTTTCTCTGAACCCAATAAAAAGTTTTAAGGTCTAGAATAAATCTACACAAAGTGAAAACAATAAAACTCCTTTTTTTAAAATGAGCTAAAAAATTTGCCAGATCATATATCATTTTATAGCTCTTTATGCACAGATTCTCCAAATACTCTCAGCTTTAAGAAAAATTGCAATATTTAAAGCAGAACATTAGCCTTAATATTAGCACAGAATTCTGGCAAACAACTTCAACTGCTTCACCATTAGTAATTTTTATTATTATGGTTACTCTTAGTCATTTGTTGATTAATCATTATCATGCTATTAACCATTTGTTTTTGATATTCCAATACCAGTGACAGTGGGTGAAAACAGACAAGTGTTGAGCTCTGCACAGTGTCATTTGCCAGTCATCTCAACATTCACGAAGAGGGTAGGAAACTGAGACAAATTTTCAAGAGAACCTTAAAAAATGAATATCATGTAAGCATGCCATATATTGCATTATAGGTGGCATAAATTTAAGGACACAAGATCCCCAAAATTTATATTTGAATCAAACAGGAATGACTGGTCACTAGGCCACATTAGAAAACTGGAAATCTATTCAAAGCAAAATGGGCATCAAACTTCTGAGCAAATATTATGTTGTTTTTCCGAGATACTGTGAATCCCCATTGACCACATACTACTGCATGGATTAAATTTATATTGTTCAACAATATTATGCATAATTTACATCTGATATGAAATACAATGTCTGATAGATATGAGTTGGGTTGGGTTGTTTTACCTCTGAGCGGCACTTTTTTTGCACACAATGGGCTAAATGGCCAGGTCACATGAACCCCGAAGGCTCAGAGAAGGTTGGGGGAGGGGACCCACTGGAACAGCTGTTGGGAGACAGATGGTAGCCTCCCGTCAAGGCCATCCAGCGTGTTCTTTAACGTGCACAGGGTATGGCTCTCCCACACATGGGGCCACGGCTTAACGTCCCATCTGACGGATGGCGGCCTTTCCAAGCCCATCGGTGTCCCCTACTGACCGTGGGCAAGGCGGGGAATTTTATGGAGATAAATCTCAACGCTGACCCAGCTGGGACTCGAACCTGAGAACTGCAGATTACGAGCCTAGCACGCTACCGACTGAGCCACCCCCGCCCCCTGATAGATATGAAATAATAGTATTAGATAAATTATCTAAGCTGAAGTAAATATATTTTAATTCAATTGTCAAGATTTTAGCTTTTGAATGCAATCAAATTTGTGTATTATTTATTTTTAAACCTGTATAAAAACATAGGTCTTATGTTAAATAATTTGAAAGCCAAATCATAAATGATGGAATGCTATTATACATGCATTGCTAAGTTTTTATCATTATCTCACTCTAACTTGATTTCTATATATGTCTAATTTATGTAAAATTAAGTAATTGTCAAATCCTCCCAATTCCCACAAATATCTGGCAACATCCCTGACACATGGCCTCAGAAAGTGAATTATAATTATAGTCTCATCTACAGATTGGTGAGTGATAAAGTGCCAAGTTCTTTCTTCCTTTTCAGATTTTCTAAATAAAGACAATAAAAGTTGTTTTATGTACATCATGTTTGGAATGAAACTAAACTTTATTTGAAAAAAAAAAAAACGTGTTCAGTGTAGCAAATGCTGAAATGTGAAAGGGTTGATACCCACTGAATAGTTGTTAGGTACAGTGAATGACTGTAAATCAAAAAAAAATATATTTTACTTCCACTCAAAGCCATTAAAGCATGTTTATTAACATAAAAGAGTAAGATTCCTTTATAAACAGATGTAGTATTTGATGGATAGTGGCCTTTTAAAGTCCACTGTTATTTTTTTCCACAATGAGGACAAAGACATGAAAAAACTTCATGCTGCCAAAAATCAAGGCTTGAACTAGCAAATCACAGGTACATACTACACATACTGAGTAAAATCGCCCAGTTTCATTATTTAAATTTACAGCACGATGAACACACTCTATTTGAAGAAAAATGAAAACTGTCCTTTGAAAGTCACAGATACAAATTTCGCTTCTTTAGGATTTGAGAATACCAGATAAAAGATGCTCAAGACAACCTTTCACAAAAGACCAAGAAGCAAACTGAGAACACTAAAACATATAATCATTATGGACATCTGTTCATTCTGTGATCACTTGTGTTAAAACTTATTGCACCAATAAGTATAAAAATGGGCAGCATATTTTTAGAACAACAGATTACTGTATTAACTTCCAAGGAATTGTTCAAGCAGAATATGATCCTCAAGATTAGGTTTACAATCCGACAAAATCTGAATGAACAATTCCTTGGAAGCTAATATAATAATACAACTTCATTTTAAAAACATGATTCCCATTTTCATAGCAAATCACCAACAGGTTTTAACAAAAGCAATCACAAAACAAATAATAAAAACCGTTACAACTTCTTACAGTGTAGTCATAAAAATATGTTCCACGGCTACCAAATTCTCAGGAAGCACAATAGCTCAAAAAATAGTCCAGAACTTTAACAGAGGAATAACGATTAATTTTAACATGAAACACAAAAAAGTTATGCAAAACATTGTTAAACTCATACTTTGCTGCTGTTGTTGTTGTTGTTGTTGCTGCTGCTGCTGCTGTTGTTGCTGCTGCTGCTGTTGTTGTTTTTGCTGTTGTTGCTGCTTCTGTTGTTGTTGCTGCTGCTGCAAGTCTTGCATATGTTGCTTTTGCTGCTGCAATTGTAACTGAAGTTGTTGCTGCTGTATTTTCTGTTGAAGATGCTGATGTATTAGCTGGCGTTGTAGGATCTTGCTGTCTACAGGCAATCCCTGGGTAGTAGCAGAGGTAGGAACAGATGTAGCAACAGCTGCTACAGTAGGAACAGTAATCTGAGTGTTGGTAGTATGGAGAACAGAACTCCCACTTATTGGTATTGACAGAGAAACAGGTGCAGAAAGAGTTGAGGATTGAGTTGGTTGTTGCTGACAAATAATTGACTGCTGCAACTGCAGTTGAGACCTGAAAGTCACAAAATAACAACTCTTCAAACACAAAATAGAGCAACAAAAAATTATTAAATTATACTGTTTTTCATTCACAGCTTTAATAAATTTATTATAAGCAACAAGTTTGAAAAACAGAAAAAAGTTTTAAGTTCAAAGAATTAAAAAACAACTTTCTTTAAATTAATTTTTTAACATTTTTATGGGAAATAAATATAAAAAATTATTCGTCTGATAAAGTTTTATTACTTTGCTTAATAAACATACAACTTAAATTTAAAAGTACACAAAAAACAATAAAATTTTCAGGTTTATTATATTTATATTCTGGTAATTTACTGCCAAAATATTAAAGACTCAAATGATTTACTTAATATATAATAAATTATATTAATATATGATTGAAAATGATATTACTTAGTACTACCAAAATGCTTTCATGATCTGTTACCTATTTTTTGAAACAGCATAAATTTGCAGCAAAAATATTTTGTGAAATATTCTTCTTTACATATGTCAAATGTGTTAACAGTTCATTAGTTTGTTTGCTTTATCTCTAGTAGAACTTTTTACTGTACAATGGATCAAACGGCCAAATCACAAGGTCCTAAGATCAGATCTCGGTGGGTTAAAGAAACCCACTGACAGATGTGAATAGCATGTAGATAGCAGATAAGTGACTATTTTTCCCATTTCTGTGGTGCATATTAATCAGTACATCATCACATTTTCTATATTAGTTGTGAAAAAGTGATACACTGAGGAACTGAACTAGAAGGATCAAATGCTCTAAAATGTATAGTAAACTGCAATAAAGAACCAACTGATTCCTTATTCCAAAAATGAAAGTCAAAATGGCACTGGATCATGCAATCTAGCAGGAAAACATTTTAAAAGATTCAAAAGTGATATTAATAAAAAAAATATTATGAATAAAATAATAAACTATATTCTAGTGATTTTTGAAAAGTGGTTAATCAAACACTTTAAGGGTTAAATAACATACTGGATAACCTTGATAAAGAGGCTACCACCTGTCTCACCTGAAAGGTTACCATCTGTATAACCTCAGAGAAGGTTGGTGGTGGGTCACCTTCTACCAACCTTCTCTGAGGCCTTAGGACCGTTTTGACTTGGCCATTTAGCCTAATGTGAGCAAAAAAGTGTTACTCAGGTGTAAAATAACCCAACTGAGGTGTTGGGTTGTTTTACCCTGAGTGGCCCTTTTTTTGCACACATTGGACTAAACGGCCAGGTCACTAGGACCCCAAGGGCACAGAGAAGGTTGGCAGTATGGACCCACTGGACAGCTGTTAGGAGACAGATAATAGCTTCCCATCAAGAATGTTCTTTAAAGTGTGCAACTCCTTCTTGACTATGAGTTACTGACATATAACTAATGCCTACTTGTTTCCCATTAAACATCACAGGTATGCCAGTACGCATGGCAAGGCCACACCCATCACACTATGCTAATGTGCCTTCCATGTGGGTAGCACTAAGTAACAAGTAGCTTTGAGCAGAGTAGTTAACCAGAGGTAGAGAATAGTAGTAAAAGAGTTAGTAAGAGGCTAGATATGTATTTGTAGTCTCAATTAAGAGCTGTGAAGAGTCTTTTGGTTGTGAAATCCAGTATTTCATTTCTGCATCTGATTTGTTGTAATTGGTGAGTCAAAGATTTAAATAAATTATTTTTATATATTGAATTTTCTTTTCAGTAATCTTTTCTTGAATAGTATTTGTAGTGTTTAGTATTACATTTTATATATTTGGAGAATCAGTGTTATGGCCAAATCCTGCCATCAGTCAGCATGATAATTGAACCTTTGGCAATTAGTACATTGCCTAGTACCCAAAATTTACTTTATCTGGGGTTTTCATTGATTTCAAATGGGGAATCTTACAATGCAAACTACCACAATGACTAACACATATTTCCCACTGTTTTTTTTAAAGATTTTTGCACTTTTAAAACACATAAGGAAAATATATGCAAAACATTTTTTCAGTGTGCAAGTAGAAAAAAAAATTGGCCTTGATTTAAGCGTAAACAGCTTTTCTAATACATAACAAGTTCCATTCTCCATGCTTTCCCAGACATGTCAGATCAACAGAGCTGGTAATGTAACCACACTTTAGGCTGGCTACCCATCTCACTAACATCTTCAAATATGCTGCTGTATTTACTACTTCAATTAATGTATAATTAACATTCCCTATCACAAGCAGTCTGCATTTCAACTCTTCATTTTTCACATTTTCATTTAATTACTCCCACAATTCATTAAATTAAATTCCAAACTTCTGGACATTTTTGCACATATTTATGGGCAGAAGCTTGGAATATCTTACTGTTATTTTCACCTTAAACATTTAAAATTTTGGAAATATCTCAACTTGAATACTGATAAACATAAAAATCTTACAGGAATAGTAAGTTAAAATTAAATTGAAATCTTTCATTTTCTATGACACTGTTAACATTTTTAAGCACGTCAACAAATGTTCTATGCTATCAAGTACAAAAGGTTATTAAGGAGAAATTTATATACCATACTGCACAGAATGGGAAGCAAAAGGAACTTCCGGGATGCATTGGAGCAACAAGTTTAATCTTCGACATTCTTGCCAGACCCATCCTCTGCAGTACAGTATGTAAATTTCCCCTTAATAACTTTTTATACTTTATAGCATAGAACATTTGTTGACATGCTTAAAAACATTTAACAGTGTCACAGAGAATTAAAGCTTTCAATTCAATTTTAATTACTGCACTGTGAACCTCTACTGTAACAGTAAGTTTCTATAAGAGAACTGGTTCTAAAAAGATTTTATACTAACTGCAGCCCACCAAATGTTTGGTGCAAAGCATATTTCACCTCTATATTGATAACTTTTACCTTTGCTGCCAAAAGTGTGGTGTGAAAGTATTTCTACTCCATATATAACTTTTCATATATTTTTTTTTTATTTTAAACAGTACCTGAGACAGAGCCAGTACCACCCATCAATGTCATATCCCTCTCATTCACAGAAGGATCCTGTTCCATAACAGCTAGGGACCAATGTTTTAAATCCAATATGGGGTTCCCATAGGTGGAACCAAAGTATCTGGGGAATTACAGGGCCCCCAAATCAGTTGGAAAAAGATACCATCATAAAAATTTGCATAGTACCTAGTGCATGCTCTGATGTCAGCACACATGGGAAGAAACACATGTATTCTCTATCACTACCCACATGCCCATCCACTCTTTCACCCATTAGGACATTAGGATATACCTATTATTATATATGATGGTGATTTTTCATATTTCTGCCATAATATTATTTTCACAATTCAGTTTTTAATTCTACTAGCTCATTTTTGCTTATATTATTTAAACATTGAAATTTTTATCAAAACAGAAAAAATTTACCTCTGAAGTTCTCTCTGTAATTTTTCAATACACCTTTGTTGTAACTGCACAATGTCATCATTAGAAAGTGAAGCTGAGGAAGAATCACTTGTATCCATTGCATCAATAGCATGTCCAGAACCAGAATCAACATCCATTGGCATTGCAGAAGATGGTCGAGAATTTGTGGTAGTGTTGCCACTGCTCAAAGCTTTAAACAAGCCTGTCATAGTGTCACCTGAAGTTCCATTTGATAACGAACCATTTGTTGTATCAACAATATTTAAGGGTGATGTAGGTGATAACTCAGCACTGCTTTGAGCTGGAATGGTAGGCAATGTCTCCAAAATGACTCCACTAATTGGAAGAGATGCATTTGCTGTTGTAGCAGTGAAAGCACTTAAATTGTTTGGCAACTGCTGGGAAACAGAACCCACTGGAATATTTTGTGGTGATTCAGAAAATGTCTTTAGCCGTTCAATAAGTTGCGGCTTTGAACCAGACACAGGAAGGTTTCTTTTCTTCAATTCTGCTTTCAAGTCACTAACTGCAGAAACATAAAGAACAACATTAGAATGAAACTGACTTTTAAATTGATCAATATAATCACACATATTTTAAATTGTGGTAAAAATTACACAGGAAGACCATTCAATTAAATTGGAGCTATGTCTTCTAGATAATCCATGAATATTGAAGAAATGTAATATGTAATATTTAATATATGTTATTTTTAATGCAATTGCTTTTGCTGCAAATGTAATGTTGCAACCTCTAGATCAAAGGTTTATACACCTTAAAACATTTTAATAATAAAATATTTATTTGTTAATTATTTAATATCAAAACATTTATTTGTTAAGATTTTCTATTTGTGTTTTAAGCAACAGAAACTAGGTACATTTGTGCATGCTGTTAACTTGAACCAAATATTTAAGGCCACACTATGTAAGTTGTATACTTGCATACAGGTAACACAGAACCAATTCAAGAGTATACCAGAAGGATCAGTCTGATGCCTCTTTCTCAGCTATACTTTAAAATTTGAAGGATCAGCCATTTAACAATACAGTATCAACAATCTGATATATAGGTTTAAATATAGAATATTTAAATTACTAAAATTTTGTTTAATAAGTGTATAAAGTGATTTATTTCAAAATTTAAATAAAAATATATAAAAAAAATGCTTTGTTTTATTGAATTTTGAAGCTCATCAATTAAAAATAGATTGATTAATTAATTAGATTTTAAATAATTAATATATTATTGATACAAAATCAGCACAAAAAGAGAAATTTATTGTTTAATATTTAATAATCCTAGAAAAGAATGAAGCTCACTACAGTGATATTCATTTGTAATAATAAGGCAAGTGCGAAAAAAATCCACCCATCTGCCTCCCAGACTTGAACTCAGTATCTCCTGACTGAATACTGGAGATCATGAGTTCGAATCTAGGAGGCAGATGAGTATATTTTTTTCACACTTGCCTAATTATTATTTAATAATACTTTTGAGAAAAAGGTAGTTCAATTACAGCTGATGAGCTGCATCAGCTGTAAGCAATTTATATGAATACAACACTGGAAGAACAATACCAGATATAATTCTCCAAAATTTGGCTATTTTTAATTATCCTATAAACTTTTAAAAAAATAAAAATTTACACATGTAATATTGTACTTTTTATAATGAAAAAACATCAAACAGTGCAAACAAAGAAACAAACTCAGATAATTACTCAAACTTTGATTAATCTTTACAGTGTCAGGTGCTTTTATTTTTCTTCTAAAAGTGCAACTCAACTTCTGAGCCTTATTATAAAACAACCCAAGAATGAAATAGTTTACATTTCATACTAAAAGAAAAAGCATTTAATTCTGCACAAAAAAATATAAAAATTAAAAAGAAAAAAAAATCAAGTTTATATGTAGTGATTTTTGAAAAGTGATTCCAACACTTAAAAGTGATTAAAGTGCACATAAATATATATCTCTTTCAGTTTTACCCATTCATCATCATCATCATCATCCTCAAGCAGTCATGGGATATGGAGGTCCAATCAGAATGTGCAGTTTAGTTATCCAAGCATATCTGTCCTGAGCTATATCTGCTGCATCTGGCCACTGCACACCAATTCTAACAAGGTCCTGTTTGACATTGCCCACAGCATACTAGGTCTCCCACTCTTTCTGGGGCCTTTAGGCACACTGTTCATAACCCTATTCGTTAATCTATAATTATGCATATGGGCAACATGGTCAAACCAATGGAGTCGCTCTCTCTCTGCACAATATGCTGCTTAAAGAAAGGTACCGACTCCTTTGCCTAACCTCATCATTACTTACAAAGTTGGACCAAATAATGCCCAAGATACTGTGTAAGCATCTAGAATCAAAAGCATCTAGTTTCCTGTTATCTTGTTACAAAGCATCCAAGTTTCACTACCATAACTAACCCTAGAGAGAACCAAACTATATACATTCTAATTAATAAATCCCGAAAGCAATCCCCATTCGTATATTAATCTCATGCCGCACATCACCAGTATCTGTTACATAGCTCCCAAGATAATTAAACTGAGACACCTTTTCAAGAGTGCAGCCATTCAGGCTAATTGAACCACAGCCTGTCTAACCAATTTTCATCACTTTAGTTTTCTCTCTGTTTATAACCAAACTTACTCTGCTTTCTGTTTATAACCAAACTTACCAATCTCATCAACAGCTCGAATGAAAGAGTTCATCTCATCAATATCATTTGCCAAAAGGGCTAAATCATCAGCATAATCTAAATTAGAAATTTTCATTCTTCAGACCATTTAAGGCCAAAATCTTTCCCTTGCAGTGTATTTTGCATAACATAATCAATAACCAAACTAAAGAGAAAAGGAGACAAACTGCACCCTTGTCGAACGTTAGAAGCAATGCTAAACCAATTGCTACAAGTCTTACCAACTCTCACACATGACTCAGTGTTATTATAGAGAGCTTTCATTATGTTAACCAACTTGTCTGGTATGCCATACGATCTCACAATCAACAACAAATTATGATGATTAACAGAGTCAAAATTAAAAGCAATAATTTTAAATAAAAGGGAGATTAACTAGAACTGTATCGAAGTTCTTTGCATCTTGCCACCTATTATAAACATTCTAAAAATATTTTGAGATCCAGAGAATAATGTGAAAAAACAGTTGTAATAATTCAAACAGAAGTAAATAAATCTACCTTTCAAATCCTCCAGTTTTGATAGCAATTTTTGAGGGGATGCAGGCGATTCAAGAAGCTGAGATGACTGACTTGGTGAAGTAGTTGATTGATTAATCTGTCCAATTTGGTCCCCATTTGGTTTCTTTGATAAAAGAAATTCAATATTAAATAAATAAATGCAAGTGCAAATGGTGAGGTGATTAAATATCTCTAAAAATTACTTTAATTCTGTATACTAAAACAACATATACAAGAAGTGTAATTGAAATATGAACTTGTCCTAGCAACATATTGGACTGCACTAGATATAGAAAACAGCCTTCATCTGCCTTCGCATAGATTTCTCCAAACAGTAGAAATGTTTTTGTAGTTGTTCTGCCATGATTCTCACAGTTATCTATAGCCATGGTACACTAAATGAACTATATTCTTATATCAAATAGTTTCGACTGCATCCCAAAGATGATCTAATGAAGTTAAGATCCAGAAAGTTAGCTAGCTAAGGAAAGATGAAAAATCCTTTGCTATATTCCTTGAAATATGCTTTACATGAAATCAATCCATGTGCTTGGTGCACTATTCTGTAAGATGATACCAAGGTCATTTGGGAACAGAATGACCAGTGATTGGCATACTTTATAGAAATGTTATTGAGAGTCTATACTATTAAGGCATTGTTTCATAGGTGAGGCTTTTGATTTCATCAAGATTGGGCTTTTTTTTTTTTACCAAAGTGGAATTTATTCTCTACAATTGACTAAACAACCAGTCACAAGGACCTAAAGGCTCATGCCAAAATAAGGCTTGATCCACAAAACAGTTATTAAAGTAGATGAAACCTTATATTTTGGTTTTCCATGGCTTTCAAATTTTTGTTAGGCTTTCCAATATGAAGGTTAGAGAATTTTGGATAAAAGTAGGTATATAAAATAGTGACTACTGCTGGGTTGACAACTGCTTAATCAACAATGATCATCAAGCATTACTGATAAAAACTATTTGAATTTTTGTGAACAGCAGCTGAAATCATTTTGTAAATTTGCTGTAAGCTAGGTTTTAATTTTCAGTGAATATTCAGTTTCATTATTTTCTTTTCCCCTAAGACTAATTCTTAACAAAATGAAATGAAATCGAAAATTTCCAAGTCATTCTTAAAGACAGGTTTTGACAATTGACACCTAAATAAAAAGTTACAAAAGCTCATATCTACTGTGCACTCCCAATGATATGCCAAAACCAATCTCTGGAAAATTTTGTAGACCTACCAGGCCACTCCTAGCTGATGTTAAAAAAGGCAGCCAAAAACAAAACATTGTGCTACTTTTCAACAAGTAAGTAAAAGACATTAGTCAATAAAAAGTGCAAGTGGAAAATGAGTCTCACAGTCATTTTTTTTAAAAACATAAAAATCCTATATATATATTTTTTTTTTGAAAAGTTATCTGTCTGTTCATTATATATTTGGAAACCTCTTAAGATATTGTAACCAAATTTTGCATTATGGTTCCTGTGATTAAGAAGATTTTTGTCTTTATTTGACATTAGGGGTTTGTCCCTTCCCCAAATTTCTCCCTCCTAAAAAGTAAGCTAACTTGTTCTAAATTCTAAGAGCTAGGACTATTCATCAATTCAGTGAAGTTTCTCCTATCACAGCTTAAAGCAATGATTCCCCCCCCCCCCCACCTTTCCCTCAAAATAGAAAGACCTTTCACCAAAATAAGGAGGAAGAACTCCTAAATAGTAAGAGCTATGATAAAATTTGGTATACAGTTTCTTTTTAATGTAAAAGCAACATAAGATTTTGACTCCCCCAAACTTTACCACCCTAAAAATATCCACCCACACCAAAAAAAAGGAGAAATGCATAAAACAATTGTCAAGAGAATTTCGTTATATCTCAAATGAAAGCTTCTGACATGAGGAGTATTATGGGTTATCTCAAGTTTAATACCCTCAAATATCCCCCCCTCCATAAAAAGGGGGTGGGGTGTAGGTGGGAGGAAATATCACAGGGTTGATTGTAATAAGTTGTATGTCAAATGAAAGCTTGCAATGTGGAGAGTGGGTATATCTGCTAATAACAAAAATGTAAATTATTCGAGTCTTTGCATTAATCATTATTCTTATTAACACTAATTATGCAAAAATTCAAGCAAGGTCATGTTTTTATGATATAAGAATATTAATGACAAATTTTTACAGCTAAATTTAAGGCAAGAATTAAGAAACTGAATGTTATCTGCTATTCCACTAAATATTTCAATGAGAGGGCATGTTTTATAGACAACTTTGTGAGTTGGGTTGTTTCTCTCACAAAAAGGCTTCCTTATGCTGGAAACTTCAATGCCAAATTAGTGCTGAATTTTAACCTTTGAGTTGGAGTGACAGCCCATTTCAGTATCTGAACAGGTCAAACAGCAGTGGAAAATGTCATCTAAAGTAAGTAATTAAAACTCTTCAGGTTTTGTTTCTCATTATAAACTGGTAGGGGAGATTTATGAAATATTTTATAATCTTTGTGCTGCTTTCAGGTCCAACCAGTTGTCAATTTTTTGGTGATCCACTGAATTCTTTACCAAAAGAGAGAGGGTTCTCTGCAATCACTATTTCACTTCAATTTGTTAAAGCTGCATTTCCAAAAAAGCAGTCCCCTTCCCCTCACCAAAAAATAAAATAAAAAACTGACAATGGTGAAACAAGTGCTGGTAAAATATAAGGCAATAGTAAGAATCTCAGAGATAACAACTGCAATATTGAGAGGTTTGGGCAACTGAGTAAGCCAATGAAAGCAAGATACAAAAAGAGGAAGAGTGAATGCTATCCAAGGATTATCTTAGTATTGTCATTTGTATTTTTATTTCAAATGTTATGGCTACTTCCAGGATAGCTTTACAGCTGTCTACTATGTCAAAAATGCAAAAGCACAGCTTGTTTTCATTGGCTTACTCAAAAGGAGGAATTTCTTTACCAGTTCTGGCCACTATAATTGTCTTATTAATCGATTTTAGAATATTTTGGGCATAACTGAGAGAGTGTCATACTCCTCTTCCTTAAATACTGAGATATCTGCAAGATTAGCTACTTGAAGAATGGTTCAAATTAGAAGTGGGCACACTGTAATAGCTGACAGATTTAAGCCACATCATGCACATGCTACAGTTTGGGCAAGAGAAGGATCATTTGACATTGAATGAGGTTGGTATTCTTTTTGGTCAATGTTCATGTTTAAGGTACGTACAAACCATGTTTAACTTTGAAAATTATTATAAATGTCAAATTATCTTTACCTGAGTAGGAGGCATAATGATTTGTGGATATTTCTGTTGCCACTCCAACTGCCACTGTAATAAAAGCTGCTGCTGTTGAAGTAACAAGTCATAGGATGATTCTGACAATGCAGAAGATTGTGCAGGCTGGTTCTTTTGAGCATTTGGTGGACCCTGATTGTAAAAATAAGTATATATTATACACTGTTATTATATATCTATAGGGATTTCCAAAATTCTTGTAATATATTCTTTGGTAAATAGTGATACTTTTTTTTTCAACAGTTAAAAATAACTTACTTTACAAAATTATGTTCTTGTTTGCTTTCTTAAGAGTAAAATAATTTGTAACTGATTAATGGCAAGAACAAAAAGATATTACACTCTAAAATTATTATCTTACTTTCTCTAGTAATGAGCATAAGGTTTCAGATTGACTTTTGTAGAAAAAGCAAAAAACAAAACAAAAAACATCAAAGTATGCTGTGTATAAAATAAATACAAATAAAAAAACCCATTGTAATCTTAGGATACTTCTCTCCCTCAAAATACACATAAACATTACAAAGATGTGGAACCTACATAACACTATTGTTCTGCGATACTTGACATAAAAATTTCTTATCTTTCTAATATAACTTACAAGAAATCTCTAATATATTGCTAAACTTTGTTGTAATATAGGCTCAGAGAAGATTGAAGAAGGGGATCCACTGGACAGCTGTTGAGGGGCAGATGGAAGCCTCCCATTAAGGCCATCCACCATGGCCTTTAATGATGAACAGCATATGGCTTCTCTACACATGGGGCTATGTCTTAATATCCCATCTAACAGATTGTAGCCTTTCCAAGCTTATCAGGTCCCCTTTCTCACCAGCAGTAAAGTGGAGGTTAGCAAAGAAAACCTCAATGAAGGCACTGATGCAACTTGACTTAAGAACATCAGATTATGACCTTGGCATGCTACCAACTGCAACAAATTCCACTCCCAATTTTCAATTTAAAATAAACTAGGTTTTGTTTACATTTAGAGCTGATATGGTAAAAATAAAGATAATAATAAGATCAAACAAATATAAAATTCCATTCTTTTAAATTCTGCTACCCTCAATATCTTTTTTTATCTATGCATATGCAATTATGAAGCAGAGATTGGCTGTAGAGAAGGCTAACTGTTCAACTTAGCCCCCCTAAAATTCTCAAGGTTCAAGGTGTTGTAAGTTCATGGTGAAATTAGCCTACAATGAGGGGCTCCCTACATCAGTCACAACAGGAGGACAAAGATAGTGGAGGCAGAAGAAACTACCTCTCAGCTATCTTGTGAAACTATTAAGTATACTAATCAGGTTAAAGAAAAAGAGACATTAGACCTTGCAGAAAAGGCCAATGTTCTGAAAGTGACCAGTCAGAAGCACGTTCACTGCAGCTTCAGATTGTGGTGGTTACCAAGTAGGGAGGTGATGGAGTAGTCAGTGGTTCTGATAGCATGATGCTCCCAAAACAAAGCTTCTCTTTCGGCATTAAAGCAGGAGCAGTTGAGCAGAATGTGAGATACAATCTTAGGTGTGCTGCATGTGGCACAGTTGGGACTGTACACTCTGCTGAGAATGTGAAGTGTAGAGTTGCAGTAGATGACACCAACTCGGAGAAGATGAAGGAGGGTCTCCTCAGATCTGCGGAGGTTACTGAAGTTAGGAGCAGAGAGGGGTCAATCAAGTACCTGAATGAGGAACAGCTGAAGTCCCTTAGCCAGTGGGTAAGATGTTACTGGCTCATTAGTTGTGAGACAAAACTCTTGTAGTCACTGAGAGAGGGGGGGGGGGGTAATTAGATGCATACCTCTGATTCTCAAGCACCTCCTTCATGTTGTGATCATCATGCTCATTGCCAGGTATCCCTACATGCGAAGGGATCCATTGGAAATGAACCGTGATTCCAGTAGAAATGACCTTGGAACATGTCTCTATGATCTTCTGGATGAGGAAGGAGTTGCAGCTCTTGTTGTCTTGCTTCTGGACAGCTTTCAAGACTTACTTGGAGTTGCAGAGACAAAGTTGCCACTCCTGAGGCTGAGGATGTAGAGTACATTTTCAAGGATATGAAGCTCCGCACAGGTGGAGGAAGAGAGATGTGAGAGACGGAAACCTCTGGCGATGCCTGATGTATAATGATCAATGAATAATGAATTTGTTGGAAATTCTCCTCTTCTCTCTACTAGTTTGTACAACTAATATCAATAGTGAGCAACAGCTGCTTATTTTGGCCAAACTAACAATTCTAATATGACCTTATTTGGCCAATACGACAATTCTAATATGACCTTATTTGGCCACCTACCACTTTGACTCCTTCCCTGAAGCCTTTAGAGACTGTTTATTATTCTATTTACTTATCTGTCATTATGCATGTGAACAACATGGACAAACTATCTCTAAACAAATTGCTGCTCAAAGGTTGTTGTTAGTTCATTTGACTCATAGGTTATTGTTAGTTTCATTATTTATGCTATCAAACCACCAAATATAAAAGATGCCGATACACATCTGGAATTAAAAACGTCATGATTCCTATTATTGAAAAAAGGATCCAAGCTTCGTTGCCATCAAACCTTTATACAGCTTATTATTTTTTATAGACCAAACTATTATACAGCTTAAGTCATCTTTAGGTGTATCAGCCTTTTTTTCACTTTTCACAAATTAAAAAAAAAGTTCAACAGAAATACCTGTTCTCCTGTTATGCTATCATTTTACAACTTAATTTATACACTATGTACCAAAGAAAGACCAAGATAAAGAGAATTAAATTGTATCATTTTGCTAACAATATATATATTTATACTAAAAAATAAAAGAAAAATAATAAAATTAAGAAATGAAAAACTAAACTGATTTTGTTTTATTTGCTGACAAAAACAAGCTTGCTATTATTTCTCACAGGAATTATTTGAATAATCTAAAAATATATTAATTCAAATTGATTATAACCTCCTGTCTTCAATATTAACACAAAATGAAAAACATCATAAATATCCCATTATCTAGTGAAATAAAGAAGACTGCAAAATTATCAGCCAACATTCCAAAACTTCTACAGATAAAAAGAATATGTTGCCTTTGTTGCAGTTGATTAAAAGGTACTAAAAGGGAAAGGCAGTGAGCCAAGTGGTAGTGAAGGCAGTAATGAATTAGAATCATAGTGGTCAACAGATTACATGAATCAGAATCAAAGGTTAATTTTAGTAAAATATCTAAAGATGCAGCTCGGCTACAGTGCAAATACTGGCAAGGTTGTACCTGCAGGCTCTCATCTCAGCAAGTATTTTATCCAATTCCATTACAGAGAATTTCAATAGTGGTTGTTGAGCAAGTTAACCAATAGATGGCAATATTTAGATGTGTTTTAGTATGGTTAACATAAAAGAGTTGATATAATGTAACAACTGAGTCATATTTCAAGCATAGCCCAATATATCATCAATTATTGATGTTTTCAGCACCATTCTTGATATTTCATGACATATTTAAATTCTGTTATCGTTGTGCTTTAATTTTTTATAAAATGTATAAACTGAACTTTGGAAATTGCTTTGAAAAGCTATTTTAAATAAAAGCCTTGTTCTAGAAAATTATGATTTACTAATTTTAATATGAATATATAATATTACAAAATAATGACTTTACAATCAACTTACCTTATACTCATGAAATTTAATGGTCCTTGCTTTAGGCTGTGTTTTTGGTTTTGTTTTCTTTCTGTTTCTTGTAGGGTTGTCTTTGTTCTGCAGCTGGGTCCCATTTTGAAACTCTGGCACTTGATCTTGAGACTGAGGAGAAACCACAGCAGGCAGAGCTGACAGAGGAGAAGACACAGAACTTGGAGGAGACATAGAAAATGATGTCCTAGCAGATCCTGGAGATCCCTGATTAGGAGTTGGGGAAGGTTCACTTGCTTCCAAAGATGGCAAGCTAGAAAATAAATAATAGATGAAATTATCTTAAAAAGAATAAACAGATGGGTTGGGTTGTTTTACCTCTGAGCGGCACTTTTTTGCACACCATGGGCTAAATGGCCAGATCACATGGACCCCGAAGGCTCAGAGAAGGTTGGGGGAGGGGACCCACTGGAACAGCTGTTGGGAGACATGGTAGCCTCCCGTCAAGGCCATCCAGCGTGTTCTTTAACGTGCACAGGTATGGCTCTCCCGCACATGGGGTCACGGCTTAACGTCCCATCCGATGGACGGCGGCCTTTCCAAGCCCATTGGTGTCCCTTACTGACCGTGGGAAGGGCAGGGAATTTTGCAGAGATAAATCTCAACGCTGACCAAGCAGGGACTCGAACCTGGGAACTACACATTACGAGCCTGGCGTGCTACCAACTGAGCCACCCCCGCCCCGATAAACAGATGAATAGAATAATAATAGATGAAATTATCTTAATACAGAAGCCCAGTATTTCTAGCTCAGATTTGTTTAGTTTTCAGCTTCTCACACACTAAACTCTGCAGGTTATCTGCCTTATTTGAAATATATTAGTACTAAAGTAAACGTTTTTTCAATACAGCTTATCATTTTATGAACACCAAAAGCAACATTCAAGGTACATGCAAAAAACACTATTAAATTTTAAAAAATTGAATATTTAGAAAAAAATATGAAATTGCAGCTTTGTGAACAGCTGTACTAAATAAAAGTAATCCATTATGCTGATAGCCCAACTTGCTTTTTAACTGTTCTACCAAACTATATTTGTCACAGAATCTAGTGATGTTCAACTTTAGTTCTTTCATTCAGTTAACCTTTTTGATACCTTATACTGCAGATAGAAATAGAAACAGAACATTTTCTACTATTGAATAAAAAAATATTATAATTTTTTTTTATTAGTGCTAATGTGCCTATGTGCACTAAATAAATTTCAGAATTTTTGCCCCAGGTGAGAACACCTAGTTCCAATACTGGGAATAATTACAACTTATATCAATAGTACAGTCTTATATTATTAACATAACAGTTTCTTATCTTTTACAGCTAAAGTGAGCAAAATTAATAAAATTAGCAAAGCATAATTAAAATTTAATTTAAGCTTTCCTGAATTGCATTTTGTGTAAAAACTGTTTAAGAGTTTGTCTTCTGGAGAATATGTAAATGCTTTAAAACTACATTCTTAATATGAAAAGTATTTGATAGATCAACCAATAGTAATGATACTTGTTGACACGTATGTCAATAAATAGTATAGACATCATCATCATCATCATCATCATCAAGCAGCCATGGGCTACGGAGGTCCAACCAGACCATGCAATTTAGTTCTCCAAGCAAGTCTATCCTGAGCTACATCTACTGCATCTGGCCACTGCACACCAATTCGAACAAGGTCCTGTTTGACATTGTCTGCCCACCGCATCCTAGGTCTCCCCTTCTTTCTGAGGCCTTTAGGTACACTGTTCATAACCCTATTCGCCAATCTATAATTATTCATACGGGCAACATGGCCAAACCAACGGAGTCTCTCTCTGCACAATATGCTGCTTAAAGGAGGTTGCAAACTCCTTTGCCTAACCTCATCATTAGTTACAAAGTTGAACCACCTAATGCCCAAGATACTGTGTAAGCATCTGGAATCAAAAGCATCTAGTTTCCTGTTATCTTGTTTACAAGGTGTCCAAGTTTCACTACCATAACTAACCCTAGAAAGAACCAAACTATTATAGAGTCTAATTTTAGTCTTTAGGTGTATACGCCTAGTATAGACATACAAAAGGATAAGAAGCCATTTCTAGTTCAGTGGTTAGAACATCCTGGTGTGAATCTAGAGAGATGAGGGTTCAAGTCCCACAAATTGGCAAACTTGCTTTTTCCACAAAAACTATTTATCTGATAGTTGCTTCTAAACTATTCTGTTAATACATAAATGCTCCAAAATACTTAGTGTTTGACCCCTTCTCTTAAAAAAGTATAAATATTGTTATTTTCTTTCTAATGTATTAGAGTGATTTCTTAAAGTTTGAGTCTTTTCAACATAAGTTTCATTGATTGTGTTTTTACTAATGGGATCCAAAGAATTTTTACCAGTCCTCAAACTCATTTGCAACTTTTCCTTCCAATTTTCCTAAAAAATCTAAGACAGTAAAAATTTGCAGATATATATTGAACAGCTTTTGAAATAATAAAATTATTAATTTTTATTATGAATAATTTGTGCTGTTAGCAGAATGTGACCGATATTTGCCATGTGAAACAATTTTAAATTATACTGAATGTTTTAGTGATTTATTCTAAAAAAAGTTTTAAAATTGCCATTACGTTTAGGGAATAAGATAAAAATTACGGACAAGATTATATTTTATCATTAGATTGAATCAATAGGCAACTAATGGCACTGCTACCTAGATTCTGTCTCACAGCTACAGTTTGGGTCAAGTTTCATACAGATGATGTTGACTGTTTTGCTATTGACTATGGTATTTATACTAAAGCATGATTCAAGGTTGTCCAAGAGACACACTGAAATCCAGTGGGTTATTTTAACTTAAAAATTAAATATAAACGACTGTTATATCAGTTTATTAAAACAAGTACTTTTCTGGAAGTCTGTGGATAGATCATTTAAATGTTCACCAATTTTCACAAAATAGTTTTTAAATGCATAAAAAAATACTTTTTAATGTATCACTGGGTAACAAGATCTAGAAATATTTGATATTAGAAACTTATCTTGCTCCATTTTTGAACAAAAAGTTTATTTTACAAGTTATGGTGTTTAAAATTTCATTCTCCATTAAAATAACATGTGTTTAGGCTACTTAATAAATATCTGAAACTTAAATATTTCATTATTTTTCATTAAATAAGTTTTTAAGTAATAATACATACCTGCTCTGGGAATGTTCACTAAAATCATACGGTGGTGAAGGAGAGAAAGCCCCATCACTACCACTATCTTCATCAAGTGAGATCCTTGGAGCTGGAGAGTGCTTCTGAGATTGGCCTTCACAAGTTTTTCTAAATGGGATCGACCCTTCTGTCCAATGGATAAAATATTAATGCACATACTGGCAAATAAAATAGCAATTTGCATAAATAATCAGTAGAAAATGTAATATAAAAAACTGCATTAATGAAAAGCTATTGAATATTAAATTTTGTAATATAGAGGAAGCAGTGGATTCCAAATGCAAAAGAGATAAAAATAGAAAGTTTGTCCTAATTTCTCATACAATATAAAAGGTTGGGCTTTTTAACCTCTTAGCAACACCTGCATGTACACAATGGGCTAAATAGCAGGTGACAAGGATACAAATAGCTAACTATGAGAAGGGGACACAATAGACAGTGGTTAGGAGACAGATGTCCAAGGGTGTGATTCTCTTGCAAAGGCCACAGCTTAATATCTCATGCAAAAGATAACAGCATCACTCTTTCTCACTGAGAGAAGAATAAGGGTTAGCAGACACACACACAAAGGGTTTACACATTGGCTAAGGAGTTCAGTTCTCTAATCACTATACTGGGTAAGACTAATTAGAAGTATATCTTTAATTCCATCAAAATTAAAAGTAATTTCTTTTATTTGTATGCTACACATAGAAGAAATGAAGAAGCTACTCCTAGCTTGTCTAGCTTTCTTATACAAAAACACGCCTACTGACACAGATTCTATCGCAATGCATCAGCTAGAGCTAACAGACAAGGTATGATTGGTAAATTAATGAAACAGTAAATTTATTACTTATTAATAACTTAAATTAAATGGCAGACAAACCAAGTTTTGCATACAGGTATATGCTCACTAAGCCAGAAATCAGGATCTGTGACAACTGCCTCAGTTGCAATTAATACATAAGGGTGTACCTGTTGGAACTGTAGCTAGCCTCTCTAACTATTTTCCCAATAGAGCTATGGGTGGCAGTACTAATACAGCTCACAAGACAGCAATACAATCATTATAAAAATAAGTTTACAAAGTATGCCTAAGTTTGGTCTATGAGGTTCACTCATTCAGTATTTTGCATATGTAGAATTGGGGTAATGACAACAAGCATTTGGTCACCATAATTAAATTTATGGTTACCACTGGCAAACAATAAAATATTGTGTAAAACACCTGATTATAAATACTCTTGATAACATTTTTGCTTATAACACTTATATGTAATATTAAATAAAACAATTTTATTGCTAAATTTAACAGTATATACACTCAGTAGCCACTTTATTGGTATAGTTCCATGTTATGTCAATAGTAACTCAGATACAGAACTCAGTAAATTCTTAAATAAGCTTTTTATTTTAAAAAAGTGAATGAAGTTAATTCAAAGCTCTTAATAAAATCTATATCAATCTTGATTTTCAACAATATTTGTTTGGTATTTAGAGAGTTACAGAAATTGGAATATTTAACAACAACAATGCCAATAATTGCTCTGAAAAGTAAATAAAAACAAGTTAAAACGAAAGCAAAAACCATTATACTAAACTTTATTAACAGATGTTAATAGTAGGTTTAACAGTTTGCATAATAATTATGCTAATTTTGACCAATTTCGAATTTTGTCACAATGAGCTAATCCTTTAGACAGCTATTAAGAGACAGATGAAAACCTCTCTTCAAGGCCATCCAATGTGTTATTTAGCATGCAAGGGTATGGTTCTTCTGCACATGAAGCCATGTCTTATATTCCATCCAATAGATAGTAGCTTTTCCAAGTCCATTGGGGCAGCATTGAGAATTATCTCCGCAAAATTCCCCGCCCTGCACACGGTCAGTAGGGGACACCGATGGGCTTGGAAAGACCACCGTCCATCGGATGGGACGTTAAGCCACGGCCCTGTGTGTGGGAGAGCCATATCCTGTGCACGTTAAAGAACACGCTGGATGGCCTTGACGGGAAGCTAACATCTGTCTCCCAACAGCTGTTCCAGTGGGTCCCCTCCCCCAACCTTCTCTGAGCCTTCGGGGTCCATGTGACCTGGCTATTTAACCCATGGTGTGCAAAAAAGTGCCGCTCAGAGGTAAAACAACTCAACCCAAGTCCACTGTGTTTCTCATTTCTCACTGAGGGTAAGAGTTATCAAACATAAACTCAATGGTGACACAGTTGGGACTTGAACCTGGGAAAAATAAATTTCTAGCCTAGTCGCTGCTAATTGAGACAACCATACATCTAGAAGGGGAGGGCAAAAGGCTAGAAAAGGGGCCCTGTATAAGCTCAGATCAAGAATAATTATGATAATTCTGATCATTTAAATTCTCTTTATGATGCTCCTAAATATGCAGTTCAATTATTTTAAATATGATTTAATAAATTAAAACTTCTATATCAAACCATATTTTCAAATTTATTTTTAATCACATATTTTTATATCAGGAGGGGGGGAGGCTGTCTGTGGCTAAGAACTGCCTGTGGCTCAAAGTACATAACCCTTTAAAGCTAAGGTTTTTAGGTCACATCTGTAAATTTTCAAACCACACACATCTAAAGAAAGCTAGAGCTTCAGAATGATCCCCAAGAGAAGTCAAAAACTACTACTAACGTTTACAACATATAACACACAGAACCCCCATGCAAGATCTGCTAAAAGTCTAGTAGCAATGAGTTACTTCTTTGACTAAAAGCACCAACGGAGAATTGTTGCTTGATCTCAAAAGTATATTTTCAATAACAATAATATCTATACCCATAAAGGTACTTTAGAATGCTGCAGATTATATAAAATCAATAGGAAAATATTACTTGTAGGCACAATAATAGCTGATTAAATGGCTTGAACTTTCAGTATAATAAATTACCCCAGTGAGTAAAAAAAAAAGTTGAATGCTTACAGATGGATAGATAGACAACAAGGTAAAAACAATAGTTTGTTCTAATAATTCTTTCAATTTCTTTTTAATTTATTCTTTTTTAATGCATGCTAAAATATTAAAAAATGGATACTAAGGCAGAATAGATTTCCATTCCAAGCAAAATCAATACTTTTCTAAGGTATAGGTATACAATTACAGAACAGATTCATTTATAGAACATGAGCATCTTTCAATGTGATTAAAAATAGTTACATATACTTTTTTAGATGCTTTCGTGTACTATAATGTAAAGAATTAAAAATTACCTCGAACTGCCTGAGCCAAAATTTCATCAGCATGTAAAATGTTCCCTTTTACAAGCTCTAAAGGGCCAGGTCTATGAGAAATTCGATCATTTAGCCCATCTGCTAATCTTGCCTTTTTTAGCTGTCGTTGCTTATCTTGAAGACTGGGATCTATAGTAGTATCTAAGGTTTGAAAATACAAATTTAAAGCTATTTTACGAATTATTTTATGCAATCAATGACTAGACATATATTAACATAAACAATAAAAACCAAATACCATTTTTTAACATTTACAAAAAGTACAGATAAAAATGAAACATAGACTGCAAACAAACTAATTACATGCAATATAAAGGATTCTATTTCAAATAAAAATAATAAATACCCACTCAAGCAGCTGCTTTCTACAGAGGTCTGAGAGGAGCTTGCCAGTTTAATATACCATAGAAAGCTCTGCGAGGAAGGTGAGACCTCAGCAGAAAAACACAACATTCAAAGCTCTAACTTTGAAAATAAGCTTTTTAGAGAAAACTGCCACTCTCAGTCAAATCTCTCTAAAATTCGATTTTTTAGACAATATTAAATAAGTCCTTAAGTTCTGGAAGTGTAGAAATTACAGCATCTTTTCCAATGTAAGAACTGAATATAATTTTTCAATAATGATTCTAACTACAACCTATGTCTGGAAAGTTCCAAGACTGAATTTATTCCAGACAAATCAGGAATATGGCCAGTTCTGTTTCTGCTGCTGTAAAGTAGGATTATTCCCTTACTGCTGCAGAAGTTTTGACATGTTTAGACCTGAATCGCTACTTGTTGCAATGGCTCTTGATTATGATATGAGAGACGTTTCCAAAGGCAGTGTAGCTGTGCCAATGGATATACAAAGAGTGAACATGCTCTTTCATCATCGCTGGAGATGAAACATGTGCCTACAGTATGACTTAAAAAAAAGATAAGGTGCAAAGTAGAGAGGCACAAACTCATTGCTATGCTGACATTCAAGCCATTCAGACAGCTGTCACAGAACAGCTCTACAGCATTAAAGAAAGTGCTTTCCAGGACTGCTTCAAAGACTTCCAGAAATGCTGGAATCAGTGTACTGATGCAGGAGGAAACCATTTTGAAGGAGATCCTTCGAACCAGAGTGTAAGTACACCATACTCATGTTTATACCATCAGTCTTGGAACTTTCCAGACTTAGGTTATATAAAACTTGATGAACAAATATGTTTTAAATATTAGGGTCTTCCATGATCCCCAAATGGGGGAGTGATATATTATTATCTTTAGAACCATAACTTGCACTTATTTTATTTCACAATGCCAAATACTTTAGACACTCAGAATAATTGTAAATTTCAGTGTTAAAATTATTAGAAATTTATCAAATTTCCAGACATAAAATATGGTAGTAAAAACATAATACACTGGTTTCCATAAATTAAGGAAAACTCAGAAAAACTATGATAAACAAAAAACTATATGAATAATTTTAATGAAATTTCATGAAAATGTGAATTACAATGCTAGTTTTAAATTGGCATGAAATATTTTACATTAGAAATATTTTTCGTCAAAAAATTAACACTTACAGGAACTTGTCCAAAAATGAGGTGTCAGAATGCAATGGGCAAAGTTCTTTAATAATGGGTGTGGTTACCCCTTACAGCAATGCAGGCAGAACAGCGATGTTCCATGCTGTTTAAGATGTTGTGAATCAGCTCAGTAGGGAGTAATGACCTTAAAAAGCAGTAATAAAAAAAAAAAAATTAAGCAGTTATAAGCTCCACCTTTGTTTCAGGTGGTGGGTTGAGGGCAGCAACTCATCTCCCTAGAGCATCCCACACATGCTCAATCAGATTTAGGTCAGAAGATTGAGCTGGCCACTCCATGCGCATAATAGTCTCCTCTTGAAGGTATTGTTCCACTAGTCAAGCTCTGTGTGGACAAGCATTATCGTCTTGTAAGATGAATGTTTCACCTATTGCACCAGTATAAGAATGTACATAAGGGTCCAGGATGCCATCTCTATACCTTTGAGCATTGAGGTTCCTACTCGTCAACACATAGAAGTCTGTGCATCCACCTAAGGAAGTGCCACCCCAAACACACACACTACCTCCACTGTAACTGTCTCTTTGACAGATGTTACTGGGATGATAGTGGGTACCTCATTCTCTCCATATCAAGCAATGTCTGTAATCACTCTACAAGTAATATCTGGACTCATCTATGAAGAGTACGGACCTCCATTGCTCTTCTGTCCAGTTAACATATGTGCGTGCCCAATTCAACCACTCTCTTGGCAAACGATGTCTCGAGATCATTCCTATAAAATGGCTATTTCGAATTTCTTTACTCACATTTACAACACAAAATAACAATCCACTCCAAAACACCTTTTTTATGCTACTATCCAATTATGCAAATTGATGCAAAATAGACTAATTTATTTATGGTTACATGAACAAGTTTGGTGAGGATCACACAATGTTTTGGCAAATTATCATGATTTTTCTCATTTTTCCTTAATTTACGGAAATCAGTGTAATAGGGGAAAGGTTAATATCATATATCACCATAAAAATTTATTTTAAAATATACTGACTGTTTAAAAACATATGACATTTCAATTTAATAACACAGAGTGTACAAAATATTATAGTACAATAATCACATTGCTGAACACATGAACAGTAAAGAAATGCAAAGTAACTCAATTCCCAAATAGGTTTATAGGCATTAATGAGTTCATAACTGTTACATCAAACAGTTCTCTAATCTAATGTATTTTTAGAAGTTTGCATAAAGATTCTTTAAGTTTTTCGAATCTTGAAGATAATGTTTACAACAAAGATTTGATTGAATATTTAATTTATCAGTAACATTTTCCTTAAAAAGTATATTTTTAAAGTTATGGAACATCAAAATGTGGAATTTTGTTGACATAAAAAAGCAAATTCCCTAATGCTTTGAACAGTGTAATGTGCATCTGAAAAGGCAAAATGTCTACAACACACTAATAGAAATATTAAGCTTAAATTCTCTGATAATTCAGATAGTTTTAATTATATATTTATATCACAAAGTTTGGCATTGAAATAAACTGATTATCTTGAATGATAATCTCAATGGTAATTAAAAATGATGTTTCTTTGTCTTGATAATTTCCTTCTTAAATAGATGAAATGCAATGAAGGATAGAACTTTGTGGGGAAAAAGTTTATCAAAAAATATAAACTTGTTGAACAAATATTTTCGATATTTATGTATTAATTTTTGTAGCAATGTATCAGCTTTTGCTATATGAGGTGTTTTTTCTCTGCTGCCATGCTATACAGGTGCACAGCATTTTGTAGCATACCTGATAATTCATAATTAGGCATTCAATAAAACTGGATGGTGGAGATGTCACACAGATAGTGTAGTTTCTGGTAAATCTTGGAATAGATCAGGGTGAGGATAAGAGCTTACAAAATCAAAAGCTGCCGTTTATTTGGAAAATACCTTACAGACTTATGAAATAGCAAAATTCTGTCTCCCATGACATAAATACAGATCACCAACTGATTTTTGTGTCTATGTTTGAGAGATAAAGATATAAAGCCTGAATGTTATGGTTCATGTTTATTAGCAAGCAAATATTTTTAGTACAAATAGCACATTATAAATACATACCTTCTAGAATGTGTTGCTGAATTAGTTCTTGCCTGTCTGGCCTCCTTTGAATCTTACTTTTAAGAAAATCACCCATCTGTATAAAATTAATATCCTGTATTTAATATGTAATACTAAAACACATCAATAAATGTTTTGTGAAAAAAAATTCGCCAACATACGGAAATACTCTGGCATGTTTCTGGAGAGAGCCAAAGTATTCCATATGTTGGTGAAATTTTTTCCACAAAACATTTATTGATTTATAGACATTAAACAGTCAACAGGTAACTCTGTGACTGTCATTTATTGTTAAAAACACACACATTATAGGAAACAGGCAAACCAAAAATTAGGGCACACCCACTAATATACTGGTGCTTTTGACATCCCTTTTTAGAAGAAAAAATTAAACAGAATAAAGGACAAAGCAAATAAGAAACAAAAAAAAATAGCAATGAAGTTTAACTACTATTTGTTGATACTAATTTATACACTCTCTACCCTAGATCCTCCACTAACTAGCAAGAATAAAAGAAAAAGTAATCATAATAAAAAAAAAGTATTTTACTATTTAAATTCAAGGGAAAAAAATTGATGCTTTGCATAAATTTGAGCAAAGAAGTTAAAAGTAATAAGTCAGCTGTGATGGGAGTGGCTTAATTGGGAACACAGAGCAGCCTTGATGGAAGTAGCTCAGTTGGAGGAATAGAGCATAGTTATTATAACAGAAATGCTATAATGCATACTGTAGTGAAAAGCTCATAAGCTGTGATGTTGTCCTTCAACATGTCTTGATGCAGTGTACTATTCTCATCTCTAATATAAAGATTACTCAATGATTTTATGTTTCAATCATCATTATTTCTTACCTTGGCCCTTTCTAACTTCTGTCTTTGTTCATGGAATGCTGGAGGTGTCTTCAATGCTGCAATATAAAAACTATAATATAAACTCAATTATATAAGTTTTAAATAAACTATCAATTATAGAGACTGAAATTATTGTAAATGCATATAAGAATTATTCCTTACATGGCAAAATTCCCTGATCCACCAGCTGAGTGATTGGCCTGCGCAACATCAGTTTAACTTTCAGAGCTAAAAATTTGAGAAAATGAAAATAAATTCAAAGATACATAACATTCATTATGTCACAATGCTAACTTACATATACAAATTATCTCAAGTAGTGCAATCTGCTTGAATTCAACTGTATATATTATATATATCAGGCAAGAAAAATTAAAAAAAAATGAAATGAACATATAATTAAAAGCATACTTCACTTGACTAATTATTAAAATCAATGTAAATTTGGTAGGTCTATCAGCAGTAGGTTGATAAAAAAATATTAGCAGCAGAATGCAAACCAAGATATGATTTACTCAAAAAACTTTTCTTGTAAATACATTAAAATACTCTGTCAATCAAATGTCCCCAATTATCTAAAAGCTCTTTAGAAAAAATGTCCACCACCAGCATTGCTGCTGTGAAGGACACTATGGAAAGAAGTCTGCAAAATTCTATATCATGTGCATCATTAGAACCTGAGTTATTGTGTTGTTTGGCTGTTTTACCTCTAAAGCTGTGTTTTTTTTCCACACATAATGGGTTAAATGGCCAAGTAACAAGACCTCAAAGGTTCAGAGCAGGTTGGGGGATGGGACCCACTGGACAGCTGTTAGGAGACAGATGGTAGTCTCAGGTCAAGGCCATCCTGTATATCTGTATACAAGGTCATGGCTTAATGTCCCTTCCAAATGACAATGACTTTTCCAAGCTCATCAGTATTTCTTTTCTATCTGAGGGCAGGGTGGAGATCAACACTGGCATAGGTTGGAATCAAACCTGGGAACTACAGATTACAAGTCTGTTACACTATCATCTGAGCCACCCCCCACCCCCTTAGAACCTGGTCTTTCAATGAATGTTGTTTTTAACACTGCAAGTGGTCTTTCAATGAATGTTGTTTTTAACACTGCAAGTATTTAAACTGTATCCATATAAAATGCAATGTGTTCAAGCATTATACAACACAGTTACATGCTATAGAGATAATTTACAAAAAATGGAAGTTGATACACATATATAAAACAATTTTTTTAACCAATGAAGTGGCATTGTACATCTATAAGTATGTGAATGCCCACCTGCTAATGTGGAATGTCACGCAAGCATTATAGGAAATCATTGAATTTGCATATGAATTACACTAGAATATACTTCTTCAAAAATCAAAGCTTGATGTGGAGTCATGTGTGTTTGAAAATGTTCTTCATGTAAAACAGGAAGCGTCTTTCACCATGATGCAAATATGTAATATTATTCACCATAACTTTCAGCATGATGGAGTTCCTCCACACTAAGTATAGGAGGTATGAGGATTCTCCACCAAGGTTTAATGACAGTGCAGTCATACTGGACCAATATCTCGACCAGTGAATTATCCCCATCTTATATCTCCTAAATTTTTTAATTTGAGGATTTGTGAAGAATAAATGCATTTCAATTTCATAACCTGCAAGAGCTGGAAAGGAAAAGCATTTTCTGCTATTACTCTAGGTATGTTGAATAATGGCTGATGAATTAACTCCTCATTACATATTATGGCAAATCTTCAAATGTAATCATGTGGAGCATTTAGCAAAAAAAAAATTGAATAGCATTTTTATAAATGGATATTTGAAATATTGTAATAATATATTTATATAATAGTTAATATATATAATAATTGAATATTTTCTGGTTCATTGTTAGAGTATATCAAATACTTGATAGTGTGTTGAAGATGTGGTTAATGGGCGATATTTCTTTGCAATAATACTGATATGAATATGATTGAATCACCCTTCCAAATTTTATTAAGTCATACCCATATCAGTATTTTTGCCAAGAAATATCACCCATTAACCACATCATCAGTTATACCATCAAGTATTTGATATACTCTAACAATGATCCAGAGATTATGCTTATTAATAACATTAAATTCCTTACTAAAATTCAAAAATCAAATAATCATAAATCTTAAAAACTAAACATTTGTTATGAATCAGTATCACCTGATATGGTTGGTGAGAGGGGACACTGCACTAGGCCCTGTATTCTGACATAATGACAAAAAAGTATGTTGTGTATCTAATATTAATTTTTAGGAGATCCCCCATCAAGGACGAGTTATCTTAGGCACTTCACCCACCTAGAGCCAGCCCTGGAAATGGGTTCTCTTACTCTTAGTTTCATTTTTAAAAACATAAAAATTTGGGCTCCCAATTTCAACAGTGGAGAGTAATTAGATTTATTACCATCAACTCTGAAAAATAAGATAAATAATTAGATCTCAAGACTAGTTGGGGAAAAATTTTGAGAAACTTTAGCTGACTCACATTCTTTGTTCTTGTCCATGGTCTTCTGTAAGGAGATATCGTCTACCTCAGCTTTTGGTGGAGAGTTGGAGTCTCTTTTTTGCAACAGTGGGATGATGACATTCCCTTTATCAGATTCACCATCAGTTGTAGTGGCCAGATTCATGTTGTAATCCTTGAACCACTCTGGATAAATGCTGACAATGGTCTCCAACAAGTCCTGATCCAGCTGGATTCCCCAGTAGAGCTGGTTATCTCCACTTGCTGCTGGAATGATATAAAAGTTTCATGAATTTAAATATTCTATGCAATAAAAACAAATTACAAAAACCAATGTTACTGATAAGTGATTGTCCATTTGAAAAAAAGGTTCAAATAAACGCAGTACCATACTGTATACAATGTCATAGAGTACCGATAAATACACAAGTCCCAACTTATACTGGATGGGATGGGGGCAGGGGGTGGCTCAGTCGGTAGCGCGCCAGGCTCGTAATCTGTAGTTCCAAGGTTCGAGTCCCAGCTGGGTCAGCGTTGAGATTTATCTCCGCAAAATTCCCCGCCCTGCCCACGGTCAGTAGGGGACACCGATGGGCTTGGAAAGGCCGCCGTCCGTCGCATGGGATGTTAAGCCGTGGCCACGTGTGCAGGAGAGCCATACCCTGTGCACGCTAAAGAACACACTGGATGGCCTTGACGGGAGGCTACCATCTGTCTTCCAACAGCTGTTCCAGTGGGTCCCCTCCCCCAACCTTCTCTGAGCCTTCGGGGTCCATGTGACCTGGCCATTTAGCCCATGGTGTGCAAAAAAGTGCCACTCAGAGGTAAAACAACCCAACCCAACCCAACCCTGGATGGGATGTTAAGCTGTGTCTCTGGGTGTGGGAGAGCCGTACTTTGTGCACTTTAAAGAACACACTGGATGGTCTTGACAGGAGGCTACCATCTGTCTCTCCTAACAGCTCTCCAGTGGGTACCCCCTCCCAACCTTCTCTGAGACCTCTTTGGGTCCTTCTGACCTGGCCATTTATCCCATTGTTTGCAAAAAAAAAGTGCTGCTCAGAGGTAAAACTACCCAACTAATATTCTTAGCTCCACTTACCAGATTCTTTTTAATTACTATGTGCTAATTATTATAATTTTGTAATGGCAGTGATTATCATGTAACTTGCAGGCAAAGCAATTTATATAACAAATATTATGCTGGCACTACATTCTTTTAAGGATAGGGGCAAAAAAGATCATTCGGAATGAAGTTCTTAAAATATTAATATGTAGAAAACCAAATAAATTGATTTGATATAAATTTTTCTATTGAATCAATTTTTGTTATCATATACTATGCAGGCATCATTTTTAGTCAGAACTGGGGAGCAAAAACTAATTAGGATATACAGTAGAAATTCATTTATCAAAAATGCATGGCATGTTTTAAAAAAATATTCACAGTGCATTTATTTGTTAAATTTGCATGTAATTTTTTCACTTTATTTGTATAATTACTAATAATTTAATTAACGAAATGTTTTTATTTTAAAACTTTCTTTAATACACAATAAAAATTTTTGGGTACTTATGTCTGCTTTATCTGAAATCAATTACCCAGATTTTTGATTATCCAAAATTGCCTACATCCCAAATTAATTTATATAATCAAGTTTTTACTATATTTTTCAATTCATTTTGGGTTTAAAATATTATACATCGATTTCGTGACTTTGAAGTTCACAGATTATGTTCCATATTGCATAAAATATATTTCTGAAACTTCCAGGGAGAATCTCTCCTTTTGCTCCCTCCTGGGGATGCCTAAGCTCTGGCACATTCATACATATATTTAGTGACACAATTATTTGTAACTAAACATATGATTAGCAAAAAATTGTGAACTATTTAACATACAGGAGAGTCAGAGGTAAGAAATATCAAAAGGATGAATACAGAAGTACTTTTCCAATGAGACTAGCCTGAGGGAAAGGCTTTGTGCTGTCTTTTACCACTGAACACTTTTCTGCACATAATGGACTAAATGACCACTTTGAGGCTTTAAAAAAAACCCAAGTGCTCAGAATTGGTTAGGAAAAGGGGAACCAACTACACTGCTGTTAGGATATGGAAGCTTCCACCAAGACTATCAGCATGTTCTTTAATATACACAGTGTAGCTCTTTATGTCATATCTGATGTTATGGCAGCCTTTACAAGCCTATCAGGATACACATCAAAGCAGCTTGTAAAGGCTGCCATAACATAATCCTCTTTCAATCTGAGAGCAATATGGGAGTGTAGTGAAGATAAATCTCAATATTGACACAGCTGGGATTCGAATCTGGGAACTGCAAATTATGAGGTTAGCACACTACCAACTGAAAATCCTGAAATATCTGAGAAAATCCCTGCCCACCTGAGATGAAAGCAACTGCCAAAAGTGCCAAGTTAAAGCAACAGGAAAATATTTCCTTACACACTCTTTTGAGATCATTTGTATGCAATTTGCTTTCCACATAAAATTGCCTAAAGTTCACTTAGATTTATTTGGCATTAATAGGAAAATAAAATATTAATGGGCAGCCAATTCTAAATACACTAACACACATTACCTCATGAGCTAGTAGTGCTTATCAGTGATATATATATATACAGATCTTTCCTTTTTGCTTATAAGTGATATATATATATACAGATCTTTCCTTTTTGCTTATCAGTGATATATATATATACAGATCTTTCCTTTTTGCTTATCAGTGATATATATACAGGGTGATTCAGAATTCATCATCAATATTTGGTGGGGAGGTAGGTAATAAGAAACGAAGGAGATTTCACATAGGAAAGCATGGGCGCATATGCCATGTAGTAGGACAAAATGACCCCAGTTCAATGATGGAAAGAACACATAAGAAGGAAGTGGTAAGGAAAAAACATTTATTATCTTACATGTAACATTTCTTTGCATTGGTTGTACAGACTTACAAGAGGTGCTCGAACTGCCGACCATGTGCTAGAATGCATGACTCACAACGGCGTTGCATGGACAGCCGGACCCTGTGGAAGATGCCTGGCATTTCCCGGATGTTTGAGGCAGCAACTGATATGCGTGCTACAAGATCCATAGCACTATCAACAGGGGTCTCGTACACCATGTTTTTCATAGCACCCCATACAAAGAAATCGATTGGAGATAAATCCGGTGAACATGGTGGCCAAGAAACCGGTCCACCGCGGCCAATCCATTGACCACCAAACTGTCTGCGTAGGCCTGGCTCGAAGACATCTTTCTCCTGCCGCACCGTAAGTTACATGCATATCTGCACATTCATTCCACGTATACCGGTTCATGTTACTTCTGCAAATTCACCTTGTCGAATGACAACTGACTGCACGCGTCAAACAGCTGTGCTTCTGTATGAGAGGTGGGTACACACAGCGCCCTCTACACCACCATGCGTTCGTCTGCCCCCCATACTTTCCTATGTGAAATCTCTTTCTTTTCTTATTCCCTTCCTCCCCACTAAATATTGATGATGAATTCTGAATCACCCTGTATATACAGATCTTTCCTTTTTGCTTATCAGTGATATATATATATATACAGATCTTTCCTTTTTGCTTATCAGTGATATATATATACAGATCTTTCCTTTTTGCTTATCAGTGATATATATATATATATACAGATCTTTCCTTTTTGCTTATCAGTGATATATATATACAGATCTTTCCTTTTTGCTTATCAGTGATATATATATACAGATCTTTCCTTTTTGCTTATCAGTGATATATATATATACAGATCTTTCCTTTTTGCTTATCAGTGATATATATATATACAGATCTTTCCTTTTTGCTTATCAGTGATATATATACAGATCTTTCCTTTTTGCTTATCAGTGATATATATATATATACAGATCTTTCCTTTTTGCTTATCAGTGAGATATATATATATATACAGATCTTTCCTTTTTGCTTATCAGTGATATATATATATATACAGATCTTTCCTTTTTGCTTATCAGTGATATATATATATATACAGATCTTTCCTTTTTGCTTATCAGTGATATATATATATATACAGATCTTTCCTTTTTGCTTATCAGTGATATATATATATATACAGATCTTTCCTTTTTGCTTATCAGTGATATATATATATAGATAGATCTTTCCTTTTTGCTTATCAGTGATATATATATATATACAGATCTTTCCTTTTTGCTTATCAGTGATATATATATATACAGATCTTTCCTTTTTGCTTATCAGTGATATATATATATAGATAGATCTTTCCTTTTTGCTTATCAGTGATATATATATATACAGATCTTTCCTTTTTGCTTATCAGTGATATATATATATACAGATCTTTCCTTTTTGCTTATCAGTGATATATATATACAGATCTTTCCTTTTTGCTTATCAGTGATATATATATATACAGATCTTTCCTTTTTGCTTATCAGTGATATATATATATACAGATCTTTCCTTTTTGCTTATCAGTGATATATATATATATATACAGATCTTTCCTTTTTGCTTATCAGTGATATATATATATATATACAGATCTTTCCTTTTTGCTTATCAGTGATATATATATATATACAGATCTTTCCTTTTTGCTTATCAGTGATATATACATATCTTTCCTTTTTGCTTATCAGTGATATATATATATATACAGATCTTTCCTTTTTGCTTATCAGTGATATATATATATATACAGATCTTTCCTTTTTGCTTATCAGTGATATATATATACAGATCTTTCCTTTTTGCTCCCACTGGAAAAAAGGAAAGAGGTAAAAAAAAAATCGTTCTCTCTGTCCAAAATATTTTTTACATTTGTTTGGTTTTCCTGTTCTGTTTACTAATTTATTTTTATCATTAGCTCAGTATTATCAGTTTTCAGTTGCATGTATCTCCACATAACATGTCATTTTGCATTACTGTATATAAGATACTTCTTACTTGCCCACTTCAGTTTAAAGTATGTTATATTTCCACAATAACATTTTAATCTACAGAAATGCTAGAAAAAATAGCAGTTAATATTAAAGAACTGCCATTTAAAGAAAAAAAAAGGTATACAAAGAACTTAAAACAAGTAGATCTTTCTTTAGAATAACTTGCATGTCAAAATTCAGTATCAAGTGCTTAACTAAAGCAGACCTAAAGAGGAAGAGTCCTAGAGACAAAGCGTGTTCCTTATTCGGATTCTCTCAAAGACACTTTCAAAATTAATTTTTGGTATTAATGAAAGAATAGAAACATTGAAATCCAAAAAGCATGAAATGAAACTATATTAGTAATTTTTTTAAAAATACACTATACATTCTATTCACTTTTATACAATGTGCATTCAAGGCTGTTATAAGGCACCAGTAAGGCAAGAGTGTAGTTTAATGTGTGGGCATTAAATTTTTTTCTATTGAGTATCCAACCAAAAAAAGAAGTTTTTTTTTCCTAGCATGAAATTTTGTTATGGTCAAAGTGAGACCCAGATATTTAAAACACCAATGGATATATCATTCAATAAGGATGAAATATATACTACCAACAAACTTCCATATTATGTTAATGGCAAGTCATATTCAAATTCCCTAACTTCAAAAATAAGCTTTACAAGCAATATCATTAAAGATAAAATTAATATTTTTCTGAAATCTCTCTAAATTTCGTTTTTCAACGTTTCTTTTTAATATCTAAAAAGTTACTGAAGATGCTGCACAGCAGATATTGCTGTTATGATCATCCTAAAGATCTCTCTTCAAAGCTGAAGAAAACTAAAAAAATCTTTACATAAACCTTTTAAAAATGCATTTATTTCAGTAAATAATTTATTGCAACAGTTATTATCTATGTTCAATTAATTTTAGAGGTAAATTCTTATGACTAGCAACATTGCTGTTAAAAGTTTCAGCTTCCACACTCCATTAAATATTAAACAAATATTGTTGAAGTCGAGCTTCAGTTAAATATGATTTCTTTATCTTCCGTCATTTTCCGGCAAAAATCTTACTTTCAAAGTTAGGGCACTTTGAATGTGGCTTTCCATTCACGTAATATGGAAGTGTTCCAATACCATTTTTAAAAAAGTGCATCTTGGATAACTATATTAACACTTTTCAACAGAATTGCATTCCAATATACCACAGTAAATGTGTAAAAAAAAGTATAGAAGTACAGAAGGTAATGTCTTGTTCGAAATGCATACTTATCTTACTGTACTGGTCTGTTCAGGCTGTTGAAAGTTCTAAGATGGTGTTTTGAACTCTAGGTACATCTTGTTATCAAGACCGTACTTAGTACTTTTTAAGTATTAGTTACGCTGCTCTTATATTATTGGAAAGCCCGATCTATTAAGAATGAGTTCAGTGCGTCAATTTCTGAAACAGTAAACATTTCAAAATTCAAATTTAACTTATTTAGCTTTTTCCTCCTTGACATTCAGAAGGTCAATATAAAATTTAGTAGAACTGTTTATTGTTTAATGACTGCAATGAAGACTGATTCCTATCTGCAAGAAATATGTGTATGACATGCTGAGAGCTTTTCCTCTGTTAATAGATGCCAAAGTGCTAATGCTAACCTAGAGACTTACCAGTGGCAAAGAGTGCATGAAAGCGACTGAGACAATGCGACTACGCAGTTGGCTTATAAACAATTCTTCTAGATCACTAGTTGATTGAGCTTCGATCACTTATCAATTAACCAACGATCAATGGTTGACATATTATTCGCAGATTGATAAGTAATTGATAGCTCATTAACCAATGACCTATGAGAACCATCGACTGCTTCCATGCACACTTTACCCCTGAGGCTTATAAAATGCCAATAATAACTTCTTAAATAAGTTTTTTTAACTAGAAGAATGTATATCGCCTCTGGCACATATACATCTTGTTTTTAAACAGAATGAAGTTTTTTTTGTGTATCTACTTTTTTACTTCTTAAAAGTTTTAAATTCGAGCTAATGAATGATGGGGGAAATGCAAATAATACTATTTCATTAGAAGTTATGCAATAATATTTGCCTTTTATTCCTAAAATTTAAAACGTTGCTTTCCTCACACCCCTCAGAGGAAAGGGTGAAATTACTGCGGTTAGTAGAATATCTTTTGGCACCCTATCACCGAAATTTTAAAGTTCTACCATAAACAATTCACTCTTACCGTTAATTAAAATTTCGCTGAAAAATGCGAATTATATTTCAATAGTAACAATCCATCTAAAATGTTTTCCAATTATCTCTTAAAAATAAACAGTTGCATTTCCCACTTATCTTGGGCATAAGTGATTCAATGATGCCAATGGCAACTTCACGGCCTTCACACACATTCGACCATGGAAATTAAAAAATTTTAGCATAAATACATCGTTTGCAATATCCGTTTAATTTTTCCACCGCTGGTGGGTGCAATTATAGCTCTTGAGAGATTCGGAAAGAACGAATCGTAATATTTCGTCAATACCTACATAACACAAAAAGAATTTTTAATTTATCTCTATAAACAAAAAGTTCGATATCTACATATGAACAGACGACAAAGTGAACACATTATTTCTTTTTTTTTTTGAAAACGAGATAAAAGAAAAAGATAATGAAGATAAAATAAAAGATCTCAATCAAATTTATTTCAATCTCGATTTATAACATTGTGCGTAAGTATTTAAAGAGCTGTAGAAACTGAAACATTTAGCAAGTTATCTCGTTCTACAAAAAAATAATTCGAAATTGGCGAAAATTAATACACTAGTTTCCATAAATTAAGGAACAAATAAAAAAAAAAAAACATGATATCGTAAAATTCCGAAGATATAAAAGCATAAAGGTCACGTATTGTATATAAAATAGGACAAAGTATTGAGGTATGATATGCGAAATGCATCGAGGGTTAAACGCGGGGCGTTTCAAAGCTGTTCTCCAGTTCTGCAAAGTGCGGAGTTTGCGAGATAGTAGATTTGTTGGTTATGTCTACCAGACATCATTTATCGGAAGTGCATTGGCGAGCTACAAATCGGCTCGAGGCAGGCCAAAGTAAAGCAGATATTACAAGATGGCATAATGTGGGGTCGTTCAATGGTGCATAGACTTTGACAGAGATTCCAACAAGGACAGAATGCATCCAGACGATTCAGTTGTGGACGACGAAGGGAAACAACCTAAAGAGAAGGACGCTATCTGGTGTTATGCGCCAGGAGACGCTGGAATGTCAAACACCACGTCAACGGCGATATCCGCTACCACAGTATGTCAAAGACTTCATGAAATGTGCCTATATGCTAGACGGCCAGTGGTGTGCTTGCTCCTGACCCAACATCAAGGAGGGACAGTCTAAACTGGTGCAGACATATGTGGACTGGATCCAGGAACAATGACAGTCCGTACTCTTCACGGATGAATCAAGATTTGCCCCCCACAGCGATTCGCGGTGTCATCTGATACGGAGTGAACTAGGAACACGCCATTGTGACATAAATATCGGTGAAGGGACATCTATGGTGGTAGTAGTGTCAAAGTTTGGGCAAGGATATCATTGGGTAGACACACAGATCTGTATATGCTTCCAACAGGCTACGTCAGAGATACAAGGATGAAATCTTGGACTCTTTTGTTCGAACATATGCAGTAATAGGTGATAGCTTTCTCCTACAGGACAATAATGCTCTCCCGCATCGTTGTTTATAGCTATCTGGAGAATATCACTTAGCACTATTAACTGTATGGAGTGGCCAGCCCAGTCTAACGAAAGAAATCCGATAGAACATATAGGGGATGCTCAGGGAGATAGGCTGCTGCCTTGAATCCCACTCTTGCAAGCCTACTGGAGCTTTGACATGCTTCGGAGGAGAAATGAAGAATACTACCCACCGCTCTGCTGGGCAGTCTTCACATAGAAATAGGTGTCAGTTCACGTTATAAGAACAGATTGAAAATTTTCTTAAAACGTGAATAAACTACAAATTCTCATAAAAATAAAAAAAAATGTTTCAAATAGCACTTAGATACTATATATATGTATCAGTGGTTCTCAAACTTTTTTTTTTCGCTCAAGGAACACTATTTCTCGCCGTTGAAACTCGTGGCACATAAAAATTTAATTGGCAATATTCGACTCGCGTATGCGCAGTTTACCTTCAATAATAGCACTTTGTGTGGAATCGTTTTTAAACGCAGAGCTATTCTGTTCAAGCTCTGACGTGTAAACGTTGTAAGTTTAGTGCGTATGACGTGTTACTGGCATGTTTGTGTTAATTTTGGTTTAACCTTAAGATTTAATATGGATAAATTTTTGATTAAACAGAAAAAGTTAAAGAATCAATAGGGTTGGGTTGTTTTACCTCTGAGCGGCACTTTTTTGCACACCATGGGCTAAATGGCCAGGTCACATGGACACCGAAGGCTCAGAGAAGGTTGGGGGAGGGGACCCACTGGAAGAGCTGTTGGGAGACAGATGGTAGCCTCCCGTCAAGGCCATCCAGCGTATTCTTTAACGTACACAGGGTATGGCTCTCCCACATACGGAACCACGGCTTTACGTCCCATCCGACGGACGGCGGCCTTTCCAAGCCCATCGATGTCCCCTACTGACCCTGGACAAGGCGGGGAGTTTTGCGAGAATCAGTAGGACAAAGTAGCAACAGAATGGTTTATAAATCAACAGCATGAGACATCACTGTGAAGCTGTAATAAGAGGTTCATACTGAACCGCTTGGGCTATCACAGTTGTCCTTCAACTTTTTACCATGTATCTGCATTCGTATATAATTTCGGGAATTAAAAATATTATTTTATTTTTCAACTGTTATTCTTAGGTACAGTGATTGTGACACACAGGCAACCTTCTTCCGATTCATATGCAGCAGGTACGACGGGTCTTACAGAAAAATGGGGGTTTTCAGGTTGTCACTTAATTTATTGAAACTAGCTTACAATTATTATGTGGGCTGCTAAAAATTACCTCTTGCACGTTTTTTTTTTAGTACAACGGTTATTGCTTTCGTTTTAACTTGTTTTTATTAACTTTTCAGAGCAATGATTCAAATTAGCATTGTTGCTAAATATTCCAATTTCCGTAACTCTCTAAATACCGAACCTAATACTGTTCAAAAGCAAGCTTGAAATATATTTGATCGAGATTTCTAAAATTATCTCTAGCGTCATTTTTTACACAACAGGTTTTTCAGACATTACAGAGTTCTTCTGAAATACTATTGACATAACATGGAATTGTACGGAAAAGAAGTGAATGTATATCTCAATACATTCAAAAACTCCATGAGAAGGATTTGGGTTAACCTCTGAGCGGCATTTTTTTGCACATAATGGGCTAAATGGACAGATCACAAGAATTCCGAGGGCTCAGAGAAGGTTGGGGAGGATCTACTGGACAGCTGTTAGGAGACAGATGGTAGTCTCTCGTTAAGGCCATCCAGCGTGTTCTTTAAAGTGCAGGCTCAGGGTATGGCTCTTCGGAACAAAGAGCCACGGCTTTAGGTCCTATCCGAAGGACGGTGGCCTTTCCAAGCTCATTGGTGCCCCATACTGACCGTGGGCAGTGTGAGGGTTTTGCAGAAATAAGTCTCAATGCTGGTCCAGGCGGGATTCGAACTTGGGATCTTCAGATTACAAGCATGTCGCGCTTTCGACCCCTCCCCCCCCAAAAAAAAGGAGAGGAAGAAGCTGGGCCAAATGCTGCCTTTGCTGTTCATTAAACTCGCACCTGCGTGTAAGCTAACACGATTCAACTAAAAAGAAAACAGTCCCCTTAATGAAACAATAAAAAATCTTAAGCTTTTCTTCACACTTGCCTGAATATGTTTCCACTGAAAATGCTTCCCACATTTCCGCTTCTTACGATATGTATCAATGTTTCCCCATTTATTTCAATCAGAATACTAATTGCCATGACCAAGTCTAATTTTAAGTAACATTTTGAAACAATACATTTTGGTAAGTAGCCCAAAGGATAACTGATGAATGATTCTAGTTTTATTTTGTAATCTTCGTTCTGAACTCTAGCCAACAAGCATGGACCTCGTGAAACTAGGCGCTGTCTTCCAAGTTCAGCAGAACTGCTACGTGTCTCTTTTCTTTCCTGTCTGCCATCCCGTTCATTCCAATGGCATCGCGCCAAATCCAGCTATCACCAACGATTTGGCTACCTCGGCAAAAGAGAGCCGGCTGGCACTGTTGCAAAGTAGAAGGACTTACGGACATGCCAAGTCTCTTCATGCAAATTAGAAACAGACGTATTTTCGGTTATCTCACACACATATATATATAGTTCAAACGGGAGAATATAAAATAGGCAACCTTTTTATTCTGAGTAATAATGTGTAAATGTAGATTCCGCTCATGAAATCTTACTCCGAAATTTTGAATAACAAACGGCTCCACAGCGATCAACACAAAATTTTTCCTTCAAGCACACATTACTGTATTCTGACCGAATCACTAAAACCAATAATTGGAAACTCCCAAGACCCTATATGCTCAACTGCCTCTCTAATAGTCCCCTCTCCCAAAATTCTTATATGCTCAACAGTTTATCGATCTCATTTGAATATGTCATTTGTAACTTAAAGCATTTTTGATACGAGATAGGGGGCAGGGGTGGCTCAGTCGGTAGCGCGCCAGGCTCGTAATCTGTAGTTCCCAGGTTCGAGTCCCAGCTGGGCCAGCGTTGAGATTTATCTCCGCAAAATTCCCCGCCCTGCCCACGGTCAGTAGGGGACACCGATGGGCTTGGAAAGGCCGCCGTCCGTCGGATGGGACGTTAAGCCGTGGCCCCGTGTGTGGGAGAGAAATACTCTGTGCACGTTAAAGAACACGCTGGATGGCCTTGACGGGGGCTACCATCTGTCTCCCAACAGCTGTTCCGGTGGGTCCCCTCCCCCAACCTTCTCTGAGCCTTCGGGGTTCATGTGACCTGGCCATTTAGCCCATGGTGGTTGGTTGTTTGGTTGGTTGTTTGGGTTTTTTTGGCGCAATAGCAACTAAGGCTATATTGCGCCAAACAAACGATAAAAAGGGTAAAAGACATGAAACCCACAACCAAAGTTAAAAAGAACACAAACGAAACGACACAAAATCGATAAGTAAAAAGTGTAAAAAGAAACAACAAGAGTAGAAGTTAACAATAAAAATGGGTGTATAGGACCTATGTAAAATTCCAAACAAGAGTAAAACTAGAAAATACAGTAAAAATCAGAGACGTGTAAAATAACCAGTAAAACGTAAAAAGTCAAAAACAGGAGTTAAAAACGATTCATCTGATAAAAGATGGCCGAGTGTAAGAGGCTCAGCCATAAAATTGTGGAAAGTAAAATACAATTTACGTTCAAGGTTAAAAGCTGGACACTGAATTAAAATATGTTTCACAGTTAAAACGGTGTCACAAAACTCGCACTTAGGTACTGCGTCCGCCTTAAGTAGAAAAGAGTGGGTTAAAAACGAGTGACCTAAGCGGAGCCGAGCAAGGACAACTTCCTCCTTACGATTCCTGCGGTAACAAGACTGCCACGGTTTGACGATAGGTTTGATCTCAAAGAGCTTGTTGGTAAGCTGTTCCGACCAAGATCTCTGCCACTGTGCCCGGAGCTCGATGGTGAAACGCTGCCGGAAATCCACATATGGAACCGGCAACGGAGAGTCGGACAGGGGCGTTGCTGACCTGGCAGCAGAATCTGCCAAATCATTGCCCCTGATTCCGACATGACCGGGCACCCAACAGAAGAGAATCGTGGTGGTGGCTGCCAGACGATGGAGCTGCTGGCGGATCTTGGAGAGAACAGGGTGAGGCCGATGCCTCACCGAGATCAAAGCCTGTAGCGAGCAAAGCGAGTCGGTGTAAAGCACACACCGACGATGATGCTTAGCTGCTATATGGTCCAAGGCAATGCTGATAGCATGCAACTCAGCAGTGAAGATGGAACACTGCTGTGGGATCTGGTCTGCAATGATTACATCACAGCAGACCATGGCTGATCCCACCGAAGTGCCGGACTTCGAGCCATCTGTGAAGACAGGCAAGAAGTCCGGGTGCTCAGCACGATGGCTGGCAAAGAGTTGCCGGTACACACAGTCAGGTGTAAAGGCCTTCCCCGTCTTGCACAGGGAAAAATCGCAGGAAGGGGAAACAGCGAGCCAAGGTGGAAGTGGCTCAGCTGTCGACTGTGCGATGCTATCGAGACTGGTGTTGATGTCTCTGAGGTAGCCTCGGACACGCAAACCGAAAGGACGAATGGCAGTCGGCCGATTCTGGTATAACATTTCCCACCTGGGACTGAAAACGCAGTCCCAAGTGGGATGGCCTGGCAGGGATCGCAATTTTGATGCATACTGCAGGGACAACTGCTGACGGCGAATAGATAAAGATGGTTCATCGGTCTCAACGTAGAGACTCTGGACCGGCGAAGTGCGGAAGGCCCCCGTGCACACACGGAGGGCCTGATGATGGAGTGGGTCCAGCACCTTCACCACCGAATCCCGGGCGGAGTCATACACCTGGGATCCGTAGTCCAGTTTCGACCGGACAAGTGCACGGTAAAGGCGGAGCAAAGAACATCGGTCCGCCCCCCAAGATAGGGAGGAGAGGACCTTGATGATGTTCAATGCCCGCGTGCACTTGGACCTGAGATGTCGGATATGTGATAAAAAGGTCAATTTCCGGTCGAAGATGAGACCGAGAAACTTGGTCTCCGCCACAACTGGAATGATGGTACCCCCGAGCCGCAGCTCGGGGTCCAGATGAAGATTACGCTTGCGGCAAAAGTGCACACAAGCGGTCTTCTGTGGGGAGAACCGGAACCCATTGGCCGTCGCCCAAACCGAGAGATTGTTCAGGGCAGTTTGCAGTTGTCGTTCAATGACCCTCATGCTGGACGATGAGCAAAAGATGCTAAAGTCGTCAACATAGAGGGCATTGCCTACAGTCGGAGGAAGTTACCGTGTAATGGAATTTATCTTGACAGCGAAAAGCGTAACACTCAGGACGCAGCCTTGAGGCACCCCCTGTTCTTGGGGGAAAGGCCGCGATAGAGTGTTGCCGACACGGACTCGAAAAACACGAGAAGATAAAAAGTTCGCGATGAAGATCGGCATGTGACCTCGCAAGCCGAAGCTGTGAAGGTCACAAAGAATGCCGAATCTCCATGCCGTGTCGTATGCTTTTTCGATGTCGAAGAAAACTGACACCAGGTGCTCTCGTCGTAAAAAAGAATTCCTGATCGCCGATTCGAGGCGGATCAGGTGGTCTAAAGTAGACCGGTGCCTGCGAAAGCCACACTGGGTGTTGGAAAGAAGGCCGTGATGTTCCAAATACCAGGCCAGCCTGGTATTTACCATCCTTTCCAACACCTTGCAGACGCAGCTCGTCAACGCAATTGGACGATAATTGAAAGGAATCTTGGGATCTTTGCCTGGCTTAGGAAAGGCCAAGACGATGGCCTCCCGCCAGGAGTTCGGAAACTGCTCCTCGATGAAAATACGGTTGAAGAGTCGGAGCAGTCGATCCTTACTCGATGGTGAGAGATGTTGGAGCATGGCATAATGGACATTGTCTGGCCCCACAGCAGATGCACGAGAAGTGTGCAGAGCACGGCGAAGCTCCTCCGCTGTGAATGGCCTGTTGTAAGACTCCAGGCCATTCGAATGGAAGGACAGCGGAGAGCGTTCGGCCCTGCTCTTCTGGGCCAGAAACTCGGGGGAGTAGGAGGACAGAGAAGAGATGGTGGAGAATGACTCCCCCAGTATGTCGGCAATTGCTCGAGGCTCAGCAATTGCCTGTCCATTGTGCTCCAGGATCGATAATGAGTGGGACGTGTATTTCCCACCCATCTTCCGGACCTTATCCCACACGACCTTAGAACTGGTCGTGCGGGTGATAGAAGATGTATATTTCATCCAAGATTCCTTCTGGCTCTGGCGCCGGACGAAACGGGCTTTCGCCCTGGCGCGTTTGAATGCTTCGAGGTTGGGGGACATCGGATATCTCCGAAACACCCCCCAAGCCTTGTTCTGAGCCTTACGAGCTGCGGTGCAGTCGGGATTCCACCACGGTTTTGGGAACCGTGGAAACCGAGACGAGGTCTGAGGAATAGTAGAGGCAGCTGCATGGACGATGCAGTCCGTCAACTCCGCCACTGCAACATTGATGGGCTCCTGGCTGACAGAGTGCTCATCGAGCTCAGACAAGAGCTCGAAGCCACTCCAATCAGCCCGATCAAGCCTCCACCGGGAGACACGCGAAGGGCTGCAAGGCCCCCCACGAGAGATGGTACACACCACGGGGAGGTGATCGCTACCGTAGGGATTGTCCTCGACCTCCCATGTAAAGAGTGGAAGGATCGAGGAGGAGCAGATGGTGAGGTCAATGGCAGTGAAAGAGCGGGTTGGGGAATGAAAGTAAGTACTGACACCGGTGTTCAACAGGGAGAGAGAAGAATCCAGAAGCCACTGCTCCAGGACCCTGCCCCTCCCGTTGGTGTCAGCACTGCCCCAAAGTGGACTGTGTCCGTTGAAGTCCCCCATGATGAGGAAGGGGGACGGCAGCTGCGAGACGAGGTCATCAAGGTCGTCCCGGAAAACGATGCTTCCGGGTGGGAGATAGACAGAACAGACAGTCAACGAAAATCCCACAAAGAGGCGGATGGCAACCGCCTCTAAGTCGGTGGTGAGGGGAATGACCTGAAATGGAGAATGGTTGCTCACGAGGATGGCAACACCCCCGTGAGCTGGACCATCTCCATCCCGGTCCCGGCGAACGAGAGAAAAGTGCCGGATAGTGGGATTGTTGGCTGTCTGCAAGAATGTCTCCTGAAGGCACACGCAAAGGGGTTGGTGTGCCCTCAGGAGGACCTTGATGTCGTCAATATTCCTCTGGAATCCACGACAGTTCCATTGAAGGAGTGTGGCCATCTCAGGTCTTAGAAGAAGTGGCGGACGACTTGTGATTTATTTTAACCGTCGCCAGCGACGGTTTTGGAAACTTAGGGCGGTCGGTGTCCATGTCCTCGGAGTCATCCGAGCAACATGGATCAGAGACCGCCGAACGAGGAGGTAAAATTTTCTTTTTGGGCCCCGGCGGGGGTCCCTTGGGTTTTGTAGGTCTTGCTGTCTGTGGGCGGGGTGGAGGGGGCCTTCCGGAGGTGGATGTGGAAGGCACAGACACAGGAATAGAAACCGGTGTCGATGTCGAGGTTGACACCAACGTCGGCTTCGCCTGCGTCAAGAGGTACTTGGCAGCAGGCGAGAAAGATTCAGCTGGTGGAACGCTGATGTCGGTCTGCACCGCCACGGAAGCCATCTTAACGATGGGCTTTCCGACAACCGCACCGGCATAGGAGACCTTGCCAGGTGGGGCAGGCGGTGCAGCGAGCTTTCTCGCCTCTGGATAGCTGATGTTATGAAGGGTCTTGAGGCGCTGTACCTCTTTCTCCTCCAGCCACTTCGGACAGTCGCGGGAGTACGCCGGATGCTCACCACGGCAGTTTACACAGCATGCCTTTTCTGCTGTGCAGTCAGGTTCGAGATGATCCTGACTGCCACAACGAGCACAGGTGGGCTTGCCCCGGCATGCGGTGCGGGCATGGCCAAACCTCTGGCATTGAAAGCAACGCAGAGGGTTGGGTATAAAGGGCCGCACCTCGCAGTGTAAGTATCCTGCCTTGATGGAAGTAGGCAGGCGTGGTGTGTTGAAAGTTAGGATTAGTACCCTGGTGGGCTCTAACTTTCCATTACGGCGTGATGAAACCCGGTGGACTGCGATCACCCCCTGGGCAGAAAGCTCCGAGAGGATTTCCTCCTCAGAAACCTTGAGGAGGCCCCACTCGGAGATCACGCCCCGGGAGGAATTGAGCGTTTTGTGTGGAGTGACTTCGACAGCCACTCCACCAATCGCTGTAACCTTTAAGAGAAGCTCCGAATGCTTGGAGCACGCAGTCTCCACCTGCAAGTCACCAGATCTTAGGCGCTTGACAGATTTCGGCTCTCCCGCAAGACCTTGAATACCCTTATGTATAAAAAACGGGGACATGTCTCCAAGCACCTGATCACCCGTAGAGTGGATGATCAGGAACTTCGGAGACGGAGACACACACGAAGACGAAGGCAAAGACACAGAAGTTGGGGGTTCATGGCGAGCCCTCTTCGCAGCATTGATCGGTGAATTATGAGTAGTTGTACTCATGGTTGTTTTTGGGGAATTCAGTGCCCGTTGTCCCCACCCACCATGGAGTCCAACAAGGGGACGCCCAGTTGGGCGCCAGGGCTGCCCGGGCACCATACCCACACAGCCAGTGAGCCAAGCACTCACTACAAAACAAAAAGGAAAAGTAAAAGAGAAATGGTGGGAAACTCGTCGGAGTTCCCACAAAAGAAAAGAAGCAACAAAGCAATAAAGTGTGAGGCAAGAGCTGGCCTCACAAAAGAAAGAAAACTACGAAATTAGTAAATGTGTGGGGAAACTCGCAAACCGTTGTCCGGACGGTGGACAAGGTTACTCACCGATCTGCATAGTTGACCCTAGCAGGACCAGCCCACCAGCCGATTGATCCTGAGGGGGCCGCCCCAGGACCTCCTGTTTACCTGAAGCAGAGGCCAAAGCAGTGTATAGCAGCGGCCCCGGAAGTCGCTGCCCAGCCCCGCGACAGACAGGCTCCCCAATGGCAAAATGGCCAAAGGGGACCCCACCAGTCATGAGCTGGGGAGAGAAGACGGGGACCCCTGAGCAACTGCCAGGATCCTCCTTTCCAGGGACACGGGTCTCCGCGCACGGCAAACACGCGGGCGAGCGTTTAGGACCCTGTGAAGGTAACCGAGCCAGCGGAACCTTCACAGGGTGGTCCCCTCACCACGGACAGGCTCTCGCATCGAGGGGTACAAAAAAATCATGGTGTGCAAAAAAGTGCCGCTCAGAGGTAACAACCCAAATTGATACGAGATACACACAAAAATACATTTCTTTCGTACATTAATGGTATATAAAATAATTCCTCACTAATTCGCCCCCTCTGTAATTCGGCCTGCCACTACTAATTTCCTCAATTTAAGTTCATCTCTTTTTAAACATACAATATCATATCTCTGTTTATACTGATTCAATAGGGATCATTTTTATCTACGCTTCTTGCAATCTAATGAACGAATTATATTGTTGATAAATATATTAATATCTTTAAAGGTTTTGCTTTAATATTATAACTATATCCTTTTCTCCAAACGTTTTCTAATAGATTTAGTGAAATGCAATAAGCAAACGAAATGTGTAGAAATGTTTGTTTATATTTTAAAAAGATTCCAGTCCAATGAGATTTTTATAGTTCTTATGATACGGATATATAGAGCTATATACTGAGAAACAGATCGGAGATGGTAAGCTCAGGCGAAGTGGAGGTGTTGTTATGCCCTGCCCGTCGCATGGGAGGTTTTTTTTTATATATATACACTAGCAGATTTACTCGGCGTTATCGGAAACTCTTTAGAATATAGAGTAGATGGCACTCCCACGTCGCAAGCTTTCATTTGGCATAAAAATCATTATGATCGATCTCCTCCCCTTCCGGTTAAAAATTTCTTCCCCTCTTTTAGGGAAAGAAAGAAATGGATATAGTTCGAGGTACCCACGTCAGAAGTTTCTAAACCAAAAACCGGAATTTCCTCGCTCAGATAATCGAAATTTTTCAAATCATTTCGTATCCACCAGAGTTTCTCGGATACAATTTACCAGGCTTGTGCAACTTTATAGCAAAAGAAAATTAACTACGGTCTGAGGAGCATAAAAATGTAAAGGCACTAAAAATTATTATTATTAAAACAATACTTATTACTTAGCTTTTATTAATCAACATATTACGTTTGTTAACTTTTACATTTTTTCAAGTTAATGATTTTAATTTCTGATACGAATTCTTAGTTTTTGAAGCTTTCATTTCAATAAAGAATCGCATTTCCGCTCGTGCTTCATTAGAACGATTTCAATAAACACCGACGCTCGCGCTCAAGACCCTACAAAATTGAACAATGAGTTTATCACGCGAAATCAGAAAGAAATTAGTTTGATACATTCATCATTTCAAATTTATTTGTGGCAACAGTTATTTTGAATAACTTTCAACCGTTAATGATTAATCACGCGAAATCAGATATCTGTTTAGTTTGATATATTCCTTTTTACAAATTTATTGATAGCAATAGTTATTTTGAACAACTTTCAACCGTTAATGTTAGTCTATGGTGATTTTGAGAAATTCCAACCCGCCTACCCCAATTTCGGTTCACCCCCAGCAGGTTCGCAAATAGCCTATATTCTTCCCTTGGGTGAAGGGAATGTTCACGAAAAGTTTGAAGCCTCTAAAGCGCTTGGCTACTGATCTAAGGGACCTGGGTTCAAGCCCCGGGTAAGGCATGGATGTATGTGTCGTTTTCTGCTGAGGCCCTGCCATCCTCTCTGACCTACTATGGCATAGAAACGGACAGGCTTCTGTCAGACCTCTGTGGCAAGTACCTGCTTGAGGGGGTATTTTTTTTTTAAATCAGCTCTTCTGGGGGCCAAGTGCATAAGCGGACAGACACACAAACCAACAAACAAACTTTCTTTATGTATTAGATATACACACAATTACGTTCTAATACCATCAACGTGAATTCTGGTTTATTAATAAATTTGCTCGTTGTTATTAACAATTTGAAAATACATAATTATTGTGTATATTTTTGACGATTCATTAAAACGGTTACATGAAATATAATGCTTTGAAGTACACCTTTTTTTTTCCTGGTCGCATTAAACTTTATTTAAGAATTAAAACATTCGGCAGAACGTTTTTACTTTAGGATTTAATTATTACCGCTATACTGATAGAAAATATACTGAATTGAACAAAACTTGCTCTCAGAAGCACGAAAGGTTGGTTGGTTGGTTTACCTCTGAGCGGCACTTTTTTGCACACCATGGGCTAAATGGCCAGGTCACATGGACCCCGAAGGCTCAGAGAAAGTTGGGGGAGGGGATCCACTGGAACAGCTGTTGGGAGACAGATGGTAGCCTCCCGTCAAGGCCATCCAGCGTGTTCTTTAACGTGCACAGGGTATGGCTCTCCCGCACACGGGGTCACGGCTTAACGTCCCATCCGACGGACGGCGGCCTTTCCAAGCCCATCGGTGTCCCCTACTGACCGTGGGCAGGGCGGGGAATTTTGCGGAGATATATCTCAACGCTGACCCAGCTGGGACTCGAACCTGGGAACTACAGATTACGAGCCTGGCGCGCTACCGACTGAGCCACCCCCGCCCCAAGCACGAAAGGGCGACATCTGATATCTCACATCTTAAATTATTTTTTTGAGCTCCAAACCTAGGGCTTGTATCTCGAAGTCTAAAATAGTGCCTTATTGGCAATAACAAAGTTAAAACACATAAACCACAGAGGGGCCACAAGAGCAAAACAAATTTGCTATAAAAAGCACAACTAAAAGTAAAACATGCGAGTGTCAAACACCGTTATCTCTGGACGCTTGAACTGGTTTAAAACCAAGGGATCATAATTGATCAAGGATCTTTAGTCCGGTCACTTATCCATCCATGAGGGATGCAACATAGTCAAAGGCTTGGATGCCTACTGAGATTCTCTCACTCCAATCCTTAGCCATCTTAAATTTAAGACAAAATGTTTGAACTTTGAGCAATATATTACCCAAATTCAATTTCTTGAAAAGCTACAGGATATCTTTCACTTCTTTAGCAAAGTCAAACGTTTCCTCCTCATTTGCTTTGCTCTTTTTAGTTGGTACATTTACTGTGGCCTTCCCTTTTTCTGAAGACTTAATTAATAACTGGTGGAGTAGTGTTTTTTCTGCTTGGAATCCTGAAGAGATTCCAGGAAAATCTAATACTGCTCCACCAGTTACTAAGCTTTCAGAAAAAGGGAAGGCCACAGTTAATGTACCAACTAAAAAGAGCAAAGCAAATGAGGAGGAAACGTTTGACTTTGCTAAAGAAGTAAAAGATATCCTGGAGCTCTTCAGGAAATTGAATTTGGGTAATATATTGCTCAAAGTTAAAACATTTTGTTTTAAATTTAAGATGGTTAAGGATTGGACTGAGAAAATCTCAGTAGGCATCTTCAGGAAGTCTGATAGCTTGTGGGCTTGGATGCCTACTGAGATTCTCTCACTCCAATCCTTAGCCATCTTAAATTTAAGACAAAATGTTTGAACTTTGAGCAATATATTACCCAAATTCAATTTCTTGAAAAGCTACAGGATATCTTTCACTTCTTTAGCAAAGTCAAACGTTTCCTCCTCATTTGCTTTGCTCTTTTTAGTTGGTACATTTACTGTGGCCTTCCCTTTTTCTGAAGACTTAATTAATAACTGGTGGAGTAGTGTTTTTTCTGCTTGGAATCCTGAAGAGATTCCAGGAAAATCTAATACTGCTCCACCAGTTACTAAGCTTTCAGAAAAAGGGAAGGCCACAGTTAATGTACCAACTAAAAAGAGCAAAGCAAATGAGGAGGAAACGTTTGACTTTGCTAAAGAAGTAAAAGATATCCTGGAGCTCTTCAGGAAATTGAATTTGGGTAATATATTGCTCAAAGTTAAAACATTTTGTTTTAAATTTAAGATGGTTAAGGATTGGACTGAGAAAATCTCAGTAGGCATCTTCAGGAAGTCTGATAGCTTGTGCGTAGGTCTTATTGGGTTGTACATATTGGGGTACCTTATTTTTACCCTTCTTGGGTTTTTCCAAAGGTACTCCTCTATTGGGAAGTTTGGGAAAGAGCTCACAGCCTCTGTAATTCGCCGTGTTATCTTTCCCGCAGTTAGCACAGGTCGGTGGACCATCCTTGTGTGTCCTGGCACACGTAGTTGTAAGATGGTTGCCAGCGCATTTGAGACATCTAGGGGTGTTGAAGCAGTTACCCTGAGTGTGCCCATAACGCTGGCATTTGCGGCATTGTGTTGATCCTTTCCTCCTTTGAAAGGACTCAACAGTGATCTTTAGATGGAAAAGATCAGTCAGGTTAAAGATCTGTTTGTTGGTATCCGTTTCTGCCAATTGAATGAGAAATATAAGTAAGGGAATCTTGTCCCTGTATTTCTTAAGTTGAGAAACTTTAAGGGTCATGAAGCCCATTGCGGATAATTCCTGAGCCAATTCTTCACACACAGGTAATGTCATCAGGAATGTTCTTGATGATCACCTTTAAGTTCTTTTCTGACTTCAGCTGGTATGTATGTAAAATAAAATTTTCTTTCTCAAAAAAGTTTATAAAACTTCTATAGTCTTGGCTACATTTTGTTTGGATTCTAATGGTCTCACCAGATTTTTTTTTGCTGTAAATGCTTCCACAGCCAGTGTAACCAGCTTTTTATGAGTGTTCAGCCAACTATTAGGTTGCTTCAAAACTATTGGTGGTATTTTGCCCCTCTTAACATTATTCTGAAACGTTTCTGTGTTTGTGAGGATGTTCCTACATCGTTACTTATGTAGCATTCTTCCTCTGAAGCACACTGGCTAGAGAGTAAAGAGTACTTGTTTTGACTAGTGATGCAAGGTACATCTGTATTTAAGGGCCTTTTGCATCCTTTTTTAACAGGTTTGAAACCTTGATCACCCTTATCTAACTTGCTTTTGTCATTATCTTCAATAGGTGAAGATTCCATAATATCAACATTGGCAGCAATGAGCTGCATAGTAGCATCACTGCTACAATCTTCAGAGCATTTGTGCTCTTTAACTGCTTTTTCCAAATAAAACTGCTGAAGGATGACCTGGTTGAATTCTTCAGCTTTCTCTGTACTCATATCATTAATAACATGAAGTGGAGGAAGCAACTGAATCTTGCTATTGAGTGCTTTTAAGATTTTCTTTTACTGATATCTGATATCTTGAATTAATTTTTTGAGCTCCAAGCCTAGGGCTTATATCTCGAAGTCTAAAATAGTGCCTGATTGGCAATAACAAAGTAAAACACATAAAACCAAAAGGGGTCACATGGGCAAAACAAACTTGCTAAAGAAGCACAAGTAAAAGTTAAACATGCGGGTGTCATACACCACAATCTTAGGATGTGTGAATTGGTTTAAAACCAATGGATCATACTCAATCAAAGGTCTAATTATATCATAAGGATTATCCCCCACTGCCTTGAAAAAGTTCTGCGCGAGCTTCTGAATATGGGTGCATATGTGGTCAGTGCTAAAATCAGTGTAAATGGTCTTATTTTTCACAAACCAGGGAGCACTGACCACAGATCTGAGGATTTTATTTTGGAAACTCTGAAGCCTCCTGACATTGGTGGTAGTATTACCCCATACTGGTGAGGCATATGTCAGGATTGGCCACAGAAGAGTCTTATAAAGAAATAATTTCTTTTCTGGAGGCAGTTTAGTGCTCCACCCTATCAGGGGGCAAGTTTACATCTGATGATTTGAGCCTTTGAGAGCACATGATCAATATGTGCATTCCAACGAACTTTTTTATGTAGAATGACACCAAGGTATCTCACCGTGGGTGTCCAGGATGTTTCAACTCCAAATATTTCAGGAGAATCAGGATTAACAATCTTCTTTCTAGAGAACTGGATGGCTTTTATCTGGATTAATCTTGATTTCCCATTTGGAGTACCAACGCTCTATTTTGTCCATCCCAAGTTGCAACCTTTTGATGGCCAGGCTGGGGCTCAGTGATGAAGAGAGTAGAGCAATGTCATCAGCGAAAAGTGCCGTCACGAAAGGATGGAGATCTGGGAGATCGTGCATATAGAAGTTGAATAGAGCAGGGCCCAACAAAGAGCCTTGTGGGATACCTGCACCTATGTTTCTCACAGTGAAAAGGCAGTTGACAATCCTAACACAATTCTTTTACTGATCAAGCAGTTGACAGCTTTGCATAGTTTTCATAGAATCAGAGCTCTCTGGATGGTCCGGTTTGCAAATTATAACTTCGGATGCCTCTCTGCGGATCGGTATGACGTACAGAGGAGCCGTTACTTCGTTCGAATTTTCAAACTTTGGTGTCTCTGAGTGGTCGGGTTGAGAAATTTAGAATTGTGGTGTTTCTGTGCGGTCCGATCTATTTTTTTAAATTTTAGCTATAGCTGACATTGTGAAATTTTATATAATTTTCACAAAACGAATGTCACGCTCTAATTTACTGAATGAGGAGTAAACTTCCTAATTTACTTGTAAAAACTTTTTACAAGTAAATTAGGAACTTGTGAACTATTTCACAAGCTATAATACGTTATTATAATACTATATATATAAGTTTAAAAGGTTCTAAATCTGACAATTGTAAAAACTGTCAGAAACGGAAAACATAATTAATCTCCAAGAGAGATTAAAAGCGAATAGTAAAATATGCAGTCAAAAGACTGCAATTCACAAAATATGTAGAGATTTCAAATTGAAATCTCTAAAATCCTAAACATGTACTAAAGTTTAAATAAAATATTAAGCTATTTCTATCCTATCCTGCCGACCAAGAGCTCCCCGGAGTTGGATACCCGATCTCGCGCAAGGCTATTGGGCGATTTAAGTTCAAGTTTAGCTAATTAAATTTCACTTCTTGGAGCTAGGCAAAAATACGTCCGCTCACCTCAACGTCTGAGCTCGAAGTCCTAAAGGGCGACAAAATAATCAGTAATAATATATACTACTGTAATTTTTATTTCATTACCAACAAATTTTGCCCTACTTGGTCTAGTGGTTAGCATCCCACTGACTATTAATCCAAAGACATGTCTTTGTGTAAGTGTTTGTATGTATGGTCGTCGGCAACGAGGCAGTAGCAAAGAGCACGGTAGCTTCATTCTGGTAAGATTTGTTCCAAAAGGCTTCTAATTAATTAATTCACGACTTTCTAATTAAGGAAAAGACCGACTGACACACAAATTAACTACTGTGACCACCAAAGAGTGTGTATATATATAAATAGAAAGAGTGCTATGACAGCTTGTTAGTCGGGTTTTTTTTAATTCCCCAATTAGATTATATAAAGTACTAAAACTTACAGGCAACTACAGTTCATGCTTTCTTTAATGTTTTACAATAATAAACAACAGAAAGACGTATTCATACACAAGAGCAGAAAGACAGTTATTGAGACATATCAGACAGTTATACATATATCAGAAAGACAGTTGTAAACATATATTTGCTAAAAATAATTCGTGCCTGAACGTTTAACCACATGGGACTTTGAGAAAATTCGCAGTTCCCAACAGTCTTCATCAAATTATATATATATATCTGCAGGAGAAATAATTTTACATGCCAAATGCACTATAAATGTTTCTCAGCGATTTATAATAGTTTATGACCTAAATACTCCTACAAGGCTAAATAAAAATCGACTTTTACTTATTGACTAATTCCCAGTTTCTTACAATATCTAAAACTGATAGAAAGTGGATGACACCGCTTCTTCGAAAAAAATATTAGCTCTTCTCAGATTAGCCAGGCCACTATCACTCGAAAGTTTGAAACTATACCGATTTTCAACTAGTTACTTTTCATAAGCTTTTGAAAAAAAAACACGTGGATCGGGACTACTCAAATGGCGGTAAGTGGACAATTTTCGGAAAACACAAAAATTAAAGTAAAATAAATCTATTTGTTTTTGCGAAAGAAATATGGAAAACAAGAACAGGTGAGAAATATGAAACATATTACATAAAAGTACCTGGATTTCTTTCCCATCTCCTTCTGCCTTCGAAACTGGCCCAGGAAAATGCGAAAATATCTGGCCCACTTGAAGATCCAATTGAGTAGTCCAAGTTCGTTAACAGAATCAAAAAAAAACTAAAGAGGAAATTCTTTGTACAGAGTTGGGTTGTTTTACCTCTGAGCGGCACTTTTTTGCACACCATGGGCTAAATGGCCAGGTCACATGGACCCCGAAGGCTCAGAGAAGGTTGGGGGAGGGGACCCACTGGAACAGCTGTTGGGAGACAGATGGTAGTCTCCCGTCAAGGCCATCCAGCATGTTCTTTAACGTGCACAGGGTATGGCTCTCCCACACACGGGGCCACGGCTTAACGTCCCATCCGACGGACGGCGGCCTTTCCAAGTCCATCGGTGTCCCCTACTGACCGTGGGCAAGGCGGGGAATTTTGCGGAGATAAATCTCAACGCTGACCCAGCTGGGACTCGAACCTGGGAACTACAGATTACGAGCCTGGCGCGCTACCGACTGAGCCACCCCCGCCCCCTTTGTACAGAGTGTTCGAAAAATAATCATTAGGTTTCGAGAACAAATACGTAGGTAAACAATATACATATTCAAAAAAGAAATATTTTAATTGAAAGAAAAGCTTCAAATAGCTTTTAACATAATATTTAGTGAATTTCCACATACGCACCGTGGTGATTACTGAATTTCCACCCTGCAATATGTCCAATCGGTATTCCACTTCTTGTGCTGTTCCACTTCATACACTCTAAACATATCTTTTGTACTTGCTCAGTTGCTCTTATTCTGGCTTTCAAATGATTAAGGTCTCGAATTTTGTCCATGTAAACGCAATTTTTTTTAGAAAGCTCCACAAGAAAAAAAATCCAGAGGTGTCAAATCAAGGCTCTGGTGGCCATAGAATTGGACTACCCCTACCAATCCATCTGTCAACAGGAAATCCGTAACATCTCTTGAGAAATGTGGCAATGCGCTGTTCTCTTGTGGCTGCCCGTGAAACTATGAAGGGGGAATATACAGTACAACATTCAATGTGATGCCTTTTGTGTACTTAGGGACAGTGTTTCCGGTAACCGCACCGTTAGTTGTCGGACACCTTGTAGTTTCGTAAAGTATCACGTCCGGATCATTTATTTGAGTTTAAAGGTGGAGGGTATAGTCCATGAGGAGTAAATAATGAAGTTCTGATTTTGTGCTTTTATTGACCATTTATATGTTCATCTTTACCGTGATTACAGACGCCACAAATTTTTGCTGGGAATGAGGTAAATAAAGGAATTTAAATTCCTAGGAAGAGGGAAAGTTCTGAAACTCACAACTTATGTTTTTATTGATTAATGAACAAAAAAATACATTTTTCTAATTCCAGTTAACAGAAAAATGTTCCTTTTCTTTTTTTTTCCTGAAGTGTGCAGAACTTCGAAACAGTGATGCAAGTTGGGTTGTTTTACCTCTGGTTGGCATTTTTTTGCAAACAATGGGCTAAATAACCAGGTCACAAAAGCTCAGGGAATGTTAAGAGGATCCATCGGACAGCCGTTAGGAGACAGATGGTGGTCTCCCGTCAAGGCCCTCCAGAGTGTTCTTTAGCGTGCATCCCTATGCACGCTAAAGAACATGGCTCTCCTGCTTCTACAGGGGCGGGGGTGGCTCAGTCGGTAGCGCGCCAGGCTCGTAATCTGTAGTTCCCAGGTTCGAGTCCCAGCTGGGTCAGCGTTGAGATTTATCACCGCAAAATTCCCCGCCCTGCCCACGGTCAGTAGGGGACACCGATGGGTTTGGAAAGGCCGCCGTCCGTCGGATGGGACGTTAAGCCGTGGCCCCGTGTGCGGGAGAGCCATACCCTGTGCACGTTAAAGAACACGCTGGATGGCCTTGATGGGAGGCTACCATCTGTTTCCTAACAGCTGTTCCAGTGGGTCCCCTCCCTCAACCTTCTCTGAGCCTTCGGGGTCCATGTGACCTGGCCATTTAGCCCATGGTGTGCAAAAAAGTGCCGCTCAGAGGTAAAACAACCCAACCCTGCTTTTACAGGATACATCTTAACGTCCAATCAGACGGACCGCATCCTTTCCGTGTCCTCTTTCTCACCAAGGACAGAACGAAAGTTAATGGAGAAAATTCTCAACACAGGTACAGTTAAGATTCGAACCTCGGAAGCCTGGCGGCTAGCGACTGAGCCAAATCCAATCGGTGATGCAGGTATATTTCGACAAGGATATAGACCTTAAGCTGATAATGAGGGTTTATTCCGACGGTCTAGCAGAAAGATTAAATCAAATTAATATTTTTTTGCTGTGTTAGTTCTTTATATACTAAACTAGTATAAATAATTATACTAATATTACTGACAAAAAATACAAGTATAAATAATTATATAATAACGTGATAAAGTTTCACAATGCCATATTCCATTTGCCACAAACATTACAAAAGTATTTTCGAACAACTGATGAGAAACTTAATATTTTATGTAATCGCATACACACTATAAGGATCTCTGCGGTGTACTTCAGAATGTTTTGGGCAAAAAAAGGAATTAAATGAATTAATTTCATCAGTAAAGGTATGTAATATCCAGGTTCATTCACAAAGAGTCCTACTCCTTGTGAAATTTGCAATTCGTTTGCACACTGCTACCAGATTTCTGGATAAACTAGTTCCCGATCAATTTTTTTCCCATCCTTTTTAACAAACAAACCACGAGTTTTAAATCTTTTACTTACTCGATTTAAAAAACAACGTGAATGAGGATCAATGGCCAAATCGTAAATCGCGATAAGTAAACAAGTCACAACTTACAACATCCACTATCTCATCTACACTTACATCATGTAAAGTATCGACGACAGAAACAACATATTAAATGAGCAAATTACTCGATGAAAATTGCGTGTTGTTGAATATATGTGCATTCGACTGGAGTCCTACCACGAGCATTTTTTTTTCTTCTGCCTCATATATTCTGAATGATGATGAGCAACAACCTCACTAAACCAGAAAGACAACATGGAAAAATAAAAGATCACGGCCTTATTTCTTTTGCAGCCTAATCCGACGACAATAGCTGACATCCGTGAATACACCTGGGTGCTCCAGTCTTGGCACTATCATCATAATAAACCCCCGTACTATATATATTTACTCAGCGGCCTGTCAGTGAAGGGTGAGAGGTGAACGGCAAGCCCCCAACTCTGGGGGTGCATACAAATGACGAGGATTGTGCGATATGAGGGGAACGTTAAGAAGATACAACAGACACGAAGCCCTAGTGTGCCAGCATCCAACATCAGGAAGAATCGGGATGGTGTAAAGGGTAAAGAGCACTGCAGATGAGGAGGCAATAGGGAGAGGACAGGAAGGCGCAGCCAAGAGGTACTCAGCTGGCAGAGAGCCCAGCGAGCAGCTTGCCTGACTAAGGCGTGAGGAATGCCGACGCTCAGCACGACGTGATCGCGGGTGATGTATGTCAACGAGGGTTCCACTATGGCAACTAGCCAGCATGTCGTGCTGCAGGAGTGACTGGTCGCTCGCGCGGTCGCACAGGAGAGTATTAGGTCTAGTAGCAACCAAATGTCGGATCAGAAAGCTAATTTAAAAAAAACTGACAACGAAATGTACCGAAGATTTGGGTGAGGATCTTAAGAGCATCAAAGTATAAGAACTTACTTCTTCATACGCATGTGAAAAATGTCACCGTAAGTGGAACACACGGAAACTACGACTTCTGAATTAATGTTCCATGGGTTGATGTGGATAAGAAAACAATATGAAGGGGTAAAAATAGAAAAACAATATCTCGGATAGGTAAGTTGGGTTGGGTTGTTTTACCTCTGAGCGGCACTTTTTTGCACACCATGGGCTAAATGGCCAGGTCACATGGACCCCGAAGGCTCAGAGAAGGTTGGGGGAGGGGACCCACTGGAACAGCTGTTGGGAGACAGATGGTAGCCTCCCGTCAAGGCCATCCAGCGTGTTCTTTAACGTGCACAGGGTATGACTCTCCCACACACGGGACCACGGCTTAACGTCCCATCCGACGGACGGCGGCCTTTCCAAGCCCATCGGTGTCCCCTACTGACCGTGGGCAGGGCGGGGAATTTTGCGGAGATAAATCTCAACGCTGACCCAGCTGGGACTCGAACCTGGGAACTACAGATTACGAGACTGGCGCGCTACCGACTGAGCCACCCCCGCCCCAGGATAGGTAAGTAGATACCGACTTGGACCAAGGCCACCTTGATACACCAGGCCTGGACAGCCATTGAGCGAAAAGAAGGAGGAAAATTAATTATGTATAAAATTTTAAGTGATTTAATTTCTAAACTTTAATTAAAAATCATTTATTTTTAAACCACGGAAAATAATTTATTTATTACGACTTCTTTATTAAAATATTTAAAAATGTTTAAAAACTACCAAGTTTTCATAAATAAATAACTACCAATGGAATTTACAGAGATAAAGATATAATTAAAACTAATATATTCTTCAAAATTAGTTCTTATATTTACTGCACTATTTGTGCTTGGTATATCAAGGTGGTCTTGCAGGAAGTCGAGTATTTCAAAAAAACTTATCTTGCTGATCTAAAATTCATTAGAGTTCACCACTTGATTTGAAAACTGCTCTACATTATTTATACGTTATATCCATATTATATTCCTTCTTTTATAATCACAGAAAGCGAATGGCGACTGCGGAAGACTATCGTGGAAAAAAAACAAGTTCGAATACACTAAGAAAGAAATGTTTTTACATTCTGATGCGGATTTCATTATTGTTTTATCATTTATAATTTTACAGTGACTTAGGGATCTTGTCAGACCTCCATGATGCGTGGTCGCCTGAAACGCATATTCACCATCAGGATGACTGCAAGAAGAAGAATTTTAGAGCAAAATATACAATCACTTAGAAGAAGGCTCAGGAAGTTTGTGTTTACACTCTGAGAATGAATATCCCTCTACCATCATTTTCCGAGAACACTTACTTTAAGCTCTATCTCTAAAATATTTCTCGAAACAAATTCGTTGGAGAAATGGGGAAAAAATTATGGTACTATTACTATGTTTTCTGCTCCAGAAGATTTATATAAAAAGACTTAATCCTTATCAAACATCGATCTGCAGCTACTCACCACGTCAGAACAAATGTACCCAATGAAAAGTATAATGGTAAAATAGGGATATATATATATTATATATTCAATGTAAAGTTACAATAATGGAAAAAATATGGTGATACTTCATGGGCTGACTGCACTCAATTCGATGTAAACTAACGAATTTAGTGAGCATTAAAAGCTTAGTAACGTTAAGGGCAGTTCGAGAAACAAGTCCGCAAGAGCCCAACTACTGCTTGTGTATGATGTACCCATTTCAAGCTAACCAACAACACGGCCTCTATAGTAGCCCCACAGTCCTAAATTGCAGTATGAGCGACGTTGAGTAACTACTTGTCCCACTACCTACAATTGAAGAATACAACTAGACAGCGCGCGTCAGTACCTCAACCTCTCGATGCAGAAATATAAATTTCGTTTCTGACGCGCCTATGACCTATGTTCGCTCGCCACAGAGAAGTGAGGTCGCGTGAAGGTGAGGTCAGGGCAGAGAAATGGGCGGACGCAAAGCCCAGGAAGATGACAGTAAGCAAAGGCATGGACGTCTGTTATTCAGGAAGGGATAAGAGCAAGGAGAATGTGGGGGAGACGCAGTTCTCGCCTTTTTCTCATTCAATGGCCCAATTTCACGCAAGGGATAACATCCCAGGGTTACCTGAAGGGTCAGGCCATCATGGAAAGAACTGCAATGTGCATTTGAAGGCTCAGCATACACTGCACCTATCAGTGTCACTACTACCCATCTTCAAGAATAGAGCATTAATCAAGTAAAGCTCCTTGTTTGCATAAAATACACAACATTCCAAACACGTATCAAAAAATGAAGATAAAATTAGATACAAATCATTTTATCCTATCGGATCTTATACTGTGGATTATTATATGTTTGGATTTCATGAAAATACACAAAAATAGCTGCATAAACACTGCTTCTCTTTCATACAGTAAAGGACCAGAAATCCGGAATGCTTGGGGCCCAAGCTTCTCTGGATTTTTGGATTTTCTGAATTTTGTGTCCTTATGCATAAAAAGATTATTAACTCTAATATAAACAATAAAAAGTGCAATAAAATATAAAACAATTTAGGTGTTTACTGGTATAACATGATTTTCATACTTCTGAAGTGATGCCATCTTCTACTGTTCTCATTGCAACTGATAAACATTACGTTTAAATTAATTGAACATGGAATTCATTTTACAAAAATTAAGAAGATTAAGCGATTCTCTTTTCTGAAAAAATTTTCATAATTATTTCTAAGTACATAGTTTGAAAAAAAAAAAAACGGTTTTCAGGTCCTTCCGGATTTTGGGATGCCGGATTCGGGGTTCGTTACGGTCATGTGGCCGAGTGATTAGCGTGCTTGCCTACTGATAAAAGGGGCTTGTGTTCGAGACCCCGGGTAAGGCATGGATGTTTGTCTTGTTTTTATGCAAAGGTCCCGCCTTCCTCATAGAACTTCTACTATGAAATGACAGCCTCCTGTCAGACTACTGTGACAAGCAGCTGCCTGAGAGCGTATTTTTTTTTAATTTTACTGTACTAAATTTCATACTGCTATTGTCGACAGAGAGTTAAATAATATTTAATTTAAAAATTAAATATAAAAAACGGATAAATACGATCTTTAACCTTTAATTAAGAAAGATGATTCGAGAAGAATTTCCTTACTTTCCTTATTCAGAGGAAAAAAACTAGAGGAAAGAAAAGAAAGAAGTGTGATGCATCACACTTCTTTCTTTTCTCTCCTCCGGATAAGCGGAGCTCTCAAAACAAGTAAACATAAGCGCCATTATCTTACCACGAATGATTTGCACCCAGCTATCAACATCTTCTAAGTGTGCCCGATCACTACCAGATCATATAGATTGAAAAAAGCATTACACCATATAATATGCAATCTTCCAACGAACAAGGAAGTACATATTGACTTTCTAGTTACATGTTTATTGTATAAACACTAGATTGTTCACACAGTACTATTTTACGAATAAGGCAAATTACTTCTAAGCACCATCTTAGTCAAAAGCGAACAATTTTAGCATGCAAAATTGCATTAGCGAACCTAAGGTAATGTATAATAGACAACTAAGAAAGCATTTATCATGCGCCACATCTAAAAGCGCAAAACCTTCATCCATGAATCGAACTGAGATGATCAGAACTGCATTCAAACAAATAAACCACTAATATACCAGAATGAGAAACTAAACTGATTTAGTTCTGACCACTCTTTTTGCTTTCGCCACATAATTGGTGAAATAATCAGGTTACAGCAAAACACACATGGGTCAAAATGTTGATTTGGGTAGATTTTTTAATTATATCCTCTTTTTACCCTTTATCCTCCATCTTTATATCTGTTCCTGATCTAGGATCTCCTTCACGCAGTGCTTGAGTTTTTTTTAAAGCAAATATATCAATCTTATATTAGAACAGGATATTCAATTCTTTCTTGTGAGACCAAAATCAAAGATGCCTGTGGGCTGACTAGCTATCTGTTACGAAAAATCGTCAATTTCTATGAGCACTAATGACGATATTTTCATTACTCATTGTTGTCTGCAGGTCACAGGGGTAGCCATTTTGCGCCATATGTGGTCTGAGGACCATTAATTGAATAGTCCTGATTTGGAAGTACGAAATAGGCGGCGAATACCCACAAGCTAGTACGATAGCATCTGATCTATAATTGCGTTGTTATTAGACACACAATGATAAAGATAAATAGAACAATCAGTATGTATCAGCAAATAATGCATCATATTTTGAGCTGAGGATGTCGTAGATACTTGATGGGTTACCTTTTTCTTGTTAGAAAACCAATGGTACACCCTGGTGCTAGAACCAAAAAATACTTTAGGCTATCTTGACCTTACAATTATTACAGCTTTAAATCTTAATCAACTAGTCACTATCAAGCGCATTTAATGTTCCTCGACAGGTCACGAGCCACAATTTTAGGGAGTATGAGTGATGCATCACACTAAAGTCACGTAACATCATCAATCACACCTCATGTTGGTTCTCAGCCTGTGGTGGATGTGTCCTTGCACAGAAATGCAACTTGTCTTTCCGAAGCGGGACATGATAAGGTACTGAATGATATTATGTATTACACGGGCGAAAGGCATTACATTTGCATGCCTTTTCTTCCATTAGTTAACAATATTGATTCTTGACCCGATAACAGTTATCTTCTATGGAATCTTACTACCGTGAAAATTACGTCTGAATTCAAGCTCGAAATCTATCAACAATAGCAGAGTGTCGTTATCATTTATTTTAACTGTTGGAAAAAGTTCCTAAATGCACCCTTTCGCAAATATAAGCTGGAAAGGCAAATGATTCAAAAACTCTTTTGAAATGCCAGCAGTTATAATGCATGTAGGGGGAAAACAGCTTTTAAGATTTAGTCATAAAAAATTAATGACTAAATTAGTGACTGATTCTGACCAATTGCTCTTTGTGGCATTTAGAAGAAAAATAAATAAATAACAAAGCATTTGAGAATTGGATATTTTAAAACTTCTTCAATAATGAATGGATACAGTCGATGGAAGAAATCTGATCATCTTCGGAAAGAATTTTGTGCAAGAAGAATGCATCAATTTAGTGTGCATGACGAATAATTGCTATCCAGAGAACATTTGTAATGAAAAGGAAACGTAGGCATATCGGATAAGAATAACAAATGAAGCTGATTACATCTTTGCCTTATTTCCGATCTAATATGAAGAATTTTGTTCTATGACATTTAAAAATAACAAGAGATTCACAAACTTTCCTTAAACAATGTGTTTCTGAGAGTCAATAAATATCGAATATGATAAATGGTTTCTTTGCAAAATATTTCTCTTTTCGTCCCCTTAAATTTAGATATTAAGATAAAACTTACACAAATTTAGAAACAGATTTCTAGAATTTTCCAGGACTAAATTGGTGGGCGTCTCACTTCCTTAATATACTATTAATAAATAAAAAAAATAAATACCCCCTCAAGCAGCTGCTTGCCATAGAGGTCTAACAGGAGCCTGTCAGTTTATATGCCATAGTTGAAGGTCTGAGAGGATGGCAGAACCTCAGCAGAAAGACAACACAAACACCCATGCCTTATCCGGGGCTCGAACCCAGGTCTCTTAGATCAGTAGCCAAGCGCGCTAACCACTCGGCCATGAGACGGCATACTATTAATAACATAAGTTAATTTATATCGTTATTAGTAACTGATAAATGTTTAACAAATATCCTAACTCATAAAATAAGCAGCTATTCAAGCAAACAGGTGTCATAAAAAAAATATATACGATAAATTTTAATAAAATAAAAATTATTTTAATAAAAAATCCCAGTGTAAAATTTCTTATATAATTTTAGACTCTCTAAGCTCTATGTTGTACAGTTCTCTTAGATTTCTCAACACTGAATTTGATTTTTAATTGAAGAATTATAATGGATTTGGAACGCCTGCTGGAAACAGTATCTAGTAAGTTCTTAGTCCCCTAAGGAAAAAACAAACCTTCTTATGATGTGCCAAAAAGCTTCTGTTATTACATCATTATAAAGAAAATTTGCTTTTGTCTGACATACAAATCGTTAGAAAAAATGCTCAGCTAAAGTAACTCGTCAAGCATCTTCCCTACCTCCATGCAGGCGTTTCGGGCTTCCTACACTAACTACCTCAGCACCTAAACACGTGCATTAAATTACTGACAAGGCGCCCACGTGTCGCAGATGAGCCAAGAAAACTGCGGTTTACAGTAGCCACAATGGCCGCCGCTTCTCAACTTTCTTCTAAAAACACAGCAAGAACTTGCATGTTCTCAGCATTGATTCACCTACGCCCAGCATCATTCTGCAGAGTGTCACCCTGAGCCTCGACCAAACAACCATCGACTGATTATCCAGCGCAGAAATCGCCAAGATAAATGATCCCTGAAGACTGTGTCGCGTGGGAGCACGTGTCGTGCACGCGCGCCCGCCGATGGCCCCAAGGGGACGGAGACGGCTCAAGGCCAGGGACGTGCCTTTCACGTGGCATGTCTGCCAGCCAGCGCCGTTGGACTGGACCCAAGGAATATAAATCGTGGGATACCAAGTGAAGAGTGGAGAATGAGAGGAGACCATGGGATGCGAGAAGAGCGAGATCGGAGCAGACCACTTCGTCCCACTACCTATGACACATCGGGCATTTCTTTTTTATCAGCCGATATTTCGGTGCAAGAGAGACGTACTTCCGGAAAAGTAAGACTTCCGTCAGTGACATTTTCAGAATGAGTGCACTGCTACGGAAGTTGCTGACTTTCTGGCTTTCACGTAATGATTTGCTTTACCCTTGCCAGACGCCTACAATGTTGTTTTAACCAATTACGTGTAATGGAGCGGTTTGAAAGCGAAATGCAATGATGACAGAAGAGGTATTTCGACACTCCTGAGAGAAAAATCGTAAATAATATAGTTTTTTCCCCCCTCAGGATTGGAGTTTATTTTACTTTCTAATGGCACAGCAAAATAATCTGTATATGACAACTGACATGTTCAATTAATGCAGTTTAAAAAGGGTGAAGGTCTGTCTTTGCACACGGAGTACTGGGAAAAGGTCATTGAACTGAATTATATAGAAAAGGTACTAAGATTTCGAATAGTGAATACTTAATAATACAGAACAATAGCTTTAATTAGGCATTTGTGTCAGCAGCATACAGTGGCGCACCAAGGATTTTGAGAAAAGTTGTTGTGTTGGGTTGTTTTACCTCTGAGCGGCACTTTTTTGCACACCATGGACTAAATGGCCAGGTCACATGGACCCCGAAGGCTCAGAGAAGGTTGGGGGAGGGGACCCACTGGAACAGCTGTTGGGAGACAGATGGTAGCCTCCCGTCAAGGCCATCCAGCGTGTTCTTTAACGTGCACAGGGTATGGTTCTCCCGCACACGGGGCCACGGCTTAACGTCCCATCCGACGAACGGCGGCCTTTCCAAGCCCATCGGTGTCCCCTACTGACCGTGGGCAGGGCGGGAAGTTTTGCGGAGATAAATCTCAACGCTGACCCAGCTGGGACTCGAACCTGGGAACTACAGATTACGAGCCTGGCGCGCTACCGACTGAGCCACCCCCGCCCTTGAGAAAGGAGGAAGGGTGCATTTATTTAGTGTGTCTTGAAGTTTACAGGTAATGTAACTAGTATATTACCTGTAAACTTCAAGACTCAAGGTGAGTGATCGCAGAAAAAGAGGTCATCATAGATAAATCATTGAATTGTGACCACTGTCAGTCCCATTCTCCATAAAAATAACCTTACATTGTTTCAGCTCTAATTAGTTTTACTAAAATATTTTTCTGATGTATATGTAAAGAATGTTAATCAAAATGGAACTTTTTAATCAACAAATTGACAAAAGAAAAATCCTCTCTCAAACAGCTGCTTGCCACAGAGGTATCTGACAGCCTGTCAGTTTATATGCCATAGAGAAGATCTGTAAAGAAGACAGACCTCAGCAAAAAGACAACACAAACATCTATGCCTTAGCAGGGCTCGAACCCAGGCACGCTAACCACTTGGCCATCGGACGGCTCTAATTACAAAATATGCAAGAAAAGTAATTTTCGACTGTTCGATGAAGGGAATGAGAGTTCGTATGTGCCCCTTAGCTGTACCACTAATCACATAGCTCATAAAATATTTCAAAAGTTGGTTAGAAATATTGAGTTATCAAAGAGACTGCCAAAACACGAATTTCGACTAAAGACATCTAAAATCATGATCAGCGTAACGTTAATTGTTATTCCAATTTGTTCAAACTATAAGGTTGTGGCACAAAAGACTAGCACCGACAGAGGAATAGAGAGAGAAAGGGTAGGGGGGGGGGCAAAATTCAGATTAATATTATCTGGCTTACGAGTGACACCTATTTCTTAAGTGGAGGAAATAAATCAAACTGATTTTATAATTAATGAAGATTACTTTATTTATTTGATACAAGTATGCAATTAAATCTAATAACTACTACCCATTAAAAAAACTTACAAAAGTGTGATTAGGAAAGATGGTATATATTTGCTTAATGTCCAATGTGAGAACTGTGATTATATAATGTTCTACAGCAGTTGAATTTATTAGGGGGCTTATTCTGAGGGGCTCTTTTGTTCCCACAATGGCCAGGTCGCAAAAACTTCATAAAGGCTCAGAGACGGTTAATCCACTGGACAGGTGTTAGGAGATAAATGGAAACCTTCCGTCAAGGCTATCCAACGTTCCCTTTAAATGTACACTGATTATGATTCTCTCCTGCACACTGAGCTACGGTTTAACTTCCCATTAGATGGGCGGCTATCTTTTCAAACCCAAAGGCGATCCCTTTTTCCCCGAGAAAAGAGGTGATTAGCGGAAAATTTTTTAAAGAAAGCCCACGAGGTTTCAAACCTAGTAATATCAGATTATGAGTTTTCAGGACAAAATATCAGGACTTTTTTTATAAATCAATGTAGGGCATAATAACGTATTGTTTAGAGGGCAGATTTACAGTCATTGCCATATTTCCACCAATAGATGAAGAGGAAAACACTTATTTCAATAATATCCCCCAATCTCAGATTCACCAAGTCGAAGACTGACTTGCTAACCGCTAAACAACACCAGTCCTGATGGAATTGGCAACATTACAATAAAAATGAACCTGACACGTGAGGCCTTCACAACAGTATTGGCAGCAGCCTCTGCTTCCTTGAGTTTGTTTTTAATCCAGATTTCTAAGAGCAGCTGCTACCAGGCGTGGCTGCTCAGTATCGGTGCGTATTGCTAGTTTGAAAATAGCAGCTTAACCATGTGAGATTTCTAATTTCCGGCTCATCGAATGCGTAAGAATCTGACGATACTATGTATCTTTTTCCTGAATCACTGATTTTTAAAAAAAATCTTGTTTGTAAAAAAAAATTAATGGGCGGTTCGGTTCGTAAATGAATTCTAAACTGCTCTGATATATATTTAAAGGAAATTTTTGTTAAATGCACATTAATGAAATTATTAGTTAAACTATCTACTGCTATTATTGGTTATATTCCAATTGAATATATTGTTCAGTTGCATATTACTCCACGTACTTTGCGTACAAAAAATGAGTTAAAAAATATCATTCAACTAGCTCCCAGTCTGAGATTTCTGAGAAGAAAAAAAATCAGTACAAAACATATTACAACCGAACATTAAACAGAATTTAATTTTTTAATATCAGCCACAGATAACAAAATATTAGTAATTTAAATGTCATTAGCACAAACACTACTTTTCTGACGTATGTTTTATGTAAAGAATATAAATCAAAATGAGACTTTTTAATCAACACATTGACAAAAAAAATACTTCCTCAAGCAGCTGCTTGCCACAGAGATCTCTGACAGCCTCTCAGTTTATACACCATAGAGATCTGTGAGGAAGGCGACTTAGGAAAAGCGACTTATTTCACTTAGCGAAATTAAAAAAAGAACGCAAGACGGAATAATACTACGTCACACATTTTAGGAAATACTTTAGTGCTGAAACCCATTTTCATGACAGCAATAATAAAATTTAATATTTATAACTTTAACTTTAATTAAAAAATTTAATTTTATTAAAAAATTAATTCGCATATTAGGCTTTACTATTTCACCAGAGCGTCGAAAAATATACATAAAAATAAATAAAATAAATACCCCCTCAAGCAGTGCTTGCCACAGAGGTCTGACAGGAGCCTGTCAGTTTATATGCCATAGTAGAAGGTCTGTGAGGATGGCAGGACCTCAGCAGAAAAACGACACATACATCCATGCCTTATCCGGGGCTCGAACCCAGGTCCCTTAGATCAGTAGCCAAGCGCGCTAACCACTCGGCCACGGGACGGCTCGAAAAATATATTTATGGCCAATTCACGAAAACACGAAGATGTTTCATACAACTTCGAAATGTTAGTCCTCATGAACAGGATAGGAGGTAATTACGTCACTTTTAAGTTATAGGCTATGGCGCTTTGTGCACGAGAGCCATACTCTGTGCATTTAAAGAACAACGCTGTCCAATAGATGTCATTCCCCTACTCAGCTGTGATCCCTTGTAATCTGGCCATTTAGCTCATTGTGTGCAGCAAAGTGGTGCTCAGGGGTAAAACAATCCAACTGCATAAACATATCTTCGTTTTTAATCCAGTGACTATAACGCGCCTTGAACCTTTTACTCTTACTCTTCATATCTTACTTAGATCATATCAACTGTTGTGTCCAACGAATTGAATATGCACACACTGAAGATCCAATAACACTGAAGAGAAATATAATGCAAGAAATTTTCAAAAAACAGTGTATTGGGTTGTTTTACCTCTGAGCGGCACTTTTTTGCACACCATGGGCTAAATGGCCAGGTCACATGGACCCCGAAGGCTCAGAGAAGGTTGGGGGAGGGGACCCACTGGAATAGCTGTTGGGAGACAGATGGTAGCCTCCCGTCAAGGCCATCCAGCGTGTTCTTTAACGTGCACAGGGTATGGCTCTCCCGCACACGGGGCCACGGCTTAATGTCCCATCCGACGGACGGCGGCCTTTCCAAGCCCATCGGTGTCCCCTACTGACCGTGGGCAGGGCGGGGAATTTTGCGGAGATAAATCTCAACGCTGACCCAGCTGGGACTCGAACCTGGGAACTACAGATTACGAGCCTGGCGCGCTACCGACGGAGCCCCCCCCCCCCCCAAAAAAAAAAAATCAGCATCCAGCGTATTCCTTAACATGCACAGGGTATGACTTTTCTCCACACTGAACCACGGCTTAACGTCCCATTCCATCAACAGCGGTCTTTAAAGCTAATCGGTTCCCTTTTCTCATCGAAAGTAGAGCGCGATTATTGCTAAAAATCTCAATGCTGGTATAGTGTGTCTCGCAAACTGTGTGCCGCGAGAGATTTTCAAATTGACACTAGATATTTCAAAGATTTCATTTTGACTTCACTTGTATTATCGACGTGCTTTAATAAAAACCTTTCAGATTTTATCAACTGGGATCTTGTAAGTATTTATCAAGCTTTTGAGCCAAGAATAATGCAAATTTGTTCGCAGAAGCAATCTCATACATCCCATTGAAATATGTTCATATCTAAATTTTAAATAAAATGCATTTAACGAAACTTCAATTTTCCTCTTTTTACGTGACCATCAAAAATTCTTTTTTAGGTGTGCCGCGGAAAAAAATTAGATTCAGTGTGCCGCGGAAAAAAAATAGATTCAGTGTACCGCAGAGTAAAAAAGTTTGCGAGACACTGTGGTATAGGTATAGTTACGTAGTCGAACTTGAGAAAATCATATTAAGATCTTAGTTCACTACAGACTGAGGCAAACCCGCTTCTCTCTTTTTGGGGGGGATTGTACTGATGGGTTTAAATGTTTCCAGGCAGACTGATATTTGTTAACATTAACTAATTTTAATAATCAAGATACTTTAATCGTAATGCTGCAAAAAAAAAACTGAATCTAATACAAAGAACAGCACAACTTTTGTAAAATAATAAGTCGTGCAGAATTGGTTGAAGACATCTTTAAAAAAATACATATCGATAATTAGACATTGCCAACATTCTAAATTATAATAAGACGATTACTGTCCATGGCATCAGGTTTAATGGTAATTTAAAGATAAACTTACAAATGCAGTAAATAACACTCTTTGACAAATGTATTTTCATCAATCAGCTGTATTTTCGAAACACATCAAAAACAAACAGAAATGCATTTCATATTGTGAATTGAAATTATCATGTTAAAAAGACACAAAACAAATACTTTTTAACTATGCCTCTATGTTAAAAACAAATTGAACAGGCCAACTACAGCACTTGCATGTTAAAACATCTCAAAAAAACAAATTTAGGTGAATACGACATAATCTGCATGATATTCAATTGTACACTTATCTTTGCTTTATAATATAAATTTCTAGTAACAGATTTAGCACTCAGTTCACCTTTGATTTTATTTACGAGGCAATGAATGGAAATTATTGATTATAAATACGATGCAGATAAGAAAAAAGATCTGTTCGTAAATTTATCTTTCACAGCTAATGTTTACGAGATTAATACAACCCAAATTATACAGAACAATATTCAATCTACTCTGATTTTGAAAAAAGTGAAGAGTGTATTATTGTGTACTGGTGAAGTAATTAAACTATGGCTGGTAAATATCGTCTAGTGCACGAAACATTAAAGTGATTTTTATTCAACTCACGTTATCTGAAGCCGAATAGTTCCTGTGATATTTGATTATGGAATAAAACTGGTTACGAGCAGGGGGGAAAAAACGAAAATTACAATCACAATAAATTGAAGTTTAAAGACCTTTGATCAATCTACATTCGGGGCGGGGGTGGCTCAGTCGGTAGCGAGCCAGGCTCGTAATCTGTAGTTCCCAGGTTAGAGTCCCAGCTGGGTCAGCGTTGAGATTTATCTCCGCAAAATTTCCCCGCCCTACCCACGGTCAGTAGGGGACACCGATGGGCTTGAAAAGGCCGCCGTCCGTCGGATGGGACGTTAAGCCGTGGCCCCGTGTGCGGGAGAGCCATACCCTGTGCACGTTAAAGAACACGCTGGATGGCCTTGACGGGAGGCTACCATCTGTCTCCCAACAGCTGTTCCAGTGGGTCCCCTCCCCCAACCTTCTCTGAACCTTCGGGGTCCTTGTGGCCTGGCCATTTAGCCCATTGTGTGCAAAAAAGTGCCGCTCAGAGGTAAAACAATCCAATCCAATGATCAATCTACAAGACTGCTCATTGCAAGCAAAATATATTTAAGCTGCCTTTACGGCAATACAGTTCGCGGCCTTGAAACACGCTAACAGAGTATTCTACTACCTGTGTACAGTGCCATCAAATAATTTTGAAATCATGCGTGCTGGTTTATATAAACCAAATTTACATTTCCAGCCATCATTCGAAATTTCCAACACACACACACATTCATTTAATTAAATTGATTTTTAATATATTAAACACACACAGAAAACAATGGGGTAAGGGTTGCTCAGCGGATAACGCACCGGGCTCGTAACCTAAATTCCGAGATTCGAGTACCCTTTGTGCTTCGTTGAAAATTTCACCACTCTGCCCTCGATGAAAAATGGAACGCAGATAGAAATGGAAAGGCCGCCGTGCTTCAGATGAAATGTTCAAGCCATGCCCGTGCTTAGGAAAGTCAAAACCTGTACACATTAAAGAACAAGTTGGATGGCCTTGATGCCCATCCTAGCTCCAAGTCTTTGTGATCTGGCCATTTAACCTATTCCTATTATACGCAAAAAGAAAACATTGCTCAGAAATAAAGTCATCTAACAAAAAGCTCTTAAAATATAATAATGATTTTACAGTAGCCTCTCAAATTAAATGTATAAACGAAGCAGTAAAATATTTATATAAAACACGAAAAGAGATTAAAAAAAACAATTTTAATACTAACAAAAAATGGCCAAAAATAAGTCTCACAAAATATAAAAATGATTTCAAATTCTCGAGAGCGAAAAACTACCAAACGACAAGAGTGGTAAAATAAAGAAATCTGGAATATATCAACAATGTCGATAAGAAATAGCACATGAAATTTTCAGGCCAGTTGTCTTTGAGGCCTGAAAAAGATCCTGCTGGTATAAATCGTCGTGGAGTATGGGAAACATCAGAAGGACAACACATTCACCCATTTAATCTGCTCTGAAGCGACAAACTTAACGACTTATGAACTCATTATTATGATTAAGAAAGGTTGGGTTGTTTTACCTCTAAGCGGCACTTTTTTGCACACCATGGTCTAAATGGCCAGGTCACATGGACCACGAAGGCTCAGAGAAGGTTGGGGGAGGGGATCCACTGGAACAGTTGTTGGGAGACAGAGGTAGCCTCCCGTCAAGGCCATCCAGCGTGTTCTTTAACGTGCACAGGGTATGGCTCTCCCGCACACGGGGCCACGGCTTAACGTCCCATTCGACGGACGGAGGCCTTTTCAAGCCCATCGGTGTCCCGTACTAACGTGGGCAGGGCGGGGAATTTTGCGGAGATAAATCTCAACGCTGACCCAGCTGGGACTCGAACCAGGGAACTACTGATTACGAGCCTGGCGCGCTACCGACTGAGCCACCCCCGCCCCCTAGCGTTAGAGCTCAGGTACAGTATTACCTTAATGGATAACGGGATTATGGTTCGGGGATTCGATTATTCGCGAAAAAAAAAGAGACTTGATTCACCCGGTTTACGGACTCAACAATTCGCGGATTGGACAAGGCATTGTAAAAGAAAATTGTTTCATAATTTAAATACTAATAAAAATCATTTTTTGTTAGTATTTAAATTGTTTTTTTAAATCTCTTTTCGTGTTTTATATAAATATTTTACTGCTTCGTTTACGTTTATACATTTAATTTGAGAGGCTACTGTTGAATAAATTCTCATTAACCTTAAATTTAAACTCAACTTTCATTAATATAAATAAATAGCTAAATATATTAAAAAGGCTAATTATTCCACTTGTTTGTTGAAAGGAAGGTAAGATTCACAAAATGTTTATTATTATGGCTGTGAAATTATAGTTTTCTATTTTAGTTGAAAATTTACAAGGATAGGGAAAAAATATTAAAAAAAACTATTTTTCTCCCCCCCCCCCCCAAGGATGCCTCTGTCAAAGAGATCTAACAGCAGAATGTGGATATCATACGCCCCAGAGATCTGTGAGGAAGACGAGACCTCAATAGGAAGTTAGCACAGAAAAAAAACATCCATACCTCATCTGGAGCTCAACCCCAGGTTCTTTGATCAGTTTGACTTGATTCAGTTTCATTTGACAAGCACTCTAATCACTCGGCCACGGGACAGTTATAGCCGTTATTAAATACCTTATATTCGTATTATATATTATTATGATAACTGATAATAATCTAAGGGAAATAACAGCTATGAAGCGTTTTTGCTCTTTGAAAGCACATTGCAAATCTCGACAAAACTCACGAAATGTAACGACTTGCGAGATTTACATGATAAGTAATGAAATGCTCTAAATTTAACTCTCTACAGCTCAATGGTCTATCCAAGACTCTAGGATCGGGCTGTTCAGCACCTTTCTGTTACCCTTTAAGGCTCTCAACGATTTCCGTCGTCTCTTGATGACCCTGAACAGAGTTCTCATCTTCCTAAACACCTCCAACATAATCACCCTCATCATACCAATTAATTTTTATTTCAAACAGTACTCTGTACCGTATTCACTTAAAAACACATTCTTTTCCATTACATACTCTCTTATATTGCACAGTTTTGACAGCCTGCAATGTTTGCCCTACCCACTTTTCCTCTAGGTTAGGGGTTCTCAACGTGGTGTACGCGGTAAAATTTTTTGGGGTAAGCCGTGAAAGCTGAAAAGTCACTAGATATACGTTATATATATTATTTTACTTCCACTGTTATACTATAACTATAGTTTTATCCATCTATGCAAAGGGTACGCTAGTTACATGCACATTTCCAGGGGGTACGTGGAGCATAAAAGGTTGAGAACCACTGCTCTAGGTCTTTAGTCTCGCGGATTTACCCTCGCGGTGATCGTAATCCGGACAGACAATCGGAAAAGGACTATTGTACTTATTGTTATTTTTAAAAATGAGGCTCTTCCGTAAAAAAAAATTACTCGATTTATTCCAATTTATTGGTTCCACTGTTCTCGGCGTGTTGTACTGGTTCAAACGGATACCATCCGTCCATTCCTCAAATTCTCAGTGATTTGTAACGCTACAAGCCTGTTTACTGTAAGCTTTCGGAAAACCGCTGCAGGAGAATGGAGCATATTTTTTTAGCGAGGTCCTGGCCATTGTATTCCTAAAAATAAATGATAAAACACCCTTACCAACATTACTTTTAGTCTTTTCCCTTTTTTAAGAATAGAAGACCCTTAGAATCGAAGCCGGGCATTAACTGGGAATAATTTCCCATGGACCACGGTTTATCTGCATTTTTATTGATAAATTTACGTTTGGTATTTCCAGCTCACTTAACGGTATTTTCCCAACACTTATGATCAATCCGCTCCTGTACTGAAGCCATCGATTGTCCGATAACCATTCTAATTCTTAATTAAAAATAGCAACATGAATCTAAAACTATAGCCACATAATAAAATAATAATAATACTCATAGATGTAAGTGCCGAACACTGCAATGACACAAACAAGAAATCTTTACGAAGATTATTAAAGCGTTTCACATGCACACCTTGCCTTGAAATTTACAGTTCTGTTCTCTACAAGCAACACACTCAAAAGTTTATCCCTCAGCAGTATTTGTTGTTGTTGTAGCTAAGTAATAAGCTACTAATAGCTAAGTAATAGCTAAGAAGCTATTGACAGGTACGTACCCAGGATTTTATTTATGGGCGGGGTGGCTAAGACGGTAGCGCGCCAAGCTCATAATCTGCAGTTCCCAGGTTCGAGTCCCAATTGGACCAGCGTTGAGATTTATCTCCGCAAAACTCCCCGCCCTGCCCACAGTCAATAGGGGACAGCGATGTGCTTGGAAAGGCCACCTTCCGTCGGATGAGATGATAAGCCATGGCTCTGTGTGTGGGAGAGCCATACCCTGTGCACGTTAAAGAACACGCTGGATGACCTTGACAAAAGGCTACCATGTGTCTCCAAACAGCTGTCCAGTGGGTGCCCTCTCACCAAGCTTCTGAGCCCTCGAGGTTCTGGTGGCTTGGCTATTTATACCCACTGTGTGCAAAAAAAGTGCCGCTCAGAGGTAAAACAACACAACCCAGAATTTTATTTAATGTGGTAATTTGATCTTGACGGGCTCCTGTTTATGAGAGGGTACAAGTTTTAATGATTTGCCTTGTGATGGTGACACGACTTAATTACTTAACTTCTATGCTTAATTGTTATACTTACATATTTAAATTTGGGGTTTTGCCTTGGGATGGCGACATGATGAACCTGAATTTTACCTATTAATATTTTACTCACATATTTTAAATAGTGGGTTTCTCATTGGGATAGTGACATGATTTAAATACCTCATTTATCTTATTAACAATATACTCACCTATTTTAAATACTTGTTTTATTACTGGTTAAATAGATGTGTTTTATAGGATTATTATCTTTTAACAGTTTTAGGTGGCTGGACTTCATGACTTACATTTATGAGTTGGTTTTTTTTTTCTTATCTTAAGGTTTTTTACCTTGTATTTATATATATATATAGAAGGGGTAATGTTATATGTACTTGAAGATTATTACTTCAGGCAACATGGAAGTGCTGAGTCTGGGACATATCCTGAGTGGTCTGGGTGGATTCTCGGGTTGTGATGTACTCTGAGTGGTCTGCCTTGGGACATATTTTAAACACTTTATCCTTACTTAATGATATTGTGCTCCTATAACGCATATCCTGGCTTGCCTTGGGATGGTGAAATGATTTAAATATCTGAATTTTACCTAAGAATATTATACCAATTACATAAATGGAGGGTTTTCCCGGGGGAGTTTTGTCTTGGGATTTAACTGCCTATATTTTAATTATTGCATTTATATATGGATATTTTTTTAGGATTGTTATGGTATTACGTTCTTATGTGGCTGGTTTTCATGATTAACTCACCTTTACGAAATTATACATAGGTTCTACTTTCCTTTATTTATGTGGAAGATTGGGTATATTTGGAATTGAAGATTATTCTTTATATTGAAAGCCATGGAGGTATTCGGGTTGCGACATGTCCTGGCTATACCAAAGATATATGAAGATGACTACACCAAGGATGTCCTTCAGTGGGGTTGGAGCGCTGGTTACGCCAAATCCTGACCCATACCAACGATATATGAAGATATATTTTTTTATATTGCACACCACATGTTTTATTGAAGATTATTAATGAATCATGGATTTGGACGTTTTCAGATGGATCCCGGGGGATGATCTGGCTGTATCTCTTCTTTACAGAATTTCTTCTCAGCTATTTGAGTTTGTGACGACTGGATTTAGAAGTAACTACTGCCCTCTACTGAGTGGTGATAGAGTTATCTTCGCTTTTACTCGCCTTATTTTTTTTACGTATTTTTTCCTCTACACAGTATTAGTGGTAAAACTGCGTATTTTTAAGACTATGGCGTCTATATTGGATTTGGTGGGGCTACGTTTTCTAATGGTTCTGTGCCTGAACACTTACGATTGGTGAATGTTTTCATCAATTCGGAGAGGTCCGATAATTTAGTTTTGGGTGGTCCGAAAATTTAGTGTCGGGAGTCCGAAAATTTAGTTTCCCGATAATAAGACTTGAGTAGGGTTTCTCAATTACTAAAATATTCCACAGGACAGGAAGAGTTAAAATGTTCTATATGAAATAACATTTTATAGTTACTTTTTAAATCTATTTTAGTGCTAGACATACATTATTGGCCTAAAATAAAATTATACAAAGACAACTGTTTTGGATTTCAAAGCAGGTATCCAAATTTGAGATTTCATATAAGACGACCAGATGTCCTGGTGGTGGTAGGGGAATGTCCGGACCCCCGATCCCCTCTTCCCCTGGGTACGTCCCTAGCTATTGATCATTAATTCAGCTAATATCATTTTAAAAGTAACTGAAGATCGTCTTGATGAAAATTAGGTCGTACTCTACCCGGTCAACCTTCCATTCTTAGTTAATTTGCCGCCCCTGAAGTAATGCTGCAGCGGCCGCACATGTGGTAGCGCTGGCCCTGGTCATAGCTGACCCCTTCTCACTGAAAACAGGGCGAGATTAGCCTACGAAACTTGCGATGCCTTGGAACAAAGCAGTAAGAAAAAAAATTAAAACTTCAAAACATTATAAAGTAGGCAAACTCGTTTCCTATATTGCTAATCTGAAGTTGAATGATGGGGATGTATGAGCTAAACTTCAATACCAAACAAAAAAAAATCTACTTTGTATCTCCTTTAAGCTTTTAATATCAAAAACCTTTCGTTTTTTAAACACAGCTGGAGATCTTAAAATGGATGTTCTCTTTTTTCATAAGCTCAAAATGATGTATATTGAAGCAGACACACAGACTAGAAGCGACAATACAAAAACGACCCACGCTGTTACAGACGCGGAAGTTGAGAACCGTCACCACCGGGTGGGAGTCGCGGGGTCAACGTATAACGTCAACCTTGCTTCTGGTTCGGTAGCGCCGAGAAAACAATGACGGACTACCCTGCGAGGTCGGAGGTTAGCAATAATCACATTGGCGTTCACCTTTGGCCTAAATATTAATAGCTCACTACCGTATCTAATTAACCCTTGTATCTTTGGCATCAAGGAAAGATAGAAGGAAAAATAGACTATACCGTCATTAGAACAAAAACATAGCATGCCTGCAAATGAATCAGTTACTTGTTGGTGGTTTCGACAGATGACCTCAGCGACGAAATTTATGGAGGTTATTACGACAGTAAAATGAATAGACAGAGCTTAATGGCTCGTCACTTGAAGGTAAATTAACCCAATAAATACTTAGCAGAATAATTAAAAATGCTCGTGTAAATAGGAAATGGTGAAAGAATAGCAAGAAGGAAGTGGAACTGAAAAAATGATGATAATAGTTCAGAGAGAGATTAGAAATCTGAAAGAAAATAAGGAAAGGGCTAGAAAAGAAAGAGGGTTGGGTTGGGTTGTTTTACCTCTGAGCGGCACTTTTTTGCACACCATGGGCTAAATGGCCAGGTCACATGGACCCCGAAGGCTCAGAGAAGGTTGGGGGAGGGGACCCACTGGAACAGCTGTTGGGAGACAGATGGTAGTCTCCCGTCAAGGCCATCCAGCGTGTTCTTTAACGTGCACAGGGTATGACTCTCCCGCACACGGGGCCACGGCTTAACGTCCCATCCGACGGACGGCGGCCTTTCCAAGCCCATCGGTGTCCCCTACTGACCGTGAGCAGGGCGGGGAATTTTGCGGAGATAAATCTCAACGCTGACCCAGCTGGGACTCGAACCTGGGAACTACAGATTATGAGCCTGGCGCGCTACCGACTGAGCCACCCCCGCCCCAAAAGAAAGAGAAAAATATGATTATGATGATAATAAAACTCAAAACTAATACTGAAAAAAATTTAGAAAATGATTGGGTATCTTCGAGCAGCACTTTTTTTTGCTGCACAACTGATAAATTTCTTGTACAAATGACATATCAGAATCAGATAAATTGCCATATTTGAAAACGTTACACAAACTAATCTGATAACCAGACCTCAAACAAAGCTGAGAACATGATTGGATTGGATTGTTTTACCTCTGAGCGGCACTTTTTTGCACACCATGGGCTAAATGGCCAGGCCACAAGGACCCCGAAGGCTCAGAGAAGGTTGGGGGAGGGGACCCACTGGAACAGCTGTTGGGAGACAGATGGTAGCCTCCCGTCAAGGCCATCCAGCGTGTTCTTTAACGTGCACAGGGTATGGCTCTCCCGCACACGGGGCCACGGCTTAACGTCCCATCCGACGGACGGCGGCCTTTTCAAGCCCATCGGTGTCCCCTACTGACCGTGGGCAAGGCGGGGAAATTTTGCGGAGATAAATCTCAACGCTGACCCAGCTGGGACTCGAACCTGGGAACTACAGATTACGAGCCTGGCGCGCTACTGACTGAGCCACCCCCGCCCCTGAACATGATTCGAGAAGGAGTTTTTAGTTACTATATAAAAGATACTCATATTTGTAAATTCTATATTTATTAAATAATTAAGTAAAAAAAAGTAACCGTGTATATAAAATGTCAAGAAATCTCAAAATTTTCTTTTGTATTCTACGAACTTCAACACATGGCGCCAATCGATGAGATATTTCAACTCCATCCACATTCGGCTTAGCATGTCTGATGGAACTCTTGCTGCAGGGATTCTTTCCTTTAAAAGCTGCAAATTACGAATGTTTTAGGAATATATGATGTTTTTAAAACAAGAACGGTCACCTCTAACAATCCAAGGATTTGGAAATTTGGCATTTAAGACATCACATATACTAGCGCCACATGCGATACCAACTCCACGGAGTTATAACAAGGAAACGTCGAGTTTCTTGACATTTTAGACATATAATTACTTTTCTTACTTAACTAATAAAATATAGCACTTTAAAATATCAGCATTCTTTCATAATGACCCTGTATTTTAGAAAGTTGCCTGTATTCTGTCTGTTCGCTATGCATTAGGAGACCTCTCACGGCATCGTAGCAAATTTTGCATGATGGTTCCTGAGATCAGGGAAAACTTTTCGTTTATGTTTAGAACACAGTTCTTATGGCAAATGAGACTACTGCTGAACGTTCCATCGAATAGATGGTTCCAAGACCAAATGTTTTTGTTTTCTTACCAAAGAAAGGTTAGAGATAATTAAAATAACAATAAGGAACTTATAGAGAAGGGTTTGACGTCCTACAGACTGCATCTTACTTAAAAACGCAAACACGATATCAGCGAAGACACTCAAGGAGATGCATTTCACAAATTTCTAAATCTACTTATACACGAAATAAAAAAATTGAAGTAAATAAGAGTACATGGAGTAATTAAACTTTTTAGTGCTCTTGCCTGAGATTTTTACGAAATCAAATTTCTGCATCTCTACCAGGAAGCGTTGATGTTCGATTCTTGACACTTAACAGATCTCGTCACATTTCTTCACTTTTAGGTTGCATTGAAAGTTTATGCCTTACATGGATTACGCTTATTAAAATTTCATGATCTGAGATTGCAGATACATTTTGTTGGCAGAGTATGAATTATTACAGAAAAAGTATATTTGGTTATTTGTGGTTTTATGGCGCAACACCAAAAAGTACAATCAAAAATGATAGTTTGACAAAAAAATAAATAGATGATGGGAATTAATTAAAACCCATTTGCCATTATCATCTCATAACTCTTGTTGGTTGGGTTGTTTTACCTCTGAGTGGTGTTTTTTTTATACAATGGGCTAAATGGCCAGATCACAAGGACTCCGTGGGCTCACAGAAGGTTAGGGAAAGGGAGACATATGTTGGGAGACACATGGTAGCCTCTTGTTAAGACCTTCAGAGGTTCGAGTTCCAGCTGGGCCAGCATTGAGATTTATCTCCACAAAACTCCCCGCCCTGCCTTCAGTCATTTAGCCCACTGTGTGCAAAAAAAGTGCTGCTCAGTGGTAAAACAACCCAATCCGTCAAGGCCATCCAGCATGTGCTTTAAAGTGTACAGGATAGGGATCTGAACACGGCTTAACGTCTCATCCGAAGGAGGGCAGCCTTTCCAAGCCCATCAGTGTCTCCTACTGGCCGAGGGCAGGGGAGAGTTTTTTGCAGAGATAAAGGGGAGAGAAGACCCCTAGATAGCTTTTAGGATTGAGATGGGAGCCTCCTGTCAAGGCCATCCAGCTTGCTCTTTAATGTGCACATGGCATGGCTCTTGGAGCCATATGCTGGAGCCATGGCTTAAAGTCCTATCCGATGGACGGCAGTCTTTCCAAGTCCCATTTCTGACCGAGGGCAGCGTAGGTGATTAGCGGAGACAAATATCAACGCTGGCCCAGGTAAAAATCTAACTTGGGACTACAGGTTACAAAAACCTAGCGCCAAACATTCATGGCTTCTCTGGGATTGGAACTCAGATCACTTTATTTCCACAGCCAACCACACTAATCATTCGGCCACTGGGATATTTAACGTAAATTCAAGCACCTCAAATATATCACATAATGCAAGCCCCTGACACACGCTAATAAAAAAACGCAAACAGGAAAAACGGCCATGGAATCTCAAAGAGAACATTCTTTCCGTAGTGATTCCGGTCGATGGCATATATCGCGGAAGGGCTGTGCCGACGCCCCTCTACTCCCCTCTCTATGTCAAGGTTAGATGAGGTGTGACGTCACGCCGCCTGTCTAGTGTCAAGCTCGTGTTTATTGACAAGGCACGTGCCATCCTCCATCCCTCCCCGCATCAGCTCTCCACGCCGGCCAGCTGGGCAGCAGATATGCACACACACATCCACACTGCGAGCAGCGCTAAACCATAGACCGAGAGGAACAGATGGCAGCAACAGCTCCTAACCCCACCGGGACAACCTCTCCCTTTCTCGCCGGATGAATACCGTGCGTGGGTTTTACGGCGTCGCGTTATCTGCTCTCGAAGATCTCTTTGCAAGAGGAGAAGTGATGAATTCGCAGGGGCACAAAAATAATCCTTTCTCTTGGATGCCTTTCTGTGAGATGAAAGGTTGGCATCTAAATTGTTTCTTTATAGAAAAACCAAAGAATGACATGCAATTTATTATGCAACGTTCTTAGGACCGCAAGAACGAACTTTTTCTTTATACGGAACTATTTTTTTGTTTGGAACTAATCATTATGCTCAGGAACTGTGAACTAATCATTGTGCTCTCAGTGAAAAAAGCTTCAAAGAAGTGCTGTCCCTAAACTATTATTAAATTAATTTAATTAAACTATTATATCTATCCTTTCAACACAATCTGCAAATCACTTCCAATTCATTGATGGTTTCAATTTCTTAGACAGTGGAACGAAGGTTGCACATCAGGTGGGTAGCGCATCAAGCTCTTAACCTGATGTTAACAGATTCGAGTTCCATAAATGGGATTGGATAAGCTACCATCCGTCGGACTGAGAATTAAACCTGGTCCTGGGTTCTGAATTGCCACATCCTGTGCACGTTAAAGAACGAATAGCCTGAATTGGAAGCTTTCATCTATCTCTTAAGAGCTGTTCAGCGAATCGCTTTCCGCTACCCACCTCTGAGACCTTGAGGTGCTTATGGCCTAGTTATTAACGCAATTTCTTAAAAAAAAAAAGGCTGCGCAATAGTAAAACTCAACCAATTCAAACACAATATATATATTTCATTTGAATTTTATGTCAGCTGGTATTTCCACAGTTTTTTTTTTATTATTATATCCGCTAGTAGATTGATTGTGATTTGGCAAATATTACAAGCAAAATTGTTAACACCCCACTACTGAAAGGCGATGTTTTTCCCAAATCTTAATCAACTTCAGAGAATCTAGTCAGCACTAACTGAAATCCTTTAACTTCCTTCGAGTTGTTAACATTATTTATTACTAAGTAACTTATTATGTCTAAGAAAATATTTAAGCTCTTCTATAAAAATAGTTCCACATGATGAAATTTGAATTAAATGAATTAGCACGTGAGGTAAAGCGATTATTAATAAGATTGGGAATTCCTTATTTTATACGCTATGAGGGATGTTGACAAAATATAAAAATCCTATTTCATTTCTTTTTGCGCTGAAGGTTTGGTCTCTTAATGAATATAGTACAGAGGATCGCCGATATATGTGGGTTCGATCTACGGCTTACGTCACCATTAAATTGGAATAAAATCTTATATGAGCCGAAATACTGTCCGAACTAGGTCGTTGAAATTTAAATTCAGAAATATTTTCATATTATAATTCATTCCACGTTGGAATATGCGGTAACTTTATAAAAAAAGTTTTTTACAAAAGAAGTAAGTTGTAGTAAAGAATCACAGGATAAGTCCTGTAGACATGGAACTAATGAAATAAGGAGCTGAAAAAAAAATTTTTTTTTCAGCTCCTTATTTCAGAAGTTGTGTTTATCCTCCCCCTTGCTCAATCATAGCTCGTTCGCAAAAGTGTTTCGAGAAAGCCTTGTCAGTAGCCCGAACCCCTTTCCTTGATCTCCTCTCAACATCCTTACCGACCGCGATAACCATGCCCACTCATCATCTGCGACAAGATAAAACTTTTTCAGTGAATCGAAATATTTTAAAAACTTTCTCTTTTTCATCACCATACAAATATCTATTATACATTTTAGAGAGCTGGTCTATCTATTTTCAACAATTCCTCCTAAACAATAAGAGGAGCACCATTATTTTGTATACAGCTTCATCTTATCATAACTTAGTGCACTGTAAAGTTTTGGATCCCATAAAATTATTACCCCCTCCCCCCAAAAAAAATTCATCTGAAACGCCTGTCCACTGATAACGTTTCCCATCGATATCGTACTATTCCATAACTTCTATCGATAACATAGTAGGCCATTCACAAGGCAGGCGACGACAACGCCTACAAAGATTCCGGACACTTGAAGGGGACCCACCGCAGCTAGGAACCAATCTCTAAACCCTACCATGAACTACCCCATGAAGATATGTGGGGCCACCACACGAAATTTGGAACAGATCGGTCAAGAACTTGTTGAATTACAGGGAGCCGAAAACTTCCGCCCCCAACGATGTCACCGTGGACTACAAGAAACGTGTTCGGAATACGACTGGGTCCTTGCTACTCTTGGAGTTTTACTATATTATCAAGCCCTGAGGAACGCCGGTCAATTCTTCTAGTTAACTAAAAAACTGTGTGAGTTTGTAATGTTAATATCGCAACAAATGAAACAGTCCTCGTTCATAACAAATCTATTGTATCATAAGGGGATAAAATTTCCATTCTGCATGGAATGGGCAAAGTTGACGACATTAAGGAACGCATCCCCCCTCCACCCTATTTATATTAATTATTAAGAACTAAAATGTCCGATATAGGTGGGGTTTTTTTTATCCCGCATTTTTTGGTTTCTACCTATTAATGATTTTCTTTTATAATTGAAGTAATTTTAAATGTTAATAAATATTACGTGCTTATTATAAATCAAAATTATACCTATTACTATAAGAGGAAATGCATCATCGTTAAATTTTTAAGCTGATTAAAAAAAATATCACTCTAGGTTTATTAAAACATATTTAAATAGCTGGTTATTTGATCAAGATGTTATTTTGCTTAATAGGATCTTCAGACAATTAAGATTTTGCGTATAATAAGTATAATAAGGGTGTGCTTGGATGCTGAGCAGAGAACCATATTCGATGAATGCATTTATTTCTGTTGATGTAACGCTCTCTCATAGGTTTAGTGGCCAGCAGAAGACAATTGCTTTTAAATGTTATCTCTATCTTCAAGAAGTCATACAACAAATGTCTGTGATCTAAATCAGGTTGTGTTGACGATTTGACCTCACTGACAAATGATGTTCAGGAGATAAATCCTTTCATTCCAGCCGTTAAAAGATTGGATTGTTTTTATCTCTGAGTGACACTTTTTTTTTTGCAAACAATGGGCTAAATGGTCGGTCACAAAGACCCTGAGGGCTCAGAGAAGGTTGAGGGAGGGGACCCACTGGAACAGCTGTTGGGAGACAGATGATAGCCTATTGTCAAGGCCTTCCATGAAGGCCTTGACAATAGGCTATCATCTGTCTATGTGTGCTATCTTATGTGTACAAGGTATGGTACCACGGCCTTTCCAATCAGTATCCCCTACTGACCGAGGGCAGGGTGGAAGGTTTTTCGGAGATAAATCTCAGCGCTGACCCAGCTGGGACTGAGGATTTTACATAAATGCTAATGTATCTGGTAACTGCAGATTACGAGCCTGGTGTGCTACCGACTGAGCCATCCCCATTCCACCGTAAAAGGCGCTATTTGTAGAGTAGGCTTGGTGATCAATATCTCGAAAACTAGAGATATGAAAACTGGTCTAGTGGATGATTTTTTAGTTCTTTTCAATGATTATGATGGGCAAGTTTCCTTTAACTTACTTTAAATAATGGTTTAACTCGGTGAGCCTCAGTTTAATTACCTCGGGAATATACTACAGATGCAACATGAGGCTAACAGCGGAATTAAAATCATTGCTGGAATTTCTTAAGAATCTGTAGTGAGGAAAAAATAAATGCACATACTTTAAAGACTAATCATAACTTCAGAAAAGCTTGGTCCTCTCTTAAGTTTGCTTCGGTAATGAAACCTGTGACTCTATGTAAACAACAGGATGCTTGATATGCTTGAGATATTTACACAGAATCTTTCATATTAGACATTATTATGCATTAGCGTTTGCTTATGTGAGAACTGGTGTTCTTTAAACTTCTTTAAACTACTTTAAACTTCAATGGCTGGGGTCTTTTAGACCCCATCACAGATTGATTTATATGTTGCAAAAAAAAAGTGTGGGCGTTAATGGTTAAGCAGCGTCTTGGATGAGAATTGCGTTGGCTCCGCCATGTTCACATGCAGAACTTCAATTAAGCAAACAGGGTTATGAACAGTCTTCCTAAAGGCCTTAGGAAACCGTGAATGAGGTGGGTGGACAATATCAATTGATTTAAAAGACATTATTACATAAAAGACCTTATTGTAACTGGCCTGAAGTGGTCTAGTGCAGTAAATGTTGACTTAGATAGACATCTGGTGAAAAAAATTCACAATCTATTATAACCTCCGTAGTATTTGATTTGCTTGAGGATTTTACATAAATGTTAGCGTTAAACAAAATTTTATTGTAAGTGTTAAATGGAGTGCTGCGGCCAAGTTCGTTAACAATGTTTTACTATGCTATCATAACAGAAGCACTTATATCTCTGCAATCTAAGCCCCTCCAACAACATAGAGGAGCACTCTTTCGTTTATGAATTTTCCCTTTAATTCAGCCTTTGAAAAAGTACTGAAAGTTTTATTCATAGTTTTGAAATTTTAACTTCATTTGATAATGCAATTTTTGGAACTGCATAAAAAAATTATGTCAGCAGTTAATATTTTTATCTGATTAAAGCTTCAAATGATTAAGAGAACGCGATACCTGATTAAAAATGCAACTTTCATTGGAATTCAAAGAATGCCTAGGACCTTTACCCAGCAGGAGATAGAGTGGAAAATTGCCATTTATAAATATGCAATTTGATGACCATGGATGCAGATTTAATGCAGAATCAAGGATTGTAGAAAACGTTTAAAAAATCAAACCCGAAGTGAAGGTTTGGTTGCTTTATTGCCGAGAAGGACTTTTTTCACACAATGGACTAAACGGCTAGATCACAAGAATCCAACTGCTCAGAAATGGGTGGGGAATCTGCTAGGCAGTTCTTAAAAGAAAGATGAAAGCCTACTACCATAGCATCCCATCCGGCGGGCAGCTTCTCTAAGCCCATCACTATCCCCTTTTCTCACATAGAGAGAGAGTGTGTTGTTTCATATACCTCTGAGACTCACTTTTTTGCACATGATGGGCTAAACTGGCAAGTCACAAGGACCCTAATGACTCAGAGAAGGCTGGGGGAAAGGGGATTCACTGGATAGGTGTTAGGGGAGATGGTACCTTTCGTCAAGGTCATCCAACGTCTTCTTTAATGTGCACAGGATATGGCTCTCCTACAGAAGAAGCCAAGGCTTAACGTCCCATCCGATGGACGGCGGCATTTCCGTGCGAAGTGGGAGTTAGAGGAGAAAAGCTCAATGCAGGCATAATAGGAACTCGAATTTCGGAACAGAAGGTTAGGAGTCTGGGTTGTGTTGTTTTACCTCTGAGCGGCACTTTTTTGCACACCATGGGCTAAATGGCCAGGTCACATGGACCCCGAAGGCTCAGAGAAGGTTGGGGGAGGGGACCCACTGGAATAGCTGTTGGGAGACAGATGGTAGCCTCCCGTCAAGACCATCCAGCGTGTTCTTTAACGTGCACAGGGTATGGCTCTCCCGCACACGGGGCCGCGGCTTAACGTCCCATCCGACGGACGCGGCCTTTCCAAGACTATTGGTGTCCCCTACTGACCGTGGGCAGGGCGGGGAATTTTGCGGAGATAAATCTCAACGCTGACCCAGCTGGGACTCGAACCTGTGAACTACAGAATACGAGCTGACGCGCTACCGACTGAGCCACCCCCGCCCCCGCCTCCGTTAGGAGTCTGGAGCACTACTGACTGAAACAATTATCGGCCCCAATCGATAGACTTCAACTAACATGTTGTTGACAGCACTTGGTTTATCATGCCATTATCCCATATAATGGTCATCTTGAAGCATTACTCACCTAAAACGACTTATATTAATTATATAAACAACTTAAATTACTTCGAAAGTAATATAATATCCCAAGCTTTATATTTAATACAGTTTTTAATTTATTACAAATTTCCTAGTCCGTACATTTATTTTGAAGAGCATTGTATCATACAACGATGAAAGGAAAACACATATTCAATTTTAAAGATTCTATGGTTGGTGTGCTATGCTATGTTGAAAAGGGAAATGTGTTCGAGTCCCTAATAAGGCATGAATATATCTGTATTAAGTTGTATTTTCAATGAGATCTCGCCTTTCTCATAAATCTTTAGGGCGTATTATACCGATGGGATTCTATCAGATCTCTATGGCAAGTAGGCTGCTTGAGGAGAACTATATTAAATAATTCCTAAGTTGACTATTATTCTTATTTATATATATTACTTCCTAAAATTGACTATCAGCGTTATTTTGCGCAATTTGTCCTCGTTAAAACTACAATTTTTGACTATGAACATAAATGCTCGTCTGAAACGAAGCAACGGTTTTTATTTAATTACGACTTTGCTATTTAATTACCAATTTTTATTTAATTGTTATTCAATAAAATAATTTTGAAAATACCACAAAGGAGATAAATCACAAAGAATAATGAATATAGATTCACAGTTTTCAGAAATAAGTAGTCATTTTCATGTTTAACTTCCCAGGCCAATTATGCGGAAGGAAGACGAGGAAATACCGTCGAAGATAGCAAAGGAAGTCCGGTAAACATTCAGAGTTATGCAGAATTCTCAAAACAGAAGGTTATAAATTATTTTTACATACAATCATTGGTCACCGAATTATGACCACAGGACCTCATGTTTTGTCAATGAGAAGTTAATTTCGAAGATCTATGTAACTCCTAAATAAATGTTTTATGAGAAAATATGCAGCTGATGATAATTTAGAGATTTCAATCAAATCTATCTAAATCTCAATTTTCAACAATATTCCTTCAGCATTTAAACAGGTATAGAGGTTTAAATATTTCAGGAAAAAAAAAGAAAGTTATCAAAAAATTAAACGAATATTGAAGAAATTATTTAGACGCACTTTTAAAATATGTGGTTATTTATGAAATGGTTTTGAAATAATACTTCCTATTTCAGTTTCAATTAACTTCATAGGTAAATTTTTTTTTAGCATTGTTGCTGTTAAATGTTCAGATTTATTCTAATATGATTCTATTTTCTGATGTTTACTGAATTCCTTGTTCTTCAATTCTCCGCAAAATTCCCCGCCCTGCCCAAGGTCAGTAGGGGACACCGATGGGCTTGGAAAGGCCGCCGTCCGTCGGATGGGACGTTAAGCCGTGGCCCCGTGTGGGTGAGAGCCATACCCTGTGTGCACGTTAAAGAACACGCTGGATGGCCTTGACGGGAGGCTACCATCTGTCTCCCAACAGCTGTTCCAGTGGGTCTCCTCCCCCAACCTTTTCTGAGCCTTCGGGGTCCATGTGACCTGGCCATTTAGCCCATGGTGTGCAAAAAAGTGCCGCTCAGAGGTAAAACAACCCAACCCTTGTTCTTCAAAATGAATGATTGTCGAGATTCACTAAATTGAATCTCGACTCCTCTGCAAAGAAAATGTGATCCACTTGTTCCGAGATCTAAGTCACTTGTTATCGACCATAATTGTAGCTTGTCTATGGAAAGGACTTAAAAGAATACGGATCATTGGTTTAGTACTAATAGAACCTAACTTTGCCTATTATCTAAGACAGCAAAATTTGCTATAAGTTCCAGCAAAATTTGTTGCTTCTCGGTGAATTACAATAGACAGGAAGCTGTATGACGAAAAGACACTTTCATCAGGACTCAATCTGATGAAATAGAACTAATGAATGGGTAATACGTGACAATAGTAAAGGTCTAATGAAAATTTGAGTTATTACACTGATTACTAAATAAAGATAATTTTAATAACAATTCAAGGTACCTAGGAAGGATATTTAAACTCTGAATCCATCTTTTTATTTTACTCAAATACAAAATACTTTTATCAAAATGAAATCAATTAACTAGAGGCATTTTACCAATTACCTTTTGTAACCTTCAGAATAAGTAATAGAAACAAATGTCACGAAAAATCATTTTTGCAACATTTTACGGTCTCTAATAGGACTATCTATAAATGGTGGTTTAAATGCGAACTCGAAAAGGAAATTTTACTAACCTTGGAATTTTCAGCACAAAACCCAAAATGTCACAAGTAATATTAGACATGTTGATAAATGGAATGCAGGTGGAAAAAATAATATGCATATTAAAATCAGAGTTTTATTTACTTTTTGTTTTCACCTTGATGACTTGGACTACGAAGGGCTCAACGTAAATTAATATGAACCTCTTTGAATTTCAGTTGAGTAACCCTCATATTTTTCTCCTGAGATATCCCATATATAATTCGAAACTTGAAAGCAACACAACCATTAATCATCTCACAAAATTTATTGCGTTGCATTACGAGACAACTTATTAAGAGATTAGAAATTTGTTTCTCAGCATTGACATTGACAACACTGGAATGATATTTTATTAACTGAACAAATAAACTTAATGACTGAAGAATTTCTATACTGTCAGACTAGAGTAGCTTGGCTAGAGCTTTTTTGTACATATTTCTTTGTTTCGTACTTTATTTTCTGTTTCACACTGAGGCATATGTAATGTAAGATGCCTTTAGTTTCAGTAAGCCATATTAGTGAAGCCCTTTGCTGGAATGTTAATCGATGTAGCAGGTAGTTGAGAGGAAGCCACACAACTTGCGGTGTCCTCTGACAGTTGGCCCTGGCCGTGGGTCAGCGACCTTCCACATGTCTGAGAGTTCAGAGAAGGCGAGAGAAGGGAGATATTACGCAATGACCAACAGGGCAGAGACCAGACGAGTAAAGAGAGCATAAGACGCAAAGAGTTTTAGCTCGAGAGTACCAACTGGAACTAACTGTACTTGGGTTGGGTTGTTTTACCTCTGAGCGGCACTTTTTTGCACACCATGGGCTAAATGGCCAGGTCATAGGGACTCAGAAGGCTCAGAGAAGGTTGGGGGAGGGGACCCACTGGAACAGCTGTTGGGAGACAGATGGTAGCCTCCCGTCAAGGCCATCCAGCGTGTTCTTTAACGTGCACAGGGTATGGCTCTCCCGCACACGGAACCACGGCTTAACGTCCCATCCGACGGGCGGCGGCCTTTCCAAGCCCATCAGTGTCCCCTACTGACCGTGGGCAGGGCGGGGAATTTTGCGGAGATAAATCTCAAAGCTGATCCAGCTGGGACTCGAACCTGGGAACTGCAGATTACGAGCCTGGCGCGCTACCGACTGAGCCACCCCCGCCCCAACTGTACTTAGGTTCTCAAGAAACAGCTGAACTGGGATAGTAAGATGGTCATTTATATGAACGAGTCTGTCATTCAGTCAATGTTTATGTGTCAAAGTTCAATAAAGGATTGTATGTTTTACTAAAGACATATTTCTTTCAGGAGTAGAGCATATTCTTTAAGAGGGCCTCAGTATTGAATCCCTGCAATTGCTATCAGAATCACAGAAGTCATAAGAATGACTAAACTCCTTCTCTCCGACCTGCTACATCGATTAACATTCCAGCAAAGGGCTTCACTAATATGGCTTGCTGGAACTAAAGGCATCTTACATTACATATGTCTCAGTGTCAAACAGAAAATAATGTACGAAACAAAGAAATATCTGCAAAAAAAGCTGTAGCCAAGCTACTTAACCCTGACACATACTTAAGTGATACTGAAAGGAAAAAAAGTCACGCTCGTAAGCACTGATCATTTCTTTATTATTAAGACAATGCCCAAACTAAATGTAGGGCATACAACTGTTTATGGCGCAGGTGTGTGATGAAAGAAAGGTAGTACATGGCTAACAGCAAAATTGTACACAAGAATTTAAAGATCGTAGAATAAAAGGCAATACCGAAGAAGTAATTATAATAAATATCATAATGATTAAAGCTATATGATTAATACTACCATGTCATCAAAAGCTTAAGAAATAGTCGGATCTTAACATAGAATCGGGTGAGATAATGAGCATTGGTATCAAAAAAAAAAAGACAAATCCCCTAAGAGATGTGTCCGACACTAAAATCAGAGAGATAAAGGATTGACAAGAGTCTATCGATACAATATGAGATCATATGAGAGCTATGAAGACTAGGCCTAAACAGAAAGACAACACAAAAAGTATCCATGCTTTATCCGGGGCATGAACCCAGATCCCTTTAATTCGATGTAGCCAGATCCAATATGAGATCATATGAGAGCTATGAAGACGAGGCCTAAACAGAAAGACAACACAAAAAGTATCCATGCTTTATCCGGGGCATGAACCCAGATCCCTTTGATTCGCAGCCAAGCATGTTACTCGACTACCGGGATGGTCTTAAAAAACTTTAGCAACAATTAATTATTTAAATAATAAATTCTTTAGATAAATGATATATATAACTGACTGCGAAATGCTTACTTTGACAATGCTTGCAGTTGACGGTATCTCCCTCCTTGTCACCTTCCTGACAGTCCAACATGGCGGTCGTATTTTTGTGGGGCATCAACAGCACGCAAGGGACAGGAGCAACAAAGTCAATAACAGCTAATTAGACTGTTATCCAATTGTTGATCCTGTCACAAGGCAATACAACACAGCTCATCTTGGACAGCACAGACTGAGAACCAAGAATCTGTTCACCACCCCCGCATAGTTAAACACTTAAAGATCGTTAGGTTTCACTGGCGCATCTGTACACTGAAGTAATACAAAATTGTAACAGTAACACAATTAGAATTTGGCCCACAAGTGTTACGAATAAATTATTCCGTTGAAAGTGCCACTTGCTGAAACATACGGCATGGTTTCTCATTGATAAGTTTCCAGAGAGGCGGTGAACAATTAATTGCATCACCAAGCTGGTAGGATACCGATTGCACTGTTACTTCCGGGAAGCTCTGAAGAGAGTAGGACGGGCATCAATGCAGATGAAAAACGCTCACAAACACAACAGTACCTACAAGTCACAAGTCACGTGTGCAAAGAACTTTTGACTTGTGGCGATCTTCTCTGCTTTGGCGACGGTTCCTTCCCACTTCCTCTTCCGACACAGATGCAGACAAATCCGCAGTAGATGCTGCAAGCACAAACACAACGCAAAAACTCGTAGTTAGGACGGCCACACAAATGTCCTGTTTGTGGTCTTCGTGTGCTGTCGTCACCAATGGCCACAGCTGTGATTCAATGATTTACTTGACTCATCATTGCACTACTAAGCACCACAATCTTCACCGGAAACTCGGCACATTTCTTCACATATTTTGCTTTAACTGACATATAAAAAATCATCTTCGAAGAATAGCTTTGCTAAATATACAGATAAATATTTAGGATTAATAAAAACTCGGAGTATTTAACGACGACAGATTTAAAATAATTTAAACGATGATAAGTGCTGCCAATCGTGCGGCTTTTTCTTCCAAGGCAGATGTTATTTCGAGCAGGAAATATTAAAAACGATTTCGTTGAGATTTCGATTCGGTTTCGTCCCGGAAGTCAAGAGTTTCGGGTTCGATCGGCAATACGGTTTACATCCCAGTCTTAAGTCTTCTCTGGAGTTATCAGTCTGAACCCCTGCACTCTAGAAGTGGAGGGAATGGGGCCGATTTGAGACAGCAACCTCTGCTAGCGAAGGACGAAGCAAAGAAAGGTGAAGGTGACAATGACCTTGTTGCCGACCTCTGTCGGTGACCAGAAGCACAGAGTCACCGGCCTAAGGACGGAAGCCAGAGGAGATGCTGAGCCCCGCTGCCGACCATGAAGACGGCCGGGCCGTATGTGCATGTTTATAGGCGGCACCCATCATGTAGGCCAGCTGACGGGCCCCAGCTAAAGGCAGCTCCACCGGCAGCTGATTCACGCCACTGCATGTACTTCGGAGTCAGGACCAAAATAGCATCAGCCGAGGCAAACATCCCTCCATCCATCCATCCATCCTCGTGCTCCTTCCCCCTCCCCACTCTTCCGTACCTTGGCACAGCTCACTTTGTACCTGCCTGCTGTGGGACACTGTGCGAAGCATGGGATGGTATAAAGACAATAGTTAGCTTCTGGTTGTACTCGTATTTATATACGGAAGAATTGCAAAGAAAATCATTCTTTCCTATGCGTAAGATCTTGGACTTCATTGGGACTAATCACGAGCAAACAACTATTCTTGGTGTAATCGCAAGTGAAGTAAGAGGACGTAAAAAGCGGATTAAAGAAACTTAGCAAAGTATTTATTTTCTCAATGTGTAAATTCTATTCTTCTGATATAATTTACTAAAAATAAGCCGCAAAGTTTTCCTCAAGATGGAGAAACAGGTTAATAAAAATAATAATAATAGGCATATATATTATGTAATGGAATACGGTAAAAATAACAATGATCGAGCACCTGAATTTCTTCCCCCGTGTGCGGGAGACCCATACCCTGTGCACGTTAAAGAACACGCTGGATGGCCTTGACGGGAGGCTACCATCTGTCTCCCAACAACTGTTCCAGTGGGTCCCCTCCCCCAACCTTCTCTGAGCCTTCGGGGTCCATGTGACCTGGCCATTTAGCCCATTGTGTGCAAAAAAAGTGCCGCTCAGAGGTAAAATAACCCAACCCAACCTGAATTTCTTCAAAATTATTCTGACTTTCCATTATCTTAAAGCTTTTGTAAATTCCATAAATAAGTTTTATGGAATTAAGATATTGTATAGAATGGCTCAAATCCCTATTTCAAGCCTTTACATTAAGGCGACCGTTCTTATGATATACGGGATATATTGCTCAATAATTATGATATTTAATCGGTATACATCTGTATGAACACAGTCGCAAAAATCAGTGATTCATTCTGAAATGTTCTTCATCACTTATACGAAAATTGCAGAAAAACTAATGCGATTTTCGAACTACCTTATAGAGATCAAAATCAAAATTATTTTTTAACTGGTAAAGATGTATTACACTAGACCTTGATCAGTTTCATTTAGATACTAATTTTAATTAACTACAATATTTTTAATGTATTGCTATTTTATGAGGCAAAACTAAAGTATATCACTTACTACGAGTTTATTAAAATATGAAATATTTTAGAATAAATTGCTAAATTAAAAAACAAAAGCTACAAGAAAATTTTTGAGAGACAAAACTTTAAAACACCTACACATTTAAATATCACTTCTTCTGCTAGTACACCCTCCGGGCCTCGTACATCTGACAGAGTTGGGATAGAAACCTAGGAACATTTAATTATGAGCCTAGCATACTACCAACTGAGTCAGCCTCCGCCCACCAGTGGGAAAGAGGTGAATCATTGCTGTCCTGTCATTGCAAACTTACTGATCACTAAATATCGCATTACTAGCATAAACTATATAATAATAATAATAAAAAAATACCCCCTCAAGCAGCTGCTTGCCACAGAGGTCTCACAGGAGCCTGTCAGTTTATATGCCATAATAGAAGGTCTGAGAATCCTCTCAGGAACTCAGCAGAAAAACGACACATACATCCATGCCTTACCTGGGACTCGAAACCAGGTCCCTTAGATCAGTATCCAAGCGCGCTAACCACTCAGCCACGGGACTATATACAATAATAAAATTTTATCATTTTTTAGTACAGCTCTTTCCAAAAAAGTTGAATTCCCCGTCCTCCCAAAGAGGCGACGAGAAAGAAGTGGCTATGAACTAAAATCCTTGACCATCAAATTAAACCACTCAAATACATTTAGGTGGCAGAGAATTATGGTCAAGATGTTACATCGAGAACTCGTAATTTCAACTCGTTTTTGCAAACGAGTTAAATATCATCCATGCATCTGTTCCAAGTTTCGGAAACAAATCAATATACTCACAAACCTGAAATGTCGCATGTCAGAGATCGCTGGGCAATACTATTTCAAGCCCTTAGATAAAAGTTATCCAATATCATTAGTATGCCGAAATATTCAATAGCCGTTTTGCCAATCATAGAATTAATTTAAAAACATAAATAATAATTGGTTTATATCAAACAGTTTACTACAGTAAGTGTAATTTTAGAAGTCTGTGAAATGATCTTCCAGATTTTTTTTTTTAATTTGTTAGGAATTTTCAGAATGCGAGACGCTGGTGACCGATGTTGCAGCTTTCTTAACGTTTAAACATTGAATGAATCTTCTTGGCATTAAGCTTTAGATATTTAGAGTTAAAATGGTGAACACCTAACTGTTAGCAAATTCTTGAAACAGGGGTGTTGTATATTCACCAACTCTGCCTAAAGTATAAGTATAGAAAGCAATTATGGAGTGGAAATGAAAGAGCAATGAAAGGGCTTACAAACTGAAGGGACTAATATTTTTTCATGGTTTTTCGGGGACTAAAAGGTTGCTATAGCGCAGGAAAAGAGGATCTCGAGTTTACGATGAAAAATTTAAGGGGACAATATGAAAAGGGATGAAAACCAATTTTATGAAAACACAATTCCTAAGAATTGGAAACACTCAATAAGAAAATTTAGAGTTGGAAGGAGAAATTGTAAAAAATAAAAAGCATCAAATATGTAAGTTCAATATTACAGAAAGACGGCAAAATAAGCACGAAAAATCATTAGAACTATATATTCAGTCAACCGTAACAAGAAACCTTTTACTAGTATTCTTATCTATAGGTGGGTGACATGGACTATCAGTTGGCTAGAAGATAAGGTTAAGGCAACTGAAAAGTATTTTGGCGGAGATGCTGATAAAAGAAGAGATCGGATAAAATAAAAAATGAACAAATCTTGCGTGAGACAAAGGTTAAAGAAACTAAGTGAGAAAAAATGATTGACATATGATCATGAAAGCAGAATGACTGAAAAACAGATGGCCTAAAAATATGTTGGAACCATCAGGAAGAAGGAAAAGAGGAAGATCAAGAGAAGAATCAAAAAATGGATGGAATGAGAAAGGGCATGAAGAAGAGGAACTTGGAGAAGACTGACTGGATAGGCCGAAAGGATGGAGAAAAATAAGTCATGGGCAACCCTGATATGGAACACCTGATGATGACGAGCTTTAGCCTCTTTAAGTTACCTAACAATATTTTTCCATGAAAGGTTTATTGTAGGAGCGATCTGATCGAAAACGCCTATTCGAAAAAAAATGAATCTGGTTTTTAGTTGACCTAACATGAAAATATCTAATAATTTTAGTTAGCAAAAACAAGTAGTGTTATAGATTTCAAAAAAATTATATTCAATCAAAAATCATCTTTCATAATTAATGTGATTCGATTAATCACACAATATTCTGATTTTCACATAAGTAAACAATCTCATTATACCATAGGTAATAATTTTGGAAAAATTTTATTTTGCTTTCCTGAACTTTTATTTGCTTTTTCTCGAAAACTGAATAAAAACATGAATAATGACAGAATGGTTAGAGCGTGCTTGGCTACAAAGTGAAAGGACTTGCCTGTGAGTCCTCTTCAGAGGTATGGTCTCCCTTACAGATCTTCTCTATGGCGTGTTATGCTGACTGGCGCTGTCAGATCTTGTCTATGGCGTATTATGTTGATTGGCCCTGTCAAATTTCCGGAGAAAGCGGAACTGCTTGAGAACTAGAAGAATAACATAAGACCTCCAACAAATATAAGGTGTTCGTTTTCAAACAAAATGAAGTTTTTCATTTTCCGAATTTCGCATTTTTTAACGATAGTAATTCATACTAATTTGTGATTGGAAAATATAAACAGTAACATATTATTATTAGCTCTATAAACGCAAAAAGAATTTATAGTCCAACAGTATTAAGTGGAAAATTAGTCAGTGTTTATAAAATTATTTATTACTACTACATTAAAATATTATCGAAGTTTTTAAAATTAAATATTATTTTTGTTTAAAAATAAAGAACAGCCGGTCGAATTTTTTAGCAACAGTAATTTAATAATTATTTCAGTATCTGTTCTTGCTCAACATGTTCTACCACCAGATTTTTTAGCATAACTATATCGTTTGCAATCTTACTTCAAGTTTTACATTTTCTATATTTAGCGACCTCTAATGATGTAAATCAAAGGCATTTCGGAGGATTTGGAAACTATGAATTACTTTACTAATGTTTCCGTTAGTATCTACTCAACTCAAAGAATTTTTCATTAACTTCTTAAAACGAAAAGTTGAGTTTTTACACCACTACCCTGGAGGATAAATGACATGTTGTTTCTGCCAATGTAAACACCTTGATCATCACACTCCACCACTAAAACATCAAATATCTAGTCACCGATGGGCTTGGAAAGGCCGCCGTCCGTCGGATGGGACGGTGTGCGGGAGAGCCATACCCTTTGCACGTTAAAGAACACGCTGGATGGCCTTGACGGGAGGCTACCATCTGTCTCCCAACAGTATTCCAGTGGATCTCCTCCCCCAACCTTCTCTCTGAGCCTTCGGGGTCCTTGTGACCTGGCCATTTAGCCCATGGTGTGCAAAAAAAGTGCCGCTCAGAGGTAAAACAGCCCAGCCCAGGGTCAAATATCTAGCGGATAATATTCGTTTAAAGTTATCAATTTTTCCAACGTCAGAGAGCGAAATTAAACTTTTGGAATATTCGTAATACCTATTCAACACAAACAGAATTTTCAATTTATCTCTAAAAACAATTATCTCTTAAAATAAAAAAGTGTCCCCTCGGGGAAAAATCACTGTTGTCAATGCAAACTTCGTGATCTCAAATTTCACCACCAAAATTTCATATATAATTGCACCCTCTAATGGTGGAAAAAGTTGAAAATGGCAAAATTTCAAACGAATATTGCAAGAGGTGTAATTATATTGGAAATAATATATATATTGGGAAATTCCAAGAGTACGAATCGTATTTCATCAATACTATCCAAACCAAAAGCATTTTTAATTTATCCCTAAGAGCAAAGAAGTTGAATGTCTACAGACGACAAAGTGAAAACATTAACTCATTTTTTCTGAAAAAGAGCTATAAATTAACAAAACTTGATCTATTTCTGATACTTATAGATCCCAATACCTGTTTATCGCTGGCAGTGAAAAAATAATTTTCTTTTTTCTCACGCATAAAGGCGAAAATTTTCAGCTTTCAATGTTGGGTATAGTGAGCAACTTGCAATTTATCTATAAGAACTCCCCACAGAAAGTTCTGTAATTGAAAGGTGAGAGGGCTTTCACGAACCGTTTATCATCACATTAAAAACATGAAAATGCTCCATTGGCATTGGCAACGTCTCTACAGACAACTCTATAGCTGTCGAAAAATGTCCTGTAGCTGACGATCCGTCTGAAGTTTGAACCCTTTTTTTCATCAAAGAACGGAATTTATATGTAGCAAAGCTTCTAAATGGCTAAATGGCACGATCTATTCAACAATTCAGGAAGTATAAGACAACCTCCTAGAGTAGGGGTTCTCAACGTGGGGTACGCGGTAAAATATTTTGGGGTATGCCGTGAGAGCTCAAAAGTCGCTAGATCTAATAACAAAGTCAGTGTTTTATTTTATTTCCATTGTTATACTATAACTACAGTTTTATCTATCTATACAAGGGGTACACCGGTTCCATACACATTTCCAAGGGGTACATGAAGCATAAAAGGTTGAGAACCACTGTCCTAGAGGATGATGAACAACTTCTTAAAAGTGACTATTCAAGAATTCAGGATGTAAAGATTTCCGTAATGGTGTGAGCAGCTATCTTGTGGCATACATTGTGGGCTATTGCTTCTCTACAAACAAGATAACGCAAATAATTACAACATCCTTGCTGATCACTCTTACATCACATGATGAAATATTCGTTCTAGATGAAGGTCTCATTCAGGATGTCAACGGCACCAATTATAATGAAAGCTTCGTTTACAATTCTTAGGAAGTCATGAGTGGGAAGGCTTTAACTTGCAATAATCCATTCAATCATGACCTCAATTGTATTCGACATCTGCGTGTGCTCTTGGAGAAGTGGCCCCATGTTAACTACCCATATAATTTTCCTCTAGAAAAATGGTTCAAAATCCTCCTGACATTCTCCAAACCATGACTCAAAGAAGATCATGAAGAGAGAAATACATTAAAATGGTTATTCCTCAGTTCTACATTTTCATTTGCAAAAAGCAAATAAGCTGAAAAAATAAAATAAATAATCCCTCAAGCAGCTGCTTGCCATAGAGGAGCCATCAGGAGCCTGTCAGTTTATACGACATAGTAGAAAGTCTGTGAGGATGGCGGGACCACAGCAGAAAAACAACACAAATATCCATGCCTTACACGGAGCTCGAATCCAGGTCCCTTTGATCAGTAGCCAAGCGCGATAACCACTAGGCCACGTTAAGGTACTTCTTTTTATTTTTTTTTATCTTCAATGCCTATTTTCCTTACTAACTAAGCTTTTTACACATCTAACGATTTCAATTTTGAAGTTTGCTTAGACACTAAGTATACGCGCAGTTATTTGCAATGTTTTTTCAAGTCTCTAAAAAGATAACAGTACATGCATAGTTAAGGTCGATAATAAAAAATCAAAAACTTTAAACCCAACTTCAAAACAATTCCAAAAATTGCGTGAACTCGGATGCGGTAACTCGGATGTTCTGATTCCATGCACAAAATTAGAGCAATTCAGAGAATCTGGCATTATTCCAGAGATTGCAACTGAGATTCCAAGCGAAACAAATTGATTATTTTCATCCTATAGTCCAAAACAACCATATCAGTGGTTCAGTGCTCTATACTCTTTTTTTACTTCTTTTTCCAAGTTATCTAACTTTCTCCCGTCTACTTTCTCTTTAAATCTCGCTATACTGACTACACAAGTGTCCGTGTTGAGAGCGTGATAATCTAATCCAGTGTTCAGAGCGTGAAAATCTAATCCAGTGTTCAGAGCGTGATAGTGTAATCCAGTATTCTCAAAAAATTTAAATCCGACTCACTGGCGGATCAAACAATAATTAGTGCGCCACATCTATGAATAAATTGAAATTTTGAGCAGCTCATCGTACTGATGTCGGATTGGATTGCGCTACTGCTGATCGACACTTTCTCTTTTTTGGCGCACAACCATGTTAAATAGTCAGGTCACAAACTATCAAGAATTCAGAGCTGAGGAAGGGTAAGATGTCCATGGATTGTGTTATTTTACCTCTGAGTGCACTTTTTTGTAACACTGGACTAAACAGCATAAGTAATAGCTGTTGAGGAGATAGATGGAAGTCTACCATCAAGGCCATTCCAGCGTGTTCTTTCAAGTGCACAGGATATGCACTTTACATGGGGCTAAGGCTTATCGTCCCATCCGACGGCAACGGTCTTTTCAAGCCATTCGATGTCCCCTTTCTCACCGAGAGCAGACGGGGATTAGCGGAGAAAATTCTCGAAGCAAGTCCAGTTGGGACTAACCTGGGAACATCAGATTACGAGTCTGGAGACTATCGACTAAGTCAACTTCTGCCCCAAAAAGATTCGCTGGATAGCTGTTAGTAACAAATAGAAGGCAGCAAAATGGAATTTAGCGAGGAAAATCTCAGGTGCAATGGGGATTCAAACCTAGAGTACTACCGACTGAGTAAACCCTTCTAATAAAAAAAAATGTCTAAAACATCAAAATTAATCGAATTTGTCCGTATTTTATAAACAGGATGTCAAATTCCAAGTTCCTTAGCTTCTATAACACGTTTTTATTTTTTCGAAATATGATAAACATCAGCAAAGGATACTGGATAATAAACAAGAGGTTTCGAAATATATTTTTAAAACTTTTTTTTTTTGAAACAAAAACAACTGATCTTTCAAAACCACAGAAAATCGGGTAAATCATTCCATGCCTTCAAAACAAATATATCCAACGCACCTAAATATTGATTTCCAACAATATTTGTTCAGTACATATTTAGAACTATGTAGGCAATCACCATCTTAACCTAACGTTGGACCTTAATTTCCTTGCAATACTGACGAAAACAGAATCATTATGCACTGCCCTACCAAAATTTCAAGAGAATTTCCCTGTTATGTCAATGGGAATCAACTCAAAGCTTTATAACTAGTAAAATATGCATTTAATGGGAAAAAAACTGATTGAAAATAAAGATCATGATCAAATCTACTTAAACCTCGAATTTTAACGCTATTCGTTTAGTATTTAAAGTTATAGAAGCTGGAATAGTTAACAACAAATTATCTTGTTTTATAAATTCATATTTGTTTATTATTGAAATAATTATTACGAAACTTCTAAAAATATATATTTACATTGCTGGCCATTAAAAGTGCAATACCAGGAAGAACTCATCAGATTGTCCCGAAATATGGCTCCCTGGAAGTGGTATAAGAGGGGATTATAAAGAGCCGGTGTAAAGCACTGGAAATGTGTTTGCTCGCAGTTCTTGCGCACTAAAAGATCAAGTATGCTCCGTCGAAGAACACGGCATCCATACGACCAGGTTTCCTACTTTGATCGAGGGAGAATTGTGGGATTACGGGAAGGTGGATTATCGTACCGAGACATCGGTGCTCGTGTTGGACGGAATGCTGCCACAGTGATGAGAATATGGCGTCAGCGGGTAGAGAGGAACGAACTCACCAACGTGAGGGATCTCAAAGACCCTGTCACACAAACAAACCAGAGGACAGACATCGCGTGCGCATGGCTATGAATGATCGTACAGCCACATCAAACACCTTAGCCCAACAGTTAGGGTGTGTTGCACATCAACCAGTGTCCACACGTATGGTTCGACGTCGTCGACAGTATCGTATGGTTCAACGTCGTCGGCAGTATCGTGGCATCTTTGCTAGGAGGCATTGCTTCGGCTACCACTGACTCTACAACACAGGCATATGCGACTGCAATGGTGCCAAGAACGTCGCGCATGGATGTGCACATAGCATCGCATCGTCTTTTCAGACGAATCCCGCTTCAGTATGCAGCAACATGATGGACGAATTCGTATCTGGTAGTACCGCAGCGACAGGCTCAGTGAGACATGCATGATGCAGCGCCATACAGGTCCGGCCCCTGGCGTTATGGTATGGGGTACCATTGGATCCCTCCATACTCACGCACGCGCCTCGTACACATTACCGCTGCTTTGAACAGCCAGCATTACATCACTGAGGTGTTGGAGCCTGTGGTAGTACCTTATCTTCAGGGGCTCTCTGGTGCCATTTACCAACAGAACAATGCCAGGCATATGTGGCATGCATCGTCCAACAATTCCTGGATAGCCACCATGTGACACTTCTGCTTTGGCCTGTGCGTTCACCGGATCTGTCCCCAATTGAACATGTCTGGTCCATGATCTCACGACGACTAGCACATCAGACACCAGCAGCTGCTACAACAGATGAACTTTGGCTACGTATCGAAACTGCATGGACTGGCATTCCCCAAACACACATCCGACTTCTCATCCTCTCACGGCCGGACCGCGAGCAGCGGTTATTGTCGCTCATGATGCCTACACAACATACTGATTTCTCTGTATTCCACAAGTCTAACCGAGTTGTATTTGTAATCATTTGATCCTTGTAACATAAACTATATATATTCACTAAATATGGCTTTGATATCTCTTGTCTTTCCTGGTGTTGCACTGGTGCTGGCCATATATAAGTATATATGACCAGCAGTGTATTTCACTAAATGATTTAAAACAATGCCTATCATTTTAAGTTTTAATTTCTTAGACAAATTCCCATCAAATGTGACGCATTACTGTGGTGAAATATTCTATCTCTCATAGCTTTTTAAATACTGAACGAATATTGTTGAAAATCGAGATTTAAACAGATTTGATTATGATCTGTATCATAGGCCACACGTTTCCATTAAATGCATATTTTAGAGGTTATAGAGCTTAGAAGTTATATTTCCATTGACATAACATGGATTGGTTTGTTGGTTTACCTCTGAGCGACACTATTTTGGACACAATGGGCTAAATAACATAACATGGGAAGTTTCTAATATTTGAGTAGGACAGTATATAAACTTCTAAAAATACACTATTTCAGCAAACAGTTTGATAAAATATAACAGTTATTATTTATGCTTTCCCTTTTGAGATCTATTTTATGATAAACAATGCTTCTATCAGCTCTTTAAATACTGAACAAACGTTATGTGGAATCAAACTTTAGTCAGTAGTGAAGTCCCCCCCCCCCCCCCCACCCTCGACTTTCAGTTGATAAAAAGACAGTCCCTGAAGCACTTCGATACTTTTTAGGTACCCCTAAGTATCTTGCTGTTTAAATAGAAAATATTTATATATTGAAGTACAGGTACGTAAAGATTTGCTAGCCCCCATAGTCGTCAATTCAGGAGTATTACTTTTTATTTTTCTAAATTAAGTGGTAGAAACCGGGCATTACTTCTCTTAGCCAATTCGGGCAAGATACAGTGGAAGGCGGCTACTGTCAAGGTTCGCCGTTGAGAAGTTTAGTCTGGCTAACGGCGGATTTGCTATTTGCGGCCGGCTATCTTCAGGAACTTAAACCCCGCGATCGGCGAGGGCTTACTGTTCCACGTAAATTAAACCTTCGTTTATCGCATTGACTGCCCATCCAATGCTATTTAGCCCGGCATAAACTAGAGTGCACTCTGAAAATTTGTTTTCCACACATACATTCATTTTAGCTGTACAAAAAATAAGATTTATAAATCTATATCTGAAGTAGCAGGAAAAATCTGATACCAGACAAAAAAAATAAGGGCATATGAACATCAATCTTGATAAAAAAAAAAAGTCCCATATGCAGTCAACTGACAATTAATAACTGAAACTAAAGCATTTCATTAAGAAATGTCCCTGGAGAGAAACCAAGATCTCAATAAAAGCTCTCAATTCGCAATTTTCAACCTTATTTGTTCAATGTTTAAAAAGTTACTGAAGCGGAAACGTTTGAGCGGGCGTTGCTGTTATGTTCATCCTAAACACTTTTCAAAACCAACAAAAACAGAATTACACAGAACATTTTAAAACTACATTTATTATAGTGAACGATTTATTATAACGGCTACTGCGCATTAATTAACTTTTGAAATTCTTATGACTAGCAACATTACTGTTATTTGTTTCAGCTTCCCTAACTCTTTAAATATTAAACAAATATCGTTGAAAAACGAAATTTAGAGAGAACTGAGTGAGACTTTCTCTCATGACGTTTTTCTGCAAAAAACTTAGATTAAAGGATTTTAATGTAACTTTCATTCACACGTGGAAGTATCCCAATCTATATTGTAGGGTAGAATACAAGCAGAAATATATACACATTACGTAAATATTACGGAACAAGGTAATTTTCTTGTAAAAGACAACTGTACACAAATGTCTCTTGACACACGCTACAGTTACCATTTAATAATGTTTCTGCGGCTGACATCATCACTCGTGTCATATTGCAAACTGCAACGTGTCATTTTAAGTGATGCTATTTAGGTCAAGAACTACAACACGAAGTTATCAGATTTATCGTGGCAACAGGAAACTGTGCAGATTTGAAGCAAGAACTGAGTTTATTTGAAAGCTTCATTAAATTCTATATTCACCTGTTCAGAGAACCAAAACTCTTGAATCGAAAAGTCCTCTCGAATATGGACTGCATAATCAATTAATTACGGCGTTCAAGAATCGGTATTTTATTCAAACACCCAAAACTTTCACAAAGTCACAGTATCCATCATCTCAGCATAAACTTATCTTTTACCTCAGGCAAGTGAATTTTTTAAACAATTTTGCTGTGCACAATTAATTAAAGACATCTTTCGGAGATATTATAATTAATTGTAGCAAGGTACAAAGATAACATCGCTTAATATATTCGCAACGAAACCATCTGGTGAAGCAAGGCTGATCATGCGCAAAGATAATCCGGAAGACAAATGCAAAGCAATCCAAATTTTGTTACGCTCACATCACGTAGATAATAACTTTCATCTACAGGATGAAGATACGATTCTTGAATAAAGTCATTAGAAAAGAAACCAAGTACGAGATCATCGAAGAGGGAAGTTTGAATCGAGAATCTTGCTTGATGGAAACTTTTCCTTTCCACAAGCGGTTGATAGTGCCTAACACCAAGGGGAAGTAGTACTGTCCCAACAGAGGGCCAAAAAGTGGGACCCTCTGCCAACATACCACCCTATGACAGATGACTCCGGCGTATCGACGGCAATGCTCACTAACGAGGTCCTACTAGCACGTGCTCACACATACTACCTGATGACTTCCGACCGCGCGATTTTTTTCTCCATTCTCGTTTTCTTTTAGCACGTTTGAACGCCACAGAAAGAGCTGGCTGGGAGGTGACTTGTCTGGCAAAATGACCTTCAAAAGTTACAAGGCAGAGCGCCAGAGCAAGTAGGCATTTTCCACGGGCTGGCGCGTGTCATGACTTCTGTAGCGCTCGTTCCTTTAAGTTAGGGACAGAGATTTCTTAGCGTGTGCGTCTAGACAGATGTTCATTAACCCCTAGCAACACTGGCTCGTCAAGAATAATCGGTGCCGAATGACACTCCGCTAGGCAGTACATTTTACTTAACGAATGGGAAAGCTCTTTGATGTACAGACTTTTTCGTGCGATCTGTATTTATATGTCACTGATAATGCATTACTCCTACAGAATACCGCTCTGTAGATTTTAAATGCGATCTTCGAATGGCTGGAGTGTTAACTTTAAGTGAGGACTGATTGGCTGAGTTAACTTTATTTCTTCGTATTCTTAGATAATGGGCTACTTAATTAAAGGGTGCAGGTCTAAGCAAGGTTTTCTAATCTGATTGATTTGTGCGTTTTCTCTGTTTGGAGTCATCATAGTTCTCGACAAATCACAGCTCTTGTGGCAAAAACGCCAATTAGTTTTCCACTTTCCAAACTCTTTCCGCCCTTCCATCAGATTACTTTAACTTCTCAATCTTCCCTTTCTCTCAAACCTCAACAACTCCAAATTGTTCTCTCCCCCACACTTTTCATAATTCACCCTAATTTCTCAATATTTCTTCTTTGTCTCCCACATTTTCCATCAATTATCCTAATTTCCCACTGTTTTCTGCCCCCCCCCCCTCAACTTCCATCAATTACCCTAATTTCCTACTCATTTCTGTTTCCCACATCTTCCATCACTTATCTTCATTCTCCTCTCTGTCTCCCACATCTTCCATGAAACACCCTAACTTGTAAATCCTTCCCTCTTCCACACTTAAAAATCTCTCGCGTTAAAAACACATGACATACGGAAATATGCCAATAAAGTCAGTAGTATACGGCTCGTACTCGTGTATATCTATCTTCCAATACAGCAGTGGAAGTAATTCACAATTCCATTTATTGCCAAAGTTTCGTTCTTTAAAAACACAGTAAAATGCGACTAAACGCAGTTAATATTTTGTGTAATTCAAACCACTTCACTTATGATCTTGCATGCTTGCATATTGACTGCCAAGAACTGGCTGTTAATTAAGAATTTCTCTAATCACTGGTTTGCATCACATCCTTAATCTCGCAAAGCAATGTTACTGAAATACATAGTAAAAAGGAATTGCATTTCCGGAGTACCATTTGTGATTATGTTCGTTTATGACGCAAGCAGATTTTTTATCTAAATATATCTGTTAAATCACGTCAGGACAGCTTTGAGATAAAAACAGTACTGACTGTCCCAGGGGCCAACTAAATCGACTACTAGGCTCTAGATCTAAGGAACCTGGGATCGAGCTCCGGATAAGGCATGGATGCTTCTTTTCTCGTGTTGTCTTCCTGCTAAGATCTCAGCTTCTTCACAGACCTTATCTGTGGTATATTATACTGATAATTTCATGTTAATTCTCTGGAACAAGCAACTGCTTTGAGTGTTTTTTTTTTACGAACTCGAATTTAAATAACATATTATATACTAAAATGCTAAAGATATTGGAAAAATAATAACTAGAACCACAATTTAAATAACCTAGTTACTCATTGCACAATTCTTTGTTACTTGAAACATAATTTTCAGACTAGAAAAGCTTGAGAAGTAAATTTGTATTTGCAAAACGCCAAAAGCAGATATACACACTTGGCTACTGTCAGTCGAATAAACTACTCGAGTAACAGCGACCGGAAAATCTGCACTGACCAGAAGTCGTATGAATTCAGAAAGTTCTCCTCAATGCCGTTACACGAGTTAGCATGAAGAAATATTTTAATATACTGAGATGCCACTTTATTAGGCACACCACCTCGCGTCACATAAATGGTTCATTCCGACACTTCATACGTCCCGTGACCGAGGAGTGCGATATAAAACCCAGCTCTTCAAGCATCAGTTAGAGTTGATTGAGTTTCAGAATGGGAAAAACCAGTGACTTGACTTTGAATGTGTCATGATAGTTGGTGCTAAGTCTACCAGCTTTAGCATCTCCCAAACCGCTGTCGTCCTGGACTTTTCACGCATAACCGTTTCAGTTGTTCACCGAGAATGGTGTGAAAAGCATAAAACTAAGTGATCGGTGATCCTGTGGACAAGACCAGCTTGTGGATCAGATAAGGTTAAAGGAGACTGGCGAAAATCATGCAAGCGAATAAACGAGCCACAACAGGTAAATCACAGCAGAATTAAACACTGGTGTGCAGAAGGTCACCTCCAAAAGCCCCACGTATCAGACCTTGTCGCAAATGGCTTACAACAGCCGCCGATGTTGTCAGCGAAGAATATGAAAGCTCTCCAGTGTGCACAGGAGCATCGACACTAGACCACCGAGGACTGGAAAAAGGTAGCCTGGGCAGACGAATGAAGTTTCCTTTTGCATTATACTGATGGATCAGAATTTGGCGCAAGCAACATAAGGCCATGAAGCCATTTTGTCTGGTATCAACAGGAGAGGACGTGGTGGAGGTGGAGGAAACGTTTTCTTGGCACACGTTAGGCCCCTTGATACCCATCGAAGGACATCTGAACACCATGGCGTGTTTGAACATTGTTGCTGGCCAAGTTCATCTCTTCATGGCTACAGTTTATCCTCACTCAGATGGGCACGTTCACCATTATAATGCACCTGCTCACTTCTAGCAATTGGAATGGTTGTGAAAAAAACACATGTATACTTTATGAGAGTATTTCATTTTTAAAATGCAACGGAGAGCAGTGAAAAACTCACATTTTGCACTATTTGCAAGAGTAATTATTGAAAAGGTATACCGGAATGGCGTTTGGTACAATCTGGTTCAATCGAGTGCACCCCCAACCCCTATTTCCCTCCGCTTTTCTTTTCTATATCTAGGGTTGCCTGTTATCTCGTCAATAGCGTAGGTATGGTCAAACGTATCAACAAGAAATGGTTTCAAAAAGTAACATGGATAGTACTATATGGATAGTAACTAGCTTTGACAGGAGGCTACCACTGTCCCCCAACAGCTGTCCAGTGGATTCCAAACCGTCTTTCATCCCTCGAGGTCCTTGTGACCTGGCCATTTACCCCATTGTGTACAATAAAGTGCCGCTACGAGGTAAAACAAAACAACCCAAAAACTGCCAATAATCGAAATAAAAATATAATAATTTTTATTTATTATAAAAATTCTCCACAAAAGGAAAATTTCTAAACAAGCGCAACAGTGTATATTTAAAACTTATAGCATTCGTTTATTTTATTATAAAAGCCTTTCCTTTAGCAAAAGCAGTATAGAGTATGGTGGCAGTATACAGTCTATTCATATTTAATGATTGACTAATTAGGAGTTAAAAAATGAAAAAAAGCTTTATATTCTCAAAATAAATTGCTTTTCTAAGTTTACCTTACAAGTCTGTACATACATGCTTTGAATTTCATTTTATTAGTTTCTCTATTTGTATTTTACATTAAAAATTTGTGAAGAGAGAATATTAGTCAAAGATAGGCAAGCTTGATAAGCAGCACCTACCGCCTTCCGATATTTGTAATATATCAAATAATTTACCGAAAAAAATGTGCTTTTAGGAGTTCGGGTAAAGTTTAAGTTTCGTCACCTTTTAAACAAAGTCTTGTACGGCGAGCAGCGCTATTGTTTTTACTTTCGCTACTATTTAAAAACTGAACGACTATTGTTGAAAATTAAGGCAGAGCGATTTCTTTTAAAACTTCAATGTCGCGTTCTTTCCCTTAAAATACACATTTCAGAATTTTCGGAACTTCTAATTTAGCTACATTGACATACCATTTGAAGCTCCAATTGTTTTGCCCACACTTTATACCTATATATGATTGTATTTAAATTAATACAATATCAGTATTACAATATCAGTATTACAGGATAATTATCATTTCACGAAAATTTTCTCATTAAAAAAATTAAGATGTACTATACATGCAATTTTATGACAAAACCGATTGTGTTTCATTTTTGCAATATTACAGAAAATTTAAATTAGATATAATAAAACGAATATAATTAGAATTTAGGCAAAATATTTTCACATCTGCTACTATATTCATGAGAAAAACAAAGCCGTATTATCCAAAATCTTTATCCAGAAACCATCTGAATATTGAAATACAGATCTTAAAGATTCTTCAAGTATTCCAAACAGCATAATATTACTGCCACGACATCTACAATTAATGAAATCAATAAGACATTATCTTTCCTCAACCAGAAACTTGATGCATATATTCATAAAGGCTTTCGACTCCCTTAAATTAATTAACAGATGAATAATTCAACGCATTAATTTTCCTGGAGGTTCCAACATACATCACTAAAGACTATCAGTATAAAATACAACTATGTTGCAGAGGTCGATACTATGGCATCTCCACCAACTAAATAACGTGATTTTATTCCATAATTCCTTTTGCAAACATAGATGGCACTCTTAATAGGTCTTTCAAGGGAGTATGTAAAGACTTTTGGTTTTCTATCTGTGTACTTCCCGGTGGCGACGTGTTAGTGCTACCTGGCATCACCAATGCAGGGTAACGACCACACGCAATCAAACATACGGGATCACGAAATAAGTATCTACAGCCATCAATCATAGATCCGAAGAGTATCAATCATGTCACCTGTCACTCTATCAGATTATTTTGATAAAGCAATTAATAACTCGCCACGGTTTTCTCGGCAGATTTGTGGTCAGTGAAAAGAACGAAATCAACCAACTATTTGTCCTAATTAAATGCATATTTACTACGGTTTAAAACTCACACCTCAACTCCAATTTATACAGAGAATAGGAAAAAATCAAATACTAAAAAAAATAATATTCGTTTTGATTATCTGGTGTTTGCTTTAATACCAAGTAATTTGCCGAGGAAAAATACATAACTTAGCGGCCACTTTATTAGGTATAATTGCAAGCTACCGACTGAGCCAACTTTTGCTCCCTCAATGATAGGTAAACAAATGCTTAAGAGTTTTATTTTACCCTTAAGCAATTCCTTAATGAATTTGATCGAAACACAAATTTACATCTATAGAGAGTTGATGAAGATCCGGTACACCATTTTCTCACATTTGCAGCATTAACAACTTCATTTAGAACTCGGACAGCTTGGATGAGAGCAAAGCATAGATAACATTATCACCACCAAAAGCATAAAGCCTGTAGCTTTCAGAAACAGCATGGTCACTTGTCAAATGAAGCTTTGTTTGAAGGATTAAGTGCAATGCTGTACTAAGCACTTCCTATTCTATGTCATATGGTGTTGATCACCGAGACAACGACTTAGTTGACGCCTGTCACAGGAATACAAAAGTTTCAGCAGTTTTGTTTAAACGACAGACAGATTTCGTATTCCTCTATTTTTCCCCCCATTTATTCTTGTCACTTGCCAATAAAAAAAGTATGTCAGAATGTGGGAAGCTGAATAGTTAAGAAAATCCCAATGTCACTGTGACGTTATGTCTTGACATGTATGACGAAATTCGCAGCCATGTCTTAATCTCTAGCTTCATTTGCACATATAATTAATTCTCAAACAACCAACTCCTTGTCAGATCACCTCACAGAGAATTCACGCAGTGTAAGTGGTCAAAGATACATAAGCTGACAAATCCTCCGCTAAAAAAATGTGCGATCTTAAGTCTTCATACAGACATTGAGAAAAACACGACGGGATTTTATTCAATACTGACTAAAGAAAAAAAAAGTTACCTTAGTGCTTATTCTTCCCTTAAGAAATTTGTGAAAAACCTCAAGGCAATATTGTTAGTGTCAAAATTTGATTCAAAAGAGGAGAGTTAAAACGAACTTTAATAAAATATTAAAACCAACTGTACTGCGGTAAAGTGAAACATACCTTTGATTTCTCTGAATAATTAATCTTAAGATCAGCTTTCGATAGTTTTGTCAAACCTGACATAAATGTATTACACCCGTAAATTACAAATTCGTCTACATTCCAAAACAGAAATCGTTGTTACGGCTGATGTGTTAAAATTCCACTTTTTCCTATCTGCGTAGTTATTTATGAGTACAGTATCATCTACATATAAATATCTTTCCATTAAAACTGACACTTTATACATTATTTGCATAAATCACGAATAATAAAAGACCAAGTACAGAACCTTATGGAGCTGCAAGGTATATTTAACATTGATCGCTAAAAGTGTGCTTTAGATTCAAAATAATTTCCATTTTAAATATTTTTAACAAATTACAAACATTACTACTCCCAATGTATGCAAGTAAATTATTTTAATAAAAAATTTTGATAGGGACAAAATACATTGTATTATTTTAATTCACAGAGTTGGGTTGTTTTTTACCTCTGAGCGGCACTTCATTGCAGACCATGTGCTAAATGGCCAGGTCACATGGACCCGAAAGCTCAGAGAAGGTTGGGAGAGAGAGCCTATTGGAACAACTATTGGGTGACGATGGCAGCATCCTGTCTAGACCATCCAGCGTGTTCTTTAATGTGCGCAGCGTATGGCTCTCCCGCATGTGGGGCCACGGATTAATGTTCCATCCAACGAACGGCGGCTTTTCCAATCCCATCGGTGTCCCCTAGTGACCGTGGGCATGGCGGGGTTTTGCGGATATAAATCTCAACGCTGGCCCAGCTGGGACTCGAACCTGGGAACTGCAGATTACGAGCCTAGCGTACTACCGATTGAGTCATTCTCGCCCACTCTAATTAACAGAGAAAACAATACATGTTATTAGTGATCAGACTAGAGCTTTAGCAGTTTATGACAAACAATCATGTCATCATGACACTGAAATTATTGCAATTCAATCCCGAATAGAAAGTTGCAGTGTAATCATGGGACAATGTGAGACAGAGGCAGCTGTACTTAAAGGAAGGAAAAACATTTCACTTATTCCACTGTATTCTCTCTCACCTACAGCGATTTAAAGTAATCGCGATTAATAAATAAGGAATAAATGTTTACACGTTTCACCATTTGCGGTATTCGGCATCGAATATTCGCGGTTCTCAGTATCCAGTGGCCAATTTTAGCACAAGGCAACGTAATATACGTAACTGTACGGGGAGTATTAATATTATCAAAACACAAAAGAGTTTATAGTGCAGAGTTAAAGTACCCGTTAATCTGAATCGCTTTAATCAGCATTTGTTTATAAAAAAAAAATTTCCTCGAGCAGCTGCTTTTCACAGAGGTCTGACTGGAGCCTGTCCGTTTATACACCATAGTAGAATGTCTATGAGGAAGGGGGGATCTCACCAGAGAAACAACACAAGATTTACCTGGGGCAAAGAATGTAGAGGGAGAAGAAGTTAAGCTTCCATAGAGATTAATATAAAATCGAGTATCGTGCATTTGGCGTAGAGGTGAAACGAACATTACAGGGGACGAACGCTTTTGTAATTACATGTTACTGTCAACTTCCATTCTCTTCGCTTTTCCTATGTAATAATTTCCCATTGATATCCTACAGAGTATATTAACATCAGTTCTGGTCCCTGTTTCTATGCAACCAAGAAAGCTCTTAATTGCAATAATTTATTTTATAAATTAACTTCAGGCTAATTTCAAATCTTCTCTTTCCGTTCAATTTATAATTGTTGGTTCAACGAAAAATAATTCCAATGGAGAAAATAAACCTTTATTAAAATCATGATATTATTTTTTTCAAATACAAAGTGCAGTTTTTTTTTTTCCTTTTTTAAAATATAAATTTTTTGATGCATAATTCCTTTGCCCCTTATTGTTTACTTCCCAGCTTAAACAAATGCACGATATGAATCGAAACACCACTTGAGGTCGCCACTTACGCTTTGTCAAAGCTGAACTTCTTTTCCTTATACGTTCTTTCCCTGGGGCTCGAACCCAGGTTCCTTTGATGAGTAGCCAAACACGTAACCACTCGTCCACGGGACGGCTAAATGCAGATCGAAAAAAAAAAAACATAAACCGATAATTTTAAAATAGATCGTAGCATAATGAGTTCTGCAACTCTTAAAGATAAATAATGGTGGATTTTGAGGAATAAGCCATGGGATGGATAAATGAATGACTGCATGGAACCTATCGAAGTGCGCACTAAACATTTGGTAGTTGGTGTAGAAAAATAAAAAAAAAATGCCTCCCTGGCTATCTTTATTGCACAATTGATAAAAAAAAAAATGGAAATACAAAACTTTGTTTAAATCATGAAAAGCATTTATCTAAAATATAACATACTAACATAAAGATGCATTAATACGAATTTCAAAGATGTGCTTATTATAGGGCTTTAAGTATGTCCTCTCAAGGATCACTTCCCAAAACCCGAAATTTTACAAAAGCTCTGGCTTTCACCAACCGCAAGGGTGGGAAGAGACGATACACATTACAATTAGACGAACTTCTAAATAAACAATAATTTCAATAAGCGGTTCAATATAATAATCATTACTTTGTTTTGATTAGTTTTTGTGATAAATTTTTATGAATGGCAATTTTTTTCTCTTTTTAAAGGTTTACCTAATTTAGATCCTTAATTTACTTTCAGTGCCATTCCAAAAAAATTTATTATTCAAGATAATGGGTTTCTAATTTGGCATCGTAGTGGCGTAATATGGAAATTCTCTAAAGATCGGTAAAGCTCTGTAAACAACAATCCATGATGATAAGGTACATAGAAAAACTATCAGTACTACACGATAAATTATTTTTGTAACCAAATATCTCGTCGATTGGCAAATGTGTTGGACATTTTGTAACATCCTTCATAATTAATCACGGTATCTAAATTATTTCTTTTAATTTTAATTATGGAAGATATATAAATAGTTGTAAATTACGTTTAAAATACAAGAAATCCCAAAACTTCATTTTATACCGAGAAAGAAATGCGTAGCTTACCATTTTTCGGAAATTTCGGGTTTGAGGCAGATATCTTGAATAATTTCACTCTTGGTACGACCTCGGGGAAAAAAAGCATATATATTTTAAATTCGACAGATTTTAAGAATATAATATTCATTAGTTGGAATTTGAAAAGAAAAATGCCCAAGTACTCTGTGTTACAAAAGTGTATATAAAATTTACATCGTGTATAAAACCGTTTGCAAAAATAATTATTGTAGTTATTATAATACGCAAAATAAGAATAATGTAAGTACTTTTGATGTGACAAATATTTATATCCGAAAAAAATGACAGGCTAAAATTTCTTACGAACTTAAAATTCAAAAGCGATTAAATTTTATTCTTAAATGAGTAAAAACAAAGGCGATTTCTTACTGCAAACTGATTTAGATGCTTCCTGTATGAAATTCAGCCTCATACCCGTTAAAAGTGGAATGATAAGCTATTAAGCGATAAAGCACAAGAGCTATGTTATCAACAGTTGGGAAACTGTTCTTTCACAGATCCGACCCAAACGTTCCCATTCTGCTTTATTTTTTCAAACTTCACAGCTATTTCGGTGTGCTTTGCAAGTTCTGAAGGTAAATGGGCGAAAGTGAGGACGTTCGAGGTAGTTACGAAGCCTTAGCTGAACACATCAAAAGAAAAAGTACGGGAATTAGGAGAGTTTGTGCACTCCACTCTTTCGCAGTGCCACTCTATCAGATCAAGAGAGACGCCATCCACAACGGGCTTTTTCTCTCCCTCTAACTTTTCTCCTTCAGCATCTTTACTTCCCCCCTTGACACTGGAAGACAGCACACGCGATCAACAGCAGGGAAAGAGAAAGGTCCCATTATCCCTGTCCAAGTCACGTGGTCCACGTGTACGCTCCAGTTCGCAAACAGTTCAGGAGATATTTTTGGGCGATGTGCCACCGTTGTCGTGTCGACGGAATACATTGATTGTCGTCTCTTTTCCCTCTTCTCTTCTGCTTCTCCTCCCCCCAACCTTCCTCCTAGCGATGTGCTACAGCCACCAAAGTTTTTGGATGCTTAGAGGAAACGATGTGGGAGGGTATGACACAAGCAGGATGCAGGGAGGAGATACACATATTCTTACACATACACACACGTTACATTGGCGACCTCCCCACCCTCCAATGGAGCCACTGCTCTGCACTGTGTGGTAAACAGTGGTATTTATCACACGTGAACATTTCAAACAGCTGTCACCTGAATCCATAATTTCGGCAAAATCTCTGAAATCAAATCCTAGAGCTTTATTGACACTTAAGGAAAAAGAACTGATATGTCTATAGGGTATGATGGGCAAGTTAACAGCTATGTTTACTGGAATCTCGAAGACAACAAAATTGAGATTCCCCCCTAAAAAAAAGCGACTTTGACAGACGCATCTCCGACTTTCGGCTGTGATTGGAGCTTCTAAAATATCTCCCTCATACCACCAAAAATACGTTTCGGCAACGTTTGGGGGAGAAAGCTCATCCAGGAAGTCATTAGGAACGAGTACGGCTCCCCAACCATCCACAACGATAAGTGGAAAAATAACATCTCGGAAATGTTTTACGGAGCAGTTTCTTTTGGTTGGGGTGCACTTTTTACAGATGCTGACATTGTATTTTACGTCAACTGAGCACCATAACATAAAAATGAGTAAAGAATGAGGACAACTTTTTAGGGAGATGTGGCAGAGAACATTTCGCTAAGATATGTTGACGGTCCTATATCTGAAAGAATGGTTTATTGTGAAACGAAAACACAAAAAACTGGAACCAGAAATCTCCATTTGGAATTTTAGCATTTCGTCTCGCAACAATCTTGTTGAATAGGAAAATTGGCGCCCAATCTTCCTTTAGAATGAATACGAATTCAGTGACTGATTCACGATATGCTTTAATTTTATTTTCTACTTTTTAGGGCGCATATGGGATCATAGGTATTTTTTAGGTTTTTTAATTTGTTGATTTTTTTTTCACTATTTTTTATCACCTATCTTCAGAAACTTTCATTTGATATGACATAAACATCGACAATAATTTTCCTCCCCCTGTTTTTGAAGAATTGTTTAAGGTAGCCTAGGCCGTCCCGTGGCCGAGTGGTTAGAGCGCTTGGCTGCTGATCTAAGGCCCTGGTAATGCATGGATATTTGTGTTGTTTTTCTGCTGAGGTCCTGCCATCCTCTCAGACCTTCAACTATAGAATATAAACTGACAGGCTCTTGTCAGACCTCTGTGGCAAGCAGCTGCTTGAGGGGGTATTCATTATTTTTATTATATGACGTTGGAGACGTCAAATGCTTTTAACTTGAGATATAACTCATTAAGGTTCACCTCCACGAAAATCTGCCCTTTTTGAGGGGTTGGATTGGAGTGTTTTACCTCTGAGTGGCACTTTTTTGCACACCATGGGCTAAATGGCCAGGTCACATGGACCCCGAAGGCTCCGAGAAGGTTGGGGGAGGGAGCCCACTGGAACAGCTGTTGGGAGACAGATGGTAGCCTCCCGTCAAGGCCATCCAGTGTGTTCTTTAACGTGCACAGGGTATGACTCTCCCACACACGGAGCCACGGCTTAACGTCCCATCCGACGGACGGCGACCTTTCCAAGCCCATCGGTGTCCCCTACTGACCGTGGACAGGGCGGGGAATTTTGCGGAGATAAATCTCAACGCTGACCCAGCTGGGACTCGAACCTGGGAACTACAGATTACGAGACTGGCGCGCTACCGACTGGGCCACCCCCCCGCCCCCTTTTTGAGGGGAAAAATAGTGGTGGTGGGGGTATTCGAAATAGTCGACGACAGTCCTCATATGAGCTTTCATTTGACACCTAACTCGCAATTGTTGGCCCTTGCGTTTGGATGATATAACGGAACAATCGTTTTCATATTTCCCCCCTTTAGAAGAAACAGGGGGTGGAATGTTTTTGACCTATAACATTCCTCACGTCACAAGCTTTCACTTGATGCATAGCTTGTTACTTTCGGATTTCTGTTTCGTTTCGGCACTCGCGTTCTGGAGATATAGAGGAGCAATGGTTTTCATATTTCCCCTTTTCAGAGAGGGAAGAAAGCATAGGGAGTAAATTTTTTATTGTCTATGACACTTCCCACATCATAAACTTTCATTTGATATATAAATCATTAAGTTTGTCAGTCGGGTTCGAAAGATATGGTGGAACGACTGTTTTGACAAATCCACAAACCGGCAAAATGACAAACTGTAAAAAGAGGCAATGACAACTGGTGGTACAAAATTTCTTTCTTCAAAAACTACCGTTTTAGAACAATTATTGAGCTTACGTTACGGTTTGTGTCAAAAATTTATGAATAAATCAACCTGTTCTGGTGCAAGATTTCATCCTTACTCTGTGTAAAAAAATCGTAGTTTATTGCCACATATGTAAGAGGCGTTTTGTTACCCTTGAACAGGTTAAGTGAATCACATTCTTTTGCTAGGCTTTGATTATGTCAAGGTTAAGTAAATTATTTACTTTTACATGTAACAATATTTCCTCCAATGTTATGCTTAATAGGCCGCAGTCCTCTTTGCACGGACTTGAAAGGTAAGACCTTCTTTTTCCACCTCGTAAAATATAAATTCTGTTGCGATTAACGAAGAACCTGTAGTATGACTCTTCGAATTGTTGGGTTAGATTATTTTACCTCTGAGAGCAGTTTTTTGAGCACAAAGGGGCTAAACGATCAGATCATAAAGAGCCCAAAGGATATGAGCCAGTTAGGGAAAGGGGATTTTATGCTATTAAGGAACAGATTGAACCCTTCCGTTATAAGGCCATCCAGGTGTTCTTTAACGAGCCCAAAGTGTTGCCTCTCCGACACATGGAACACGACTTCAAGTCCCATACGACAGACCTTTACATGCACAATGGTATTTTTTTCTAGCAGAGGGTTGGGTTGCTTTCCCTCTGAGCGGCACTTTTTTGCATACCATGGGCTAAATGGCCAGGTCACATGGACCCCGAAGGCTCAGAGAAGGTTGGGGGATGGGACCCACTGGTACAGCTGTTGGAAGACAGATGGTAGCCTCCCGTCAAGGCCATCCAGCGTGTTCTTTAACGTGCACAGGGTATGGCTCTCCCGCACACGGAGCTACGGCTTAACGTCCCATCTGACGGACGGCGGCCTTTCCAAGCCCATCGGTGTCCCCTACTGACCGTGGGCAGGGCGGGAATTTTTGCGGAGATAAATCTCAACGCTGACCCAGCTGGGACTCGAACCTGGGAACTAAAGATTACGAGCCTGGCGCGCTACCGACTGAGCCACCCCCGCCCTTTTTCTCGCAGAGGTGCAGAGAGGGAGTTAGAGGATAAAACATCAATGAAGGAACAGTGGGGGTTCGAAACTGGACACTAGCACGCTATCGAATGAGCCAATCCTTTCCTAGTGGGTAAAGTGTTTTGCTGAGGGTTCGATTCGAGTTCGACTTCCGGAGAAGGCTCAAACGTATGTTACTTTCTGCTGAAGTCACGCCTCTTTCATTTTCTCTATGAAAAAATTATACTCTCGGGCAGAGTGGAATCTGAAATGTGTACAGCTAGGACACGAATTATAAGATGAGCAACCGAAATTTTTGGCAGCACTCATTATTCTAAACAGCTGAAACAATCTGAACATATTCACTGTAAACAGAGGGTTTTCAAAGGAAAAGATAAAAAAAATGTTTATCTCTTTACGAAATTTAGTAACAGATATGAAAATGTAGGTCGGCTTTCCGTTTAATGTAAATATTTCAGTTACCTTGAAGGCAGGGAACTGGAAGTACTAAGAGCAGACCAAAAGCAAGAAGGACAACGTGATCTTAATTGCTCACTTTCCAAATTTAGTCAAGATGCAGTGGACGGTTGGGACAAAAAAAAGAGTGTAATAATCAAATAAAAAAATTTTTGCGTTCAAATAACACAAACGCTTTTAGGACTCTTAAGTTTATTCTGTGATTGCACTACAAACTGTTTCGGTTTAATCGAATACATTGACGGACAGAGCTTAAAATTTAACAGTTGCTCTTTCTCAAATCTGTAAAAGTTCGAATTACTTGCTCTACTGACAGTGATTTTCAAATAATTGAAAAAAATTGATAAAGCGAAAGGATATAATATATCATCATCCTCAAGCAGCCATTGGGCTACGGAAGTCCAACCAGACCGTGCAGTTTAATTCTCCAAGCATATCTGTTTTGAGCTACATCTGCTGCATCCGGCCACTGCACACCAATTCCAACAAGGTCCTGTTTGACACTGTCTGCCCACCGTATCCTAGGTCTCCCCCTCCTTCTGAAGTCTCTAGGCACACTGTTCATAACCCTATTCGCCAATCTATAATTATCCATACGGGCAACATGGCCAAACCAGCGGAGTCTCTCTCTGCACAATATGCTGCTTAAAGGAGGCTGCAGACTCCTTTGCCTAACCTCTTCATTACTTACAAAGTTAAACCACCTAATACCCAAGATACTACGTAAGCATCTAGTTACCTGTCATCTTGTTTACACAGCGTCCACGTTTCACTACCATAACTAACCCTAGAAAGAACCAAACTATTATACAGTCTAAATTTAGTCTTTACATGTATACGCCTATTTCTCCACACTCTCCATAGATCCTTAAAAGTCCCGGCAGCAATCCCTATTCGTCTGTTAATCTCATGCCGCACATCACCATTATCTGTTACATAGCTCCCAAGATAATTAAACTGTGACACCTGCTCAAAATTGCAGCCATTCAGATTAACTGAATCACAGCCTGCCTGACCAATTTTCATCACTTTAGTTTTCTCTCTGTTTATAACCAAACCTACTCTATTACCAGTCTCATCAACAGCTCGAATGAAAGAGTTCATCTCATCAACATCATTTGCCAAAAGGGCTAAATCATCAGCATAATCTAAATCAGAAATTTTCGTATCTCCAGCCAATTTAAGGCCAAAATCTTTCCCTTGAAGTGAATTTCGCATAACATAATCAACAACCAAACTAAAGAGAAAAGGAGACAAAATGCACCCTTGTCGAACACCAAAAGTAATGCTAAACCAATTGCTACAAGCCTTACCAACTCTCACACACGACTCAGTGTTATTATAGAAAGCTTTCATTATGTTAACTAACTTGTCAGGTATACCATATGATCTCACAATCAACCACAAATTATGTCGATCAACAGAGTCGAAAGCCTTTTTGAAATCAACAAAGCTAGCAACCAAAGGTTTCTGAAACTCTAAACATTACTCAAGAATCTGTCCAAGTGAAAATATCTGATCCACACATCCCCTACTACTTCTGAATCCACACTGCTCATCACGCAATTGACTGTCAACCAGATTCTTAATTCTATTAAACACAATCATGGAAAGAACTTTCCCTGGAACAGATAGTAGGCTGATACCCCTATAGTTATCACAAGAACTATGATCACTTTTTTGAAAATAGGGATAATAATAGCCCTCATAAAATCCTTAGGAACCATGCCTTTATCATAAAAGATATTCAAAATTTCAGTCATCCAAGTGGTAACCGAAACATTCCCAGCTCTAAGCGTTTCCGTAGTAATTTCATCTACCCCTGGGGATTTATGAAGTTTAAGTTTAGAAATAACCAAAATGACTTCAGATTGTGTTATAAAAAAAAAATAATAAATACCCCCTCAAGCAGCTGCTTGCCACAGAGGTCTGACAGGAGCTGTCTGTTATAGGGTCAACATTAAAGCCACCAATGCATCTATCGTCATTGCAAACAATGGGAATAGAACTAACCGCGTTGTTTAGAATATCACTGAAATGCTCAGCCCACCTAGCCATGACAGAATCCTCCCCTTCTATAACCTTACGTTGTTTATCCTTCAAACCTTGTATGCCTGTTCGTTTTCTACCACATAAAACACATTAACTATCTGGTGTAGCTGACTGCTGTTGTTCTGCCTAACTGCTTCCTCAGCTTTGTCAGCCAAGCCATCATGCCAAAGATTCTTATCACCAGCTAACTGATCCTTTACACGTTTATTAAACTCTCTGTAATGTTTTCTATTAGGACTAGTAGGGTACGGATTAAGGACATTCCTGCAGTTCCTTCTTTCTGAAATAAACTCAAGTTCATTCTGCCTCCTCTGCTCCTTTTTTCCTAAAAGAGTACTGTTAGTTTCCAAATAAGCCTGTTTAAAACGGCCTCATTCTTCCTTAACTTCAGTAGTAAGCAAACCATGACTGTCATAATGACTAAGAAACCTATCATGGTAAGCTTTAGCTATAACTGTCTCTTGTAGAGCTTCAGTATTAAAGGTAAATTTTTTAACTTTAGCACAATACTTTTTAAGTTTAAGTTGCAAGACACTTTTAACAAGGTAATGGTCGATCCAATTTCAGCTCCCCTATATGACCTGGTATTCCTAACAGAACTAGCCCATTTGCTGTTAATTAATATATAATCAATCATAATCTTATGCAGCCCATCAGGTGAAACCCATGTGTACTTATGTATGTCGCGGTGTTTGTAATAAGTGTTAGTTATTCTGAATCCATTGAATTTACTTACCTGTAGGAGACGTTGCCCATTGCCGTTGCAGCCACCAATACCAAAAGGGCCTACCACCACTCCCCAAAGGTCAGAGTCAGTACCAACTTTGGCATTGAAGTCACCAAGAACAAGGGTAATATCTCCTTTCTTGACAGAATTCAAAATATCCTGAAGTTGTCCGTAAAACCTATCCTTCTCATCCTCATCGGCATCCTCAGTGGGGGCGTAACAGCAAATAACATTCAAGTCTTTAATGCTTGTCTGAAATTTTGCTGTAAGAAACCTTTCATTAATGCACTCTTATCCTAGAAGAGCATCACTAGCATGTCTGCTGAGCAGCAGACCCACGCCTTGGTGATGCTTAGAAATGTGCAAATTCATGGTGAGAGACGTTCAGGTTAAACGCGACTCCAAAAACAGGGCGAGGAAAAATGTGTTCGATGTTTATGAGTTATATATATCAAAGTTTCTGAAGGTAGGTGTTCTTAGTGACAAGGAAAAAATGTGAATAAATTCAAAAATTATGATTTTTCCGTATGAGACCTAAAATCTAGAAATAAATCTAAAGCATAACGATGGTGCAGTCACTGAATTCGTATTCACTTCAAAGGAAGATAGGGCGCCGATTTACCTACTCAACACGATTGCCGGTGCATATCTTCCTTTGAAGTGAAATGCATTCGGTGACTGACTGCACCATCGACACGTTTCAAGTTTATTTTCTACTTTTAGTTGCATCTGGGAAGAATGAATGTAAAATTTTGAAAAAAAATACCTGTCTCATTAAAGGAAACGAATAAAGCTGAACGAATATAACGATTAGATATGTGTGCCACAATCATTATAAACTCACAGCACACTGGTTTTACCTGCCTATCCTAAAATCTCGTTTGGCGCCTTATAGCCTTCGTTGCTAATGTTCCATAAAACTCAACTAACATACGCTAAAAAACTGGGGCATTTAAATAAGGCATTAGAAAGAGGGGAAATTATTAAAGAACGGTAACAATCACTTCCCTTTCGTTTTCCTTTAAATAATTTGATGAGATTCTTGAAGCCTCGCCGATCTAAGGCTCCCAGCTGCGAATATCAGACCTTGATCATTATGGACGAAACCTTTGGTGCCCCACAAAAGAGGTCAAGCATATTAGTGTATATGTTACCGCTAAAGTGCAGAAATCAGTTATTCTACAGATTATCTAGGTATTGTGCAGATTAACTAGGGTGATCCGTTAACGTGCGGAAAATTGTTTCATTTCTCAAATTACCTAGGTAATCTGCAAATTACCTGGATAATCTGCACATTACCTACTAGGCACTCGTTAAAGTGAAAATAAGATCTTTGCTGGAACAACAGGAACGTTTCTGTACGCTTAAATTAACATAATGTTATTTATCTAGTGTCCGAGAGTAGAGTTGAAACCAGGGTCATCCCTCTGTCAACATGAATCAGTCGTCCGAATTATAAAAAAAGCCCCCAAAATGAGTAGGCCAAGTGAGAACGAATCATTTTAGTGATTCGTTATCAAGAATGAATCACTTTACCGATTCGTTCTCACTTGGCCTCCGCTCATCCGGGGCGTTTTTTATAATGCGGACGAGTGAATCACGTGACACGAAGATTCATATTCAAGAGATTCACCACTATGAGAGAAACAAACTTTTGAACTTGAACGATACGGAAGCCGTTAATGTGCACATTACCTAGGTAAAATGCGGAAACTCTTGATTCCGCACGTTAAAAAAAAAAGGAGCAAATCAGTTATCTGCAGATTAGCTAGGTAATGGCAGATTAGCTAGGTAATTAACGGCTTTCGAGCTTTAGCGGTAACATAGAACGAAGTAATAATTTAGTCAATGTGTGTATAAAACATTGCACTCAAAGGCAAAACAATCTAACTCATTTATAACTAATACAAATTACGCATAATATCTGAAATGGAAAACAGTGACTGTTTGTGAAAAATAAATTTAATCCTTTGCTTACTGACAACTTCTTTTTTATGTTTACATGCATTTCCTATTACTCTTCAGTTCCTCCAAAAATCTGCATATTTTCACCTTTGAAAAACCATTTACTGATTTTTCAAGCAAGCAGCAGTTGGTCAGACCACAGTCAGAAGCCTCACTTCAAACCTTGAAATAACTGATACGATAAAATAAAATCAACTATACAACATGCATTACAGAAAAGAGAAACCAAAACACATTCAAACGAATAGGGAGAATTATATCGCTCGCGTAATATAATTCACCCAACAAACTTGAACTCCCTGAAGTGCACAGTAATCCAGTTATCCCAGCATTTACTGTATAACCTGTATTTAGCTCAGAGATTTGCTGTCAGCATTGCGTGAACCGTACAAGCTACGGAACGACCTTCAAGTATACACAACTTTGGCTCGCTGCCTTCAGAGCAGAGATAGATCCAGATGAAAGATGTTAAGAGGAGCCGAGGAAATATAGAACAGTTTATTCGCCAAAAACATTGAGATTGCCTCTGATTCATCAGTCGTAAAACCGTTTACTTGGCCAAAAGATGAAAAAAAAAAATCCACTAACAAAAATTTAATTGGCAACTTGTTAGGTATCCGGATGCCAGACTGGCGCCATACGTTGGAGGCAGTTCAATGCAAAACTATCTTACAAGCACAAAACACTCGTTTCGATTTTCGACTTTTTTCCCTCCCAAACAATTTAGCTAACACCTTTTCTTTTTGAACGTGTAATCGAGTAAGAATAGCTGTCCAACTGTGGTCTTCAAATAGCCCACGAGCCAAAACCAATTGTAAATCAAGACTAAGATGATAGAACTCTTTCCAATATAGTAGTGTTTATGTCAAAACAAGCTGGATTTAAACCAATAATAGTCATCATACTTTGATGCGCATAAACAAAGGAGGAAAAGCCATTACTGAAGACGTAATATAAATATCTCTAATAGGCATCCGAGGTGTAATCAACTACTATTATTTTTCATCCACATCTAATACTATTGCCTCAGGTGTACAGAACTCTACAACCAAATTACTAAGCAGATAACACTGACACCCAAGGTGTCTCATCCTATTTATCAGTTCGCGTGCGAAATAATATCAGCGGATGAAAAAAAAAAGTCATCGGCAATATTTTTTACCTTTTAATTATTGTGTGGATATCTAGAGCTCTGCAGAAAAAGCAATGGAAAAACGGCACGAAATAGCACCAGCGAATGTCGCAAACTGGTCCGCTTCACGCATGAGTCTTTAGCTAGCACGACTTGGAAGTCGTCCTCCAGTTCGTTCTTCTATTGCTGGAATGTTACGTGAATGACTAGGAAGGTCGGGGTCAGGGTTTAATGACACCGAGGCCGATAGTAGAATTAATCAATGGTGAGATCGAGCTCATAATTGGGATTAATCGGTGGACGTCCTTGCAAGGTTTCGTGCCTTGAAAGTGATTATTACATGAATCATGGCGAAGGCAAAACAAGAAATTCAAAATGACGTGTGTGTGTGTTTTTGTTTTGCAGACGAGCTGCATGTTCAAAGCTATTCAATGCAGTGAGTTTGATTTCTGTTTTTAATGGATGCAACAAAAACTTCAGATCATTCGAAATTACTCGATGCAAGAAACAAAACTAGTTTACGTATACACCACAGTTTCTAGAAAACTAAGTAGTTCAATAATTCTCAGGGTTTTTCACCCCGTAAACCCCTTTTCAGAAACAATTTATAACACATGCTAAATGGAAGTCTATACTCTAAACTGCACACGTTCTTAGCTGCTTGCACATCATGAGAAAATAGCTTCAAATATTACGAGCACAGCGATTTAAACACGATCTTCATCAATTAATTTATTATGAGAACGTGAGTTACTAAATCATTTTCGCTACAAAAAAAAGGGGGGAGGGGCAGGGATTAATTCGCTTGTAATCTGCAGTTTGCAGGTTCGACTAGCAACTATGCCAGATTGAGATTTATCTCCGCTAACAGACGCCGATGTGCTTGGAAAGACAGCTATCTGTCGAGATGCGATGTTGGTTGTTTGGAATTTCATGGCGCAACAGCGCCAAATGCTATATTGCCTTCGGATGGGACATTACGGCATGGCTTTGCGTACAGGAGAACCATACCTTATGTACTCGTACATAAAAGAAAACATTGAATAGTTTTGAGGGGGTGCTTCCATCCGTCCTACCAGCTATCCAGTGAATCCCAAAACTCCTCTGAGACACTAGTGTCTTTGCGACCTGGCGAATTAGCCCACTGTGTAGTAAAACTACTCTAGTCGGGGGAGAGGGCGAGTTGCCAGCTTTGTAAACGATTACTTTAAATTTTAAAGGGCAGTTACTAGCATTTGCAGACGATACTATATTAATCTATACTGCTAATTCAGATGAAACGTGAATAAATTAACAACTGAGAAATGTATGGAAAATTAATGGACTGAGAAAACTTAATTGACTGAAGAAAATCAACTAGGAAATGTATGGAAATTTTGAAATATTAAATTGGTATTAAATAAAAAAAGGTTATTTGCATTTCAAGTTAAGAGGAAATCAAACAAAGTAAAGAATAAAATAATATTTCATTCCGCAGAATGCACAAAAACATTTGCACATGTAAAGTAAGAGACGTTGAAACGTATAAGCATTTCGAAGTTATTATTAACGAATAATTAACCTGAAAAGGAAACATCGTTAAATAAAAAAAAATAAATAGGATACCTAAAATTTATTATAAATTTTCCCGACAATTAGACTTTTAAAATTATGTGTAATGCTTCATTACATTATACTTCCTGTCAGACCTCTGTGGCAAGCAGCTGCTTGAGGGAGCTATATTTTTAGCCGTCCCGTGGCCGAGTAAGGTTAGCGCGCTTGGCTACTGATCTACGGGACCTGGGTTCGAGCCCCGAGTAAGGCATGGCTGTATGTGTCATTTTTCTGCTGAGGTCCTGCCATCCTCTCAGACCTTCTACTGTGGCATATAAACTGACAGGCTCCTGTCAGACCTCTGTGGCAAGCAGCTGTTAGAAGGGGTATTTTTTTTAATTATAAATTATTACCTAGAGGAGTATATATTTAAACAGCACAAAATTTTTTTATTTTATTTATTAATTTACAAAATAAAGTTATTTAATGCATTATGGAAACAAAAAAAACGTAAAAAAAAAGCGTTCAAATAAAATATTTGCCTTTTAAAAAATTACATGCTTATAAGTTATAACATAAATTATAATGCTTATGTTTTGTAGCATATTGTAAAACATGAAGATATGTAAAATATTAAAAGTCCGTTCCAACATCTGGTAAAAGTTCAAATTTAATTCAATCGTTTACTCGTAAAATTACTATACAGAAATATTTTATTTACTAGCTCCAAAACAACTTTCTATCAAATGAAATAAACGTTAATAAATATGGGCATAGTTTTACTAAGAAAATAAAGAAATGGTTTCAAAATTTTACTGATATATACAGGGTGTCTGAAAAATATAGGTACAAACTTTTAGGGGAGGTAGATACATCTAATGGAATGAGAATTGCATAGGAACCTATAACCGGAAACGTCACCATAAGTCAATAGGCGGCGCTGTTCATCAGTGCGCTAGAGGGGAAATTTCGGATTTCCTCATTCGAGCGGTAGTCGGCTGACGAAGAGCATGCAAAGGTATTCGAACCGGGAGCTGGCAGACATGCACTTAGTATATGGAATAGCTGAGTGCAACGGACGAGCCGCTCAACGAATGTATCAAGAACGCTTCCCAAGCAGACATGTACCGGGCCAGTTTGTTTGCGCGCGCGCATCAAAATTTGTGCGATTATGGGTCATTAAGAGGTAGCAGAAGTGAGGGCAGGCCAATCTAGTACACCATTTGTAATAATTATGTCCAATAAATGTTTTCCCATTAATCACTGTCTTGTGTCCTTTCAGATTTATTTATTTATTTATTTTATTACATTACACTCATCTGGGACTTCGGTCTTGTACCTCTGCTACCACTTTCCCATGACGTTTCCGGTTATGGGTTCCTATGCAATTCTCATTCCTTTAGATGTTATCTACCTCCCCTAAAAGTTTGTACCTACATTTTTGAGACACCCTGTATAGAAAGTTTTATTTCTGTTACGAGTTATTTTGATGTCATTGTCTTTTAATATGATTTTTTTTACGTTTTAATTGATGAAACTAAATTTATTTGCAAGTGGCTGATAGTTTATGGCACCTTTTACATTATATGTAATAACGTATGATATTCTGGTGATATGCCAGTGATCTTGTGGTTACTTTTTCCCTAATTTACGAAATTTTAGTACCTATATATGTAAAATGAAAAAAAAAACCTGAATTACTGCTAGAAAATTTTGAGCAAATCACTAAATAACGTAAATCGTCTCTGATGACAAAATCTGAGAGAAAATAAAACTTTCCAAAGTAATTAAGTAAATGCAGTCGAATATACATGAAATATATAAGACATAAAAAAATATCAAAAGTACAAGACATAACAACAACAGAAGTCAAAATTTTCCTTTTCTCTCTTGCAATATTCACATCCTTCAATTGTTAAAGTGTAACCTTATGTTTCCAGATTATGAATGTGGACGACACGTTATCTATTCCTTATACGTAAAAGTTGTTCTGCTATCTAAGCAACAGGATTTATAGCAATGCTTATAATCAACCAACTACTGAGGTTTTGTGCTATTTAAACATATACTCCTCAAGATAGAGGAGTATATGTTTCGACTTCATATAGTATTATTTTAATGCAAGCATTACAAATAATTTTAAAAGTAGAATTGTCGAAAAGATTTATAATAAAATTCAGGTATTATTCTATTTATTTCTTTTATTACTTTAATGGTGTTTCCTTTCAAAGTTAACTGACTACTGAAGGTGTGAAGTAGACGTTTGCACGGGTAATATTCTTTAGTCCCAGACCCGTGTGGGGTTTGGGAGAGGGTGATTTTAATAGACACTCTCGACTTGCTAAAGACAGATTATTCAGCAATAATTTATTTGAAGTTTAACAAAAAATGTCCTATATTGCTTTGCTTTTCAAATGATTAGAAATTGTGAGGAAATTTCAATGAAAACCACTGAGTTAGGCAAAAAAAATGAACTGCCGAAAAAATCTGAAAGCTGACAAGACAGAAGCTCCTATTTACAAACTTCTAGGTCAAACGAAAAAGCATACGCTTGATGCATTCCAATTACACTAAATACAAGCACAGTTGTTGCAAATTAGCTTTACGTTTATATATGAATGGAAGATTAAATACACACACAGTTATCAAGCTGGAAGTCAGGTTTAAAATATTTCACATAAAATACGACGTAAAATCTATTTTTGAAAGTAACATTTGTAATTTCGAATTAGTTACTCTTTTGAAGCAGATGAAAACTACACAGAATATTATTGTTAAACAAATACTTACTCGATGTTCATATGAGCAATAAAAATAGTGCTAATCTGTTGTGAAATAACAGCTGTGAAATATTTGCCAAACCCCGCAAAATATAATGACTCGGAAGATTTACATACCAAGCAATGAAAAGTGCACATTTAAATTCCTTTTGTAGTTTAATAGTCTTAAGCTAAGTTTGCTAAACATCGCGCTATCACCACCACTCCTAATACCTTTGCAGGACTTCTCAGAGGGTCAATCGTTCGTTGATGATCTCGAACCAGGACTTCAACCTGATCCGCTATAACATAATCACCAGCATTTTGATTAGATCAAGTTTCATTTAAAACAATACTATTCCTAGTGACAATGGTATAGATACAAAAGGCGGTGGGAGTATGTTGGTCGGTGTTGATGATGTTGGTCTTTAATCAATCAACATTACTACCTGCACTATAAATGGAAGACTTGTTTCATCCATTGATAAAATGGCAAATTCTTAAAACTTTGTTTAAATGCCTGTTCATTAGAATGCTGGTTCATAGAATGTGGGATTAGGACAATTCTACTGTCATTCAGATTGCTCTTCGACGGACACTCTTCTTCACACTGAACCACGACTCCATCCGAAGGACGGTCCTTGATAAGACAATAGCTGCATTACCTCAAACAAGAACAGGTAGAGAGAGGAAAAAATCTGAATGCTGACAAGGCACAAGCTACTATTTCCAAACTTCAAGGTCATGAGTCAGTCAGACAATTAGTTAGACCATCAACGCCCCAAAAATTAAATGGCAAGAAGCATAGCTAATGAATCATAGGGTGTCGACAATACGAGCATAAGAGGCTGAGACAAAAAAAAACTGAATAAAAGATTGAGCGTTGTACTGAATTTTCGGGAAATAAGTACACATCTAAGTGAAAGGGTTGGGTTGGTTTACCTGACTGGCACTTTTTATGCACAGAATGGACTAAATGGCCAAGTCAAGAATGCCGAGGACCTCAGAGAAGGTTGGGGAAGGGGAACCACTGGAAAGCTGTTAGAAGATAGATGGCAGTCTTCCGTCAAGGCCATTTAGCGTGTTTAAAGAACACGTACATAGCTCCCCTGCACACGGCTTAACGTTCCTTCCGACGGAAGGCGACTTTCCAAGCCCATCAGTTTCTCCTACTGACCGAGGGCAAGGTGGGAATTTTGAAGAGAAAAATCTCAACGCTGGCCCAGCTGGGACTGGAATCTGGGAACGACAGTTTACGAGCTTGGCGCGCTACCGAATGAGCCAACTTTTGGTCAACCCCGCCCCTCTAAGTGAAAAAATTTACTGCTAATATACTATTACATAAATGAAATGTAAAAGAACTGAAACTGAAAATCATTTACGGTAGGTTTGGTAAAAGAAAAAAACATTTTTCGTATAATTATTGTAAATCGGATAATAAGCTCAAAAGTTTTAACAAATCGAGATACACAAAATGAACCGCTTTTCTTATATTTTGAACGTAGAAAATATTTCACCTTATTTGCAGCTTTCATAGGTTTGTACAAAAATGCATGACAAACTATAAATTGCTCTTTTGAAAAAGTGAAATAAATTGATTAATATATTAACAGACTAAATTTTTATTTGCCTAAATCAGTGGTTTTGAAATTTATCAATTTTTTAAATCAGTTTTTCTAATGGAAAAATGTGATCGAAGATTAAAATTACAATTTTTTTATAGGAAACAAACGAAAGGAAATTTTCCATAGAAATCTTTTCACTGTTCCTAAATATTTTAATTTATTGATTGATACATTAAGAAATGAAAATCTTTAAATTCTTTTAAATGATACAACCACGTTTGTCAAAGTTCGACAACATAAAAGTATATTTACTGTATTAAAATATTTTAAATATACATAATTTATTAAGGTGAAGAATCTATACTCCATACCAGGTGTTTTTATCAAGGTTTTTTTCCAATACCTTTCTACATAACCTGAAAGAGACGAAAAAAATTATGTTTCTCATATGTGATTAATATTTTGCGCTTTTACTGTTTTGTTTTCTTTGTCTAGGTATTGTATCTGATGTGTTGCTATACTGTGTTTAAAGTTTCAATAAATTTTAATGGAATTAAATCTTTTTAAATCTCGATTTTCAAAAACATCCATTTGGTATTTTAAAGAGTTCTGAAATCTAGAATATTTAACAACAGCATGCCAGTTAAAATAATTGATCATAAGAGTTGATTCGATAAAAAGGGAGGGCGGGGGTGGCTCAGTCGGTAGCGCACCAGGCTCGTAATCTATAGTTCCCAGGTTCGAGTCCCAGCTGGGTCAGCGTTGAGATTTATCTCCGCAAAATTCCCCGCCCTGCCCACGGTCAGTAGGTGACACCTATGGGCTTGGAAAGGCCGCCGTCTGTCGAATGGAACGTTAAGCCGTGGCCCCGTGTGCGGGAGAGCCATACCTTGAGCACGTTAAAGAACACGCTGGATAGCCTTGACGGGAGGCTACCATCTGTCACCCAACAGCTGTTCCAGTGGGTCCCCTCTCCCAACCTTCTCTGAGCCTTCGGGGTCCATGTGACCTGGCCATTTAGCCCATGGTGTGCAAAAAAGTGCCGCTCAGAGGTAAAACAACCCAACCCAACGATAAAAAGGACGTAGTAGAATTATGTTAATCGTCACCAAATACATAAACATGCTTTTATTAATCAAGATCAGAAACGGGACAACTATTTCCTGCAACGCACTACAACGTTGGAAACGTGTCGTATGCCACTCAGGGACAGACCAGAAACCACCGAAGGCGAATCGAATCCGGAAGAGCAAAAAAATCGGAAGACGTGCCACTGAAAAGAGATTACCTTCAGTCGCATTTATATATAAATAAAGCTTCAAGGGAGCTTCCCCTTTCAATATCCTTTAAATATAGACAGTGCTCAAAACTGAAGGATAATGACAATAGAGTAGATAACTTCAAAATGGTTTTCAACATATACAATTACAGGTTTTTCAGCAATTACAATTAAATGTCATAGGAAAAAGTACTGTGGCATGATTAGCAGATAGTGGAATAACGATGAGTGCTGTCGTTAAATTGAAGAGCAATACAAAAAGCTAATCTTACCGAAATTTTACGATGAAAACCGACAAAAAACTATACTCATTTGATCGGATAATGCATTATATTTTCTTATTTGATTTTTCAACAGACTGCACTACTTATTAAACCACTTTGACTGTCCAAGATCTGCGATTCCAGCTCTAGATATTTTTTTACATATACCAAAAGAAAGAAATGCAATCATTCTGATGTTTTCTTCACAACAGACCTCACACACAAAAAAGTGCTCCCTGGAGCACTTTCAACACTAGTAATTAATGCAGTGTGAAGCAATTAATAGCCACCAAGACAAAATGAGAAACCTCTGACAACCGTTTACGATTACACCTGACCACTCACGCTGTGAAAAACGATTAACAATCAACAGACAAAACAAGAAATATGCGACAACACGTCATGGTCCTGACAAACCGCACAGTTAGGAACCTAACCAACTAGAAGGTATCATACAAAAATTTATGCATTCATTACACTTCTCCCAGAAACGTCAAGGGCCGAGGGGCAACACCATTAGTCACCGAACAGAATTTTCAACACGATGAATAATAATCAAAGCACCGCTATTACGTGAACGGAAACAAAAACAGAGAACAAGCCAACGCACATCAGACGAAAAAAAGGAAACTGCTAGAACACGTGGCACAGTCAGACCATGTGTGAGTGTAGTGCGTGTATTCTTTCCTCAGATGCCAGAATGGCTGGAAGGAGATCGGATCAAAGATAAGTGTGGGGGGGAAGGACGATCACATGTGGACAAGTCTTGGCAGCCCTCCCCATGGGTTGGAAATTTTAGAACGCCCGGTAGCCTTCTTCCTCTCTGGCGCTCAGGAAGTAAATGCATTGTGCCTTGAGTGACAACATGATAAAAGGAAACCTTGAAGATTATATCGATGCAGAGTTTGTCGAAGAGTCGGCCCCAAGGAGCAGGAAGGAAGGGAAAAAGAACTGACATACAGCATAAATCACGTGTCTGAAGGAATTTCGAGTTGGAGTCTAAAGGGTTACTGTTTGGGAGGTCTCATTACTTCAATGGTAGGGGTCTTCAATGGGTCGAAAAGACAGGGACCCAATCTGCAAAATTTGTTGTTAATGGCTTCTAAATATTAAGTTTATTTCTTCCTTCCTTGCCCAGAGTCTGCTTGATATCTATTAAAAAGAGTTTAATGATTAAAACAAAATATTCTCCTTGCTGGCGACACGCAAAAATAGCTTGTAAACAAATAAATTACATAATAAATAAAAGGCTGCTTTTTAAACTTCAGTGGTGGATGTTGAAGGAAACTTCTACCTGTATGTCATTTAAGGATATACCAATGAAAGTAAACACACTTATGGCTTTAACATTGGCTTTGGGTTGTTTTACCTCTGAGCGGCACTTTTTTGCACACCATGCGCTAAATGGCCAGGTCACATGGAACCCGAAGGCTCAGAGAAGGTGGGGGGAGGGGACCCACTGGAACAGCTATTGGGAGACAGCTGTTCCAGTGGGATGGCTGTTCCAGTTTCCAGTTCCAGATGGTAGCCTCCCGTCAAGGCCATCCAGCGTGTTCTTTAACGTGCACAGGGTATGTCTCTCCCGCACACGGGGCCACGCCTTAACGTCCCATCCGACGGACGGCGGCCTTTCCAAGTCCATCGGTGTCCCCTACTGACCGTGGGCAGGGCGGGGAATTTTGCGGAGATAAATCTCAACGCTGACCCAGCTGGGATTCGAACCTGGGAACTACAGATTACGAGCCTGGCGCGCTACCGACTGAGCCACCCCCGCCCCCACTTTAACATTGGCAGTAGAAGATATAGTTTGAAAATTTTTCTTAAGATACAATTAAATTAACATTTTATAGATAATATTTTGTATTCTCAATGCTCATACTTTGTTTATGTCAATAGCCTTTCTCATTTTCCGAGAGAAAAAAAAAAACGATTACAGCTTAGATTTGTATCAATGATACGCTATTAGTACAAATGTTAAACATTTTAGATATGTGATTAAAAACAAATGTATTCAGTTGCATCTAGACACTTCTTCTAAACATAAGTGTCGTACAGAATAAGCGATCTTTTGAATTATGCATAACACTTGGTATATACTAATCTATGTATTCAATAGCGTCTGGAAGCTCAAGTGCTAACTGGAGCCACAGTAAGCAGTTATTATTCACACCTTACGGGTATACTCACTGATCGAAACGAAGGGAAAAAATCCTTTTTATCATTTCTGTCAACCTTGACGTAGGCTCATTATTCTGCGCATGGCACAAAGGAAAGTCATTTCAACGTCACAACTACTCTCTTTTGCAAACTTCGTCCAACTTTTTTTATGCATCTTGTAAATGCAGCGGCTTAACAGAAAGACAGCTCTTGACACTTCTTAGAGGACACGACTCCAACATGTCACAACAACGCTCTAGCAAAGGGAACGTATCAGAAAGGCCGTCTCTTCTATACAAACATCTTCAATCACTCCTGAGTGGAGATGCTATTCATCAGTCGATAACCAAGTTGAATTATTACTTTTAATATAAACTCATAGACCCAAATTATACATAGATTATAAAGAAAATGGCTGTTCTATACCTACCTACACATGTCAGATGACAGTTTTTATTCTTAGAATCTGTTAATGTTTAATAGCATGTAGGACATATAAATTATCAAATATAATAAAAGGTAACCTACTACTCAAGGAATAACATAATATATAATTAAATTTAAAGCCTTAGTTCATAATTTAAAGATCAAGTAAAGTACTCTATTTAAACAGGCAATGCCTTAAATAAAATAAAAATAAATATCCTCTCAAGCAGCTACTTGCCACAGAGGTCTCACAGGTCTCCTGTTAGACCTCTGTGTTCAGTCTTTTCATTTTATACACCATAGTAGAAGATCAGCGAGGATGGTGGGACTCAGCAGAAAAACGACATGAACATCCATGCCTTTTCTGGGACTCGAACCCAGGTCCTTTAGATCAGTAGCCAAGCGCACTAACCACTCGGCCATAAGACTTAAGGGGCATTGAAAAACAGAAATTGCGAATATCGAACGCAAATGAACTAAATGCGTTAGAAACCGCCGAATTTTGTAATAAAGATGCCATGGTAGATGAGGAGTGTTCTCTAGTAAACAAAGGTTACATGGTGAATAAAAGTGTAAATTAAGCAAATTATTTAAATGGATTGATTGGTGATGAACATGGAAACAGGCAAATTGTGTTTTCTGCAAAGAAATACCTTATGAAACATCTAAGAACAGCTATCTCCTCGCGTTATTTACATTTACTAATTTTTAAATAAATTTAAAATTTTTAAAAATACCATCTTCCTATATGGACCTTAAAAAGTAGAAAAATAAATCTAATGCATATCGATGATGCAATCAGTCACTGAATTCGCATTCACTTCAAAGGAAGATAGGGTGATGGCAAGTAGGTAAATCGGTGCCCTATCTTCCTTTGAAGTGAATACGAACTCTGTGATTGATTGAATCATCGATATGCGTTAGGTTTATTTTCTGCTTTTTAGAGCCCATATAGGAAAATAGGTATTTTTAAAATTTTTAAATTTATATTTTTCTCTTTGTCACTAAAAACACCTACCTTCAGAAATTTTTATTTGATATACGACTGATAAACATCGACCACATTTTACCTCTCTTTTGGACTCGTGTTTGAGGTAGCCCATGACATTGGAGACGTCACCCACCTTTAATTTGAGATATGACTCATTAAATTCAATCCCTGTGAAAATCCGCCCCCCCCTTGATGATGGGGGAGGGCAAATGGTGGGATCAAAATTCGAAATAGTTTATGACAGTCATTATATGAGCTTTCATTTGTCACCTAACTCGTAATTGTAGGCCCTCGCGTTCAGATGATATAATAGAACGACTTTCACATTTCCCCTTTTTAGGGGGGGAAGAAAGCATGGGTGGTCAATTTTTTAATATATGACTCATAAACATCGACCACATTTTACCTCCTTTTTGGAATCTTTTGGGAGGTCCCGTATGATATTTTCCTCGTCAGGAGTTTTCATTTAATGCATAGTTTGTTGCACTCGCGTAATATTAATGCATAGTTTGTTTGCTCGCGTTCCGCAGATATATCGGAACAATCATTTCCCCTATTTTAGGGGGGACGAAAGCATAGGGGGTCTTCTTTTATAGCATATGACACTCACCTTGTCAGAAACTTTCATTTGACGCATAGCTTTTTACTTTTAGCATAAGAGTTCCGAAGATATAGCGGAACAATCGTTTTCATATTTCACCTTTTTTAGTGAGAAAGAAAGTTTAGGGGGGTCAATTTTTATACCCTATGACACTCCCCGCGTTAAAAGCCTTCAATAATTAAGTTTCAATAATTAAGTTTCTCCATCACATTCGAAAGATATGGTGGAATAGCTGTTTTGGACAAACTGAAAGCCGACAAATGCAAGCGAAAAGCAATAGGAAAATAGGCGAAAATGGAACACAATCGCTTTTAAGGTGATATTGCTATTTTGGCATCTGCTATATTATTATAAAATCAATTTCAGAATGTTTGCCCAAATTTCACAACTTAAAACATGAATTTTAGTAATTTGCTGCTTTTAAACGGGAACATCAAATAGTTATAAATGATATCAAAATCGATCAAATTGTCATAAACCTATTGAAAATCGTTAAGACTATAATTAGATTTTAGAGTTTGTATACTAACAGCTATTTCACAATTTCCGTCAAATTAGAATGTTAAGATCTGGTGGTGTGCAGAAGCAAATCCTCTGTAGGCCTTCAAGAACAGATAAAATGCCATATATGGAGGATTCCAATGTGTCTTAAGAGACCGACTCTTTCTCCTAGTATGAATATCTTGTTTCCTTGTGATGTACCATTCAACACCATTGTGCAACAAAATGAAGCATAAAAACTAATTTATTTTCATCTTAATTCATCATTTACTATCTTACAAATTTAACCAAAGTTTCAAAACGCAACTCTAAATGGAATTCTTATTCCCATTTACTCAACCGCTCGTTGCAATTCCTGCTCAAGTTCATAGTTTTTTGGAACCCCAATCAAAGAAAAAGGAAAAGACTCCAAATTTTTCAATTTTATACCAGCACTCAATTCCAAAAACATTATCAAACGCTTATTGACTTACTGAAAGTCGAAGACTGCACACTCTACTCTGCTTTAAGCGATCACCTTAAATATGATGACTGAGGAGAATGAGTATAATAACCCATGATAAAAACCAGAAAGAGTTGCCTGGTTTCAATCTGGGTGCATGTTTATAACGTCAGTCTTAACAGATCCTTTAGCCAGCAGGGATAAAACGGATAGAGCCAGCTGGATGTTTCGCCTTCCAGATGTTCGTAAAACAAACAAAGCTCTGGCCTCAAGAGGAAGAGATAGCCAAGTAAAACGCCGACGAACGAATAAAAGTAAAAAAAAGATTCTAATTATACGTAAGGTCCTTAAATTACGCCTTAATTACGTCCGTACTGAACAGTTCTTCCGGCAACACGAATTATAGCCGAAGGAACGTTAGAAAACGAGATAAAAACTTGCCAGCATGTAAACAAGAGCTTTGTATTCGGAAACAACCTTCTTTTAAAAATAATTCGCCTGTAATTTTTACTGCACACGAATTGCTGCGCTTTACAAAGTCGTGGTACAGAAATTCCAGTAGAATTAGTTTAAATAATTCACGTGTTTGAGTCTGGCCAAAACATAACAGACACTATACAATGCTAAACTGAAATGCTACGGATAACTTCATATCTTACTGAAAGGGTTGGGTTGTTTTGCCTCTGAACGACACTTTTTTGCACATAATACACTAAGTGGCCAGGTATCAAGGGCCTCAAAGGGTTGCGTTGTTTGGCCTCTAAGTGCACTTTTTCGCACATGGGCTAAATGGCCAGGACCACAAGGTCTCAGAGAACGTTGGGGGAAAGGGGTACTGATTATGACTTAAGACATCTACACTGGCTTCCATAAATTAAGGAAAATCTCTGTCACGTCAATGGGAAGTTAACGTCAAAGCTCTATAACTTCTAAAATGAGTTGTTTTTTTTTGTTTTGAAAAATGTGATTGCAGATAAAGATCTTAATCAAATAAATCAATATCACGATTTTCAACAATATTCGTTCAGTTTATGGAAATTTGAATATTTAACAACAGCAATGCCAGTCTTAAGAAACTTATACAAAACTGAAGAATAGTGAAAGAATTATTTTAACAAAGTTCTAAAATACAAACTTATTTTATTAAACACTTTGATACTTATTTTATTAAACACTTTGATACTTATTTTATTAAACACTTTGATACAATACTTATTACTACGTTTTAATTAACTTCGGATGTCAATTTTTGTGGCTGCTAAATTGTTATCGCTAAATATTCAAACTTCCATAACTCATTAATACTGAACGAATA
>JAWZYU010000021.1:63714915-63807915 GCA_038380435.1 Ryuthela nishihirai | reverse complement strand
ACTGACATATAGCAAACCAGGAACATATTATCTTGCCACAAATATCCATGAATGGGACATTTATGATAGTGGTAGTGTCATGGTTTGAAGATGGATATCTTTGGCTTACTGCTCCAACAGGGTACATCACTGGTCATAGGTACATGGATGAAATCTTCGGTTGGGTTGTTTTACCTCTGAGCGGCACTTTTTTGCACACCATGGGCTAAATGGCCAGGTCACATGGACCCCGAAGGCTCAGAGAAGGTTGGGGGAGGGGACCCACTGGAACAGCTGTTGGGAGACAGTGGTAGCCTCCCGTCAAGGCCATCCAGCGCGTTCTTTAACGTGCACAGGGTATGTCTCTCCCGCACACGGGGCCACAGCTTAACATCCCGTTCGACAGACGGCGGCCTTTCCAAGCCCATCGGTGTCCCCTACTGACCGTGGGCAGGGCAGGGAATTTTGCGGAGATAAATCTCAACGCTGACCCAGCTGGGACTCGAACCTGGGAACTACAGATTACGAGCCTGGCGCGCTACCGACTGAGCCACCCCCACCCCTAGATGAAATCTTGGACCCCTTCATATGGCCATATGTGAGTGCAATAAGCAATACCTTCCTATTACAGGATAATAAAGCTCATTGCACTGTTGTCACCTTGTCAATTTCTATCTGGAGAACAGTACTATTAACCATATAGAGGGGCCAACAGTCTCCTGACCTAAATCTGATAAAACATCCATGGGATGCTTCCCTGAATCCTGCTTCTTCAAGCCTCCAAGAGCATTGATGTTCTTTGGAGCAATGGAGATTACTACCCACAGCACTGCTAGACAGTCTTATCAATAGCATGAGACATTGCTGCAAGGTCTGCATAGTGGTAAAAGTGATCACACTCATACTCATAATCTCAGTTGACCTTACCTTTTTACCACGTCAGCATTCATATATAATTTTGGGAATTAAAAGGGTTATTCCATTTTTCAACTATTATCCTTACACAGAGTTTTTATATACACCTATCTTCTGATTTGCATGCAGCATATTCAATGGCTGCAAGATCCAATGGGTTTTCATATTGTTCTTTAATTTATGGAATTCAGAATATAACATCATTTATCTAATAAACTTTGCATCTGATCTTGCAATAATATTATTGTAAATGCACATGTTCTGCCATTAATCATACAAGAACGAATATAACAGTTTTCTTAGCAGAGTACTTTACAAAATTCAAGATTCTTGTTCTGTAAGCTGAAAAATGTACAAACAAATGTAACTCACTTTTCCACAGAAAATGCAACATTTGCACACATTCTTGTGCATTTCAAGAATGTGGAAGAAATTATTTAAAACACAGAGTAATATTTAACAAATAAATGGCACTTGAGCTCATTTTTAAAAATCAACATAATACTTTCTAATATGAAATAAAATATATTTTTAGTTTTGTATGATGCAAAATGATGACTAGAAACAAGAGGATTACCTACATCTGAGGGTTTGTGACAAAGATATTTACACATAATTTCGTCATAAAAGAAATGTCAGATTAAAATAGGGTCTTTTCATGCCCCACACCTTCAATGATAAAAATCATTGAAAATTACAGGAGACGCATGACTTTGGTAAAAGTGTCCATGATTGATGAGTACAACTGCATCAAAACACAGTGATAGAATACAACAGTTTCTATCAATTATAAAAATCTTTGGAGATCTAAACTTTACATTTGTTTCTGCTGCATTGATTCATGAAAGATATATGTACATATGTCAGCATTAATGATTATTAACATCTGTAAAAAGCAACCTGAAAAACATCTGTTAAAAGCTACTTGATCCCAAATGGAGATCAGTTTCAGCACATTTAACACTCTCTGATGCCATTAAACTTCTAATACAACCTGTATAGCAGGCGACGAAATATTAACCAGTAATTCTGACATCTCTACTGGTTGTTTCATATCAGTTTTAAGTTGCCAGAAGAAGTCCATAATAATCCACTTGCATAAAACTGCTTTAAATAACATAAAATATAAAACAACCAACAATCAAATTACAAATTTATATTTAATGATATTATCAAACGATAAACACTTTCAAAACTAACCCTTTAAAACCAAAATTATATATTTCAATATTTCACTGACAGATAACTAAATCTGATTGCTACGTATTGTCAAAAATACAATACTATGAGAAAAAAAAACTTTCATCATATTTGTTAGCATAAATCACTGTTTTGACATCTGTTTCCAAAAACAGGGCATAAACATCCTGCTTATTGAACTTTAGGTAAAAAAATATGCCACAATTTAGCTTTTAAGCATAAAAAGAGTGACAAATGATGACAAATTGGCAGTGTAACAATTCTATCATTTTTTGCTGTTGTAAAAAGTAGACAGAGGTGGTGCTAAGTAGAAAAAAATATTTAAATAAAAATGGGTACCAAGGATGTTCTGTGTCATATCCGTAATAGGAAACTTGTGGCCAATTGGTGGGAATAAATAAAAAAGGGGAAAAGCAGAGAGAGAAATTAAAAAATTGCATAAATATTCAAGAAGAGCTGTAGTCTATCTTAATACTAAACACAGTTTTTAAGTTACCACAGAGCAATAATTATTTTTCAAGCTTGATAGACACCAATGGAAAGTACTTTAATTCCCACTTCCAAATTAGACTGATAATTAAGTATTAATTTTAAAATTTACATCAATCAGATCAATATGATTGTGAAAATGCATGCCTTAAATTATTTCACTGAATATTTTTTGGATGTTCATTTAATTATATTACATTTTAAAAAAATTCCCAAACAAACAGAGTTTAGTATCTAAGTTCATGGATATAAAATACAGGTTCCCATGACTAATATAGTGTTCGCATTAATATAATTTCACCCGCATACTGATGAGAAAAACATCACCCTCCAAATTTTAACTTGTTAAATTTTTAGTACGACTCAAAAAGAAAAAATGTCAAACACCTAAAAAAGTCCTAAATGGCAGAGTGGTTAAGGAATTATAGCTACTGTTCCAGCATGCAAACTTTGTGTATTGTTAACTCTGATACAGTGGGCCAGTAGTGACTTTGATATTAGTATGGCATGTTCTTGTACGAGAAGGTATATATTCCAACTATAATACACATTTGCCTTTGTTTAAAGTAAATATGCACATAGTTGTACAATTTGATCTCAGTGAAATTAACAGGCTGTTACTTGCATATTTGAAATATATCTCCATGATTTACAGGTGGCAGTAAATTTGTCATGAATATAAGGGAGGTAAATATCATGGCACATATTTTATGCCTTCTTTTAAAGAGAAGGTATAGGTATTGGGTTTACAACTGGAACCAAGCTGTCTCACAGAACCTACTCAACAACTGTGTTTTTCTATACCATTAAAACTTTGTGCATTACTGCTAACTGATGATGGTAGATTGAGATGCTCCCAACTGCACACTAGACTCCACTTTTTGGCAAAAATACAAAACAAATTTCTCAAAGATTTGTACAAAACAGTCAACACAATCATCAGCAGCATCACAGCAGAGCATTATAAGCACATTCTTAAAACATATTTTCCTGCAGGAACAGAATGACTCTCTGCATGACTGTTATTATCAAGGGTATTCTACAAGATACCTTCAAACATTGGATAATTACCTTAATCATTTTAAGATTACAATATAAAAAGAAAAAATACAGCATAAAAGAAAAAAAAATCAATGTGTTATTTTCCTCAACTCTTAGAACCTGCTAAAACTTGAAAATAGGCAAAAGCTATAAAATTTACATGACATTTGAGATTTTGATTTATGTATTAAAATAATATAGTTTGAAGTAATACTAATTTAATGTCATATTCAGTATTTAATCTTTCATCTGTTTATTTCACACAGTAATGTTCTGTTTAATAAGTTTCAAAATCTTACAAGATATAATAATTTTTAGGCTAGTAGCGAAAATATATCCTTTTCCTTACCTCACCTGTCCATATGCAATTTATATAATTACAATAAGTGCCATATAAACTATTTTGGGAATGGTTGCTACTTACCAGATTAAGGTATCCTTCGATTCAACACTGCCTGGAAATTCTCACAATGCACATCACATTTTAAGCTAAAGTAATATAGCTTGAAGCAATACTAATTCATTTAATGTCATCTTCAATATTTAATTTTTTTGTCAGTATACAACCTAAAATTTAATTACCTATCAATTTTTTTGGTTTAATTATTCAGATTAGAAACTGAAGTACGGTAAGCACTATTTGTCCCTATCCACAAAATATTTATTTATATACAAAATATGCACCAAATACCAATAACAATAGAAATTCATTCTTAATTTTAATTACAGTATATTTGCACTGATAGCTGCATCAGCCAGTTGAATACTTGCACCAAATAATTTAGTTCTTAGGTTGGTTTGTTTTACTACTGAGTGGCACTTTTTTTGCACACAATGGGCTAAATGGCCAGGCCACAAGGACTCCATGAAGGTTAGGGGAGGGGACCCACTGGACAACAGTTAGGAGACAGATGTAGCCTCTCACCAAGGTAATCTAATATGTTCTTTAACATGCATGTGGTCCTGTGTGTATGAGGGTATGGCTCTCCTGCACAAAGGACCATGGCTTAATGTCCCATCTGACGGATGGAAGACCTTTCCAACACCATTAGTGTCCCCTACTGACTGAGGGCAGGAGTTTTGCTGAAATAATTCTCACTGCTGGCCAAGGCGGGACTCAAACCTCGGAACTGCAGATTATGAGACTGGCATGCTACCAACTGAGCCATTACATCCCCTAAATAATCTAGTAATCATTATTGGAAAATGTTCCCTTCTAGTTACATTAACACAGGAGTTATAACACATTGGTCTTTTCACTTTTTTTGCAGTTTTTGATGGCCATAATAAATTTTGTGCAATCTGCATCATGCCTGCTGATGTAACTGAGCTTGAATGTTTCCATTACAGACAAAAAAATTCTGGCATTTGGGATATGTTTTCTATTTTTCTGTGGTGGTATATAAAAATGATGCTCAACCTTCTGACCATATTGCACACACTGATATTATTTGTTTTTGCAGAAAAATGTCTGTTACTTTTTCACCATAGCATCCTATTTACATTTCTATGGAAGAATATTCAAAGATGTTTTGACAAATTCTAGATGGAGATATATTATTAAGTATCGAAAATATGTTTAGAAATTCCAGTTTAAGCTATAGAACTTTTTCTTTGTACTTTACTAGTATAGTGAAAAATCTTAAATTTTTCAACACTTTCACTAAAATACAAAATTCATATTTAGGTATTCTTTCAAAAAAAAAACATAAACTGTTTTTCTGTGTTTGTGTGCAATAAATTATCATTATTATTAAAAGAGTTTAAAGTTACTGTTTAGAGAAAAACTTTTTTTAAGAACATTAACATTCAGTAAGAGATGGCTATCAGAGTGAATGCATGAATGGGAAAAAGAGAAGCATACTTATTATTGGCACAAATAAATCAGCCAAGATTTTTGGAAAAGATATAGTAAACAATGACACCTAAACATACTACTACAATTTCATTTAGAAAAAAAAAAACAAACTTATTTCTAATACCAGGTACTGTTGGTTGGTTAGTTCAGCTGGTAGGTTGATGCATTAGTAACTGTGGCTATTAAGCACCATACAATAACCAGCACTGCTGTAAAATAATATTTTTATTAACGGTATCATAACAATAGTTATACCCCAGTTACATTGACTCCAACAATGTCAATTATCTGTAATGTCATTGATGCATAACCATATCTTATTGTAACGATGCCCTGCCCAGCTGTAATGTTCATTCGGTGAAGACTCAATTTATATATCATTTACCAATGAAAACTTGTCCAAACAGTGTGAAAGTTATTGCAAGTGTGCATAAAAAACGATTTTTTTTTTCAAGTTCACGACGATTGATTTTTCAGTTCAAACTGAAAAAAAAACGATTTTTTTTTCAGTTCATATTCATTAATGTTCATCTGTCTGCTTGTGTATCACATTTCAGCTATATAGCTATTTTAGCCATTAAATCATATATATCAGCAAAGACTCCTGAAATGATCGGGGCGGGGGTGGCTCAGTCGGTAGCGCGCCAGGCTCGTAATCTGTAGTTCCCAGGTTCGAGTCCCAGCTGGGTCAGCGTTGAGATTTATTTCCGCAAAATTCCCCGCCTTGCCCACGGTCAGTAGGGGACACCGATGGGCTTGGAAAGGCCGCCGTCCGTCAAGCCATGGCCCCGGGTGCGGGAGAGACATACCCTGTGCACGTTAAAGAACACGCTGGATGGCCTTGACGGGAGGCTACCATCTGTCTCCCAACAACTATTCCAGTGGATCCCCTCCCCCAACCTTCTCTGAGCCTTCGGGGTCCATGTGACCTGGCCATTTAGCCCATGGTGTGCAAAAAAGTGCCGCTCAGAGGTAAAACAACCCAACCCAACCTGAAATGATCTCTCCAAGCAGCCCATCTGAAACTCCCAAACGAGCCTTTGAAAACCATCTTAAGAGTGATTGAATTCATCACATTAATTCAGTGCCCATCTACATAAACAAAAGTCAAGTTCTTGAAGGAAGACATAATTTAATTCCATGTTTAAATGCAGGTTTTAGTTCAAAATATTTGTTGTCTTAAATGCTCTACATATTTTAAAAATTTTGTATTTAATTTATATTACCATAATAAAGGTTATACTACACATGTATAAAATTCTATTTAATCTTCTAGGGTCGAAATTTTGTAGCCCAGGAACCTATGTTTGATTTATATTACTCTTATGGAACTAACTGCCACTGTAACATTGTTTTGCCTGTTTCTTTGGAATCAATTAACACTGGTAGCGTGGGGTAAGACTGTATATGGAAATTAATAATTTGTCAACTGCGCTGTTATAAAATATTAAAATGAAATCATTGTATAGGTTCATATATAATATATTACTCTCTTGTAATGGATATTTTTTATATATAATTGTAATAGATATTTTTTCTGAAACTTTTTGAAAACTTGGTAGTACATTTTTTCACATTACCACTCTTTGTTTTACTCAATTTCTTCAGAAAAATCTCTAATAGTTAATACTTTAACATAATCAGAAGTAATTACAATTAATGATTTTAAACAATAATCACTGTATTATAAAGTTCAAGGACTCAATATATTATATGCATGCTATCAGGCCACGAGTTCAGATTCCATTCAGCTCAAAACAATTTTTTCTTTACAACCACTGTGATACTAAACAACTTAAAATTGAATGATTAGTAAACTCCATACATTATAACTACTATACTGAGAAAGAACTTTTCTCATCTACGGTATTATTCCATTTAAAACTATAAAATAGTGCTTACCATGAAATTTTATCAATGTAATATTAAAATTATGATGGTTGTGTATTTATTTATGCTCCTGAATTACGCATATATTGGATAAATTTTGTAGATGGTAAAAAAAATATTTTGAACATTACTTTGCAAAACATCACTGCATTACTTATAGTGTCTATATACACAGTCGTATCAGAATAATATGACCACCTACCATAGTATATGTATGATAGGTGGTCATATTATTCTGATACGACTGTGTATATATATATATTAATTACAGTACTTTCTTCACTCCTTTTGCCTACATGACATTTTACTTGTAAACTTCATTAAATTCCATCTATTTTAAATTTTTTTTTGCATTCTATATTATTTAAAACAATAAGAGTGAACAAATTCATCACTTAAAACAATAAAAAGAAATTTAAAATTAAAGGTTCATATTTTATAATCATACTATCAGTCTAAAAATTTTTATCACTAAAATAAGGGAAACAAAAAAAGTACTGAACATATTTTGGAGTCTTCGCTTTTGTACTTTCTAATTCAGTACACAATTTCAGCTTACAGACAAAATGCTATTTTGTGTATCTGCAAAACAAGAGTACTGACACTTTCAATCCTCAATAATTAAAAGCTTAAAAAATTTAACACTTCCTACAAAATAGTATATTTTCTTCAAAACAATAATCTTTCCCCCACCATATGATGAAGACATAGAAAGGGATAAAATCAAATATTGCCCATATTTCTGCACATGAACATAGAAAACATGGTTCATATTGAAATCACTTTGGGACCTCATAATTGTATGAAGGAAGGTTTTTATGTGTCAGCAAGTACTCTTTGAGTCTTTTATTCTCCATCAGTTTTGCAAGCTGGATGGTAGGAAATACTTCATACCGAACCTGAATTTCATCTCGATTTCTATCAATAAATTTATCCAAATGTTTCATTCCCACACCTTCTGCTTGTTTATGTAACAAAATGTTTTTCTGAAGATCTTCACAATGCCCAATAAAAGCTGCTTTCTTTGCACGGCTAACCTTTATCTCATACACACCAGGTGATGATGGAATTTGAGGACCTGCATTGTTAAGTGACATCCAGTCCATTGCATTATTGTACATTTCTGGTACTGATGCATCAGCACCTGTAATGAATTAAAAATGCACATTAGACACATTTTTAGGTACACATTAATTCAGTATAAATTACCATGATTTTTAGCAAAAAAACTTTTAAGGCAAGATGCATTTTATTTAGCATTTCTAAACGCTTAGAACTCCTTCATATGGCATACATAATGAAATAGCGTTGTATACACTAGCTATACAATTCTTATTGTTATTACTCAAAATGGAAATGAAAATGTTAATTGATATACAATAAAAATTCTGTAACATTTTAACTTTGTGGTACTGCTTACTTTTGAATGCAAATTTTAATACTTTTGAATTAAATTTTTAAAACTTTTTACATGTATAGAGTTTATGCCACTAAAGTCCACACAGAAACACCATCACCAAAACAAAAGTTAGATAAGAAATCACAGAGTATGTATTACAACTTTAGTAAAATCTCTATGACAATGTATATCATTAAAACACCAACAACAACAATTTGTTTTCTGCCAACAATCAGTTATATATTCAAAAAGAAAGCATACCACTGGGTTCACAACTATCAGGTTTATTGACTGATGCCATTATGAGACAGATTGAATCCAATGTCCTAAAAAACTGTCGACTTAAACCAGTATTCTATTGCCATTATATCGATGATATTTTTTAATTTTGCCTCATGGCCTCAATGAATTCAATCATTTAATACAAATGTTTAATAACTCAGTTCCATTGATTAACTTCACTCACGAAGCTGAAACTAATAACACATTACCATATTTAGATGTTTTAATACATTGTTTTCTACACCATATCACCATGGAAGTATTTTGAAACAACCTATATACCAACAATGATCCCTTTCACATCTGCTCACCCTCAGAAATATAAATTATCTACATTTAACTTGAACTTCCATAGAGCATTAACCTATTGGCCAAAAACCACTTTAAATAAAGAATTAAATTGCATATATCAAATCAGTTTAGACACTGGATACCCTCTTCACATAAGAAGACAACATTTTGAAAGGTCAAATGCCAATTAAATGCTACCTCCCAATCACCCCCAAACCAATTAGATATACTCAAGTCCGAGCTAAAATACACCGTCGCATTTTCCTATACACATACACTTACTCCCATCCTAATAATATAATGTCGGCTTATGGATACATAGTTCCAACCACAATGCGACATACTATATTTAACATCATATGCAAGGATTGTGATATTATCCTACCTTCAGGTTCCAACCACAATGTGACATTATATTTAACATAATAAGCAAGGATTAATTTAACATCATATGCAAGGATTAATGTCAAAATATCTGATCCTCATTGTAAAATTTCTCCACTTACTGGATATATAGGAAAAACCTACCAACACTTTTCCCTTAGACTAAAAGAACACAATACTGATATAAAAAAAAAAGAAAACCCACTACTGCTTTAGTCCAAACTATTATTGATCATAAATTACCACTATACACAAAATTAAAATAATTGTTTTCCCACCCACCAAATTTCAATATCCTACACGGAAAATTTGACTATTAACATTAATCAACATATATTATGTAATACAGACATCTCCCCGCTACCATCACCATGGAAACTACTGTTCAGAGAATATCAGCTCCCATTGGAGACTGACTCAACACATATGAAAAGTGACATAGTGTTGGCCCTATAAATAGATGGTAATCCTTCTTCACTTGCTATTGATGAAGTGGCCAAACTAGGGTCATGAAACATGTTGGCCCATGGCAGAGCAGTGACATCTAACAAGAACAGTAATGCTTAACTTCTCTTTTACATTAAGTCTTATAAAAATGTTTTTCTTGTAAAATTTAATTATTTGAAAAATGAAAAAAGTAATATTGACTGATGTCGGAAAGCTTTTCGACCAAATAATTTGCTAGTTCTTTACAACTAATAATGTAAGTAAAGAATATCGGGAAGGTAAGGCAATAGGTCAAGTAAGCAGATCTTTGCAATAATACAGGTCAGGTATATCGACCTTGGTAAGGAAAGGTAAGATATTTGGTCAGTTAGTGTGACCAGTCCACTTGCACAATTCACATATTTGGACTATAACATTAATGCTACTGATAGCATTGGTTAGCAACATACTTATATTCAAAATAATTCTGGAACTGTAACATAACATCCCCTTCACATAATAATAAACATAACATAATTCACCTTGCACAGTGAACTTGTCTTTCACTTAATGCATTTAATATGATTTCATTGTATAATAGTTTGGTTATTACTCTTTCAACTACAGACATAAAACATTAAATATATAACAATCTGCCTTTCATGGCAAATTCTTACCTACTCAGTGCATTTAACGTCTATAAGTAATCATAATGTTCTATAAGTAATCATAATCTATAGAGTTATAGAAATTAGTAATATAGATACCAAAGACAATATTGTGCCTGTAAGAACGATTTGTAAGACTTATGTAATGTAGGCATCCATTTTAAAATGGCCTGTCAATTAATAAGCAGATATTTGAATGTTACTGCTTCTGTTGATTTCTACTGCTTTATCCCACTGCATTTTAATGATATATGGTGTTATAGAGATTTTAGTAAAGTTGTACTTACAAAAATCACCAACTCAGACAGATACTGAAAATCACTCAGTAATCATCAGGGTTGAAGTTTTATAATTTCATGTGTAATAACCTTAGTTTGACCTAAAAAGGGAATTAGTGACTTTTTGCTTAATATACACTGCAGAAATTGAAAAAAGAACACCCAGAAGGAATTCCTTTAGGAACGTCATATTATAATATGTTAATAGTTAAGGGCAGCAGAAACCGAGATTGAAGATTGAAAGTCATTGGATGAAATAATGACATCACTGAGGATGACAACATGCAAATGTATGCAGCACGGATTTAAGGACTAGGGTGTGAAGAAAGAAGTTATTCATCTTGTGCTGTGTTGTTCAGTGCTCTTTGAAGGAGCTACCATGCCTGGATGACACAGGTGCACAACATTTGTTCAGTTAGCAGAGTTTGAGTGAGGTCATATAGCGGATCTTCGGGAAGCAGGTTGGTCTTTTCGTCAAATTTCACACCGCATTGGATGAGAGGTATTGGCAGTGGTATAATTGTGGTGTCGATGGTCAGAAGAGCATTCGCACACTCGCAGACGTGGTTCCAGGCAACACAGAGTTATGGATGCATGAGAGGATCGACGGCACATCAGGAGGGCGGTGGTGGCAGAGCGGACGGCTAGGTGTCACAAATTTGATCCTCTGCCACACCAAGGGTGTCTACAAGAATGATATGCAATCATCTTTTGGAAGCAGGACTACGAGACTACGGACTATGACAGTTCCTAGACAACTCAACATGCTCTCCAAGTAGTACACCAAATTCCTTGGCCAGCACACTCTCTGAACTTGTCTCCAATCGAGCATGTCTGGGACTGGATCAGACAAAGATGATTTCCACGGACCACAGCAGTCAACAACCATCGCTGAATTACACATGATACAGAATGAACCAACTCTTATATTTAACGCAAAATTTGACAGTGAATTTTAAAATAGGCATTTTAGAAAACCATTATAAAAATAACAAGATTCACTATGCGTATGTAGTCAGTGGCATGAATTTTACTTTTTTTAAGCCAGTAAGGCTTAAAAAAAGTAAAATTTTATTTTACTTGCATGATGGCCTACTTATCAACATTATCTTCTAGTTTGCAAAAATGTTTCCTCTGATTTGTTCTCCTGTGCTTAAAAGAACTTTCTAATGTGAGCCTGCATATTATTGACTTTATGAATGGTTTGTAGATAATTTAAATTACAACAAAAGTGACTGCAATTAATATGAAAGCATATAAATCAGTGTACAATAATAAAAATTAATAATTTTAATTGCTATCACACTGTATATAAGAGATTAGCAATTTGACTCTATTTAAATAATGCAAGTACCATTTTTCTGACAAATCCACATAGTTTCAAAATTTGAACATAAATTAATTTAGAAACCTATTATAATATATTACTAATTCAGAAACCTCAATTATTAAAACTACATTACAGAATCTGATATTAAAGTAAACATTCATTTTTTAAACATACCAAAGTACTGTTCTATGTCTTCTGGCTTCCGCCAAATAGGCCATTACTATTCCTATTATGCAATGTGTTCCAGTTTATTGAGCAAGTTGATAACTGTCAAGGTCTATCAAATGTGTTAAATTTATGAAGTCTTTTATTGTCATTACAAATTGAAATGGTAAAACAAGTTAAAATGGTAAGTTTATTATGATGGTTTTAGTTACTTTAGAGATCTGTAAGGTTGGCATGTTTAAGTCATCTTCTGCAAATGTGAGAGTTCATGAATCACAGCAGGCTGTTAGATTTAAATTCATAGAGATCAATATCACTGTAAAAAAAATACTTCAAAACATTCAGATAAGCAGAAAATTTAGATTTTTCAATAAATGCACAACTCTGAAGAATGCACTCTTCTCCATCTTTTATATTGGGATTCACAGGTAAAAAGAAAGAATGGTTGTAAAAGATAGTCATTCACTGATGTACATTCATTTCCAAAGTTAAAATTGAACTGCATGATTGTGCTTATCTCCATTTATTCAAAGTGTAAAATTTCAAAGGCTACAAGTACCTTGCAGAGCCAGATCTAAGTATTCCCCCTCCTCCATGTGTAACTGCAATGTTGGTGGAAAAAACAAAAATTAGAATGGCATCCTAACATAATTTTATTCCCCCCCCCCCTCCCCCACCAACACCTCCTTCACTCAGATCACTTGAGCCTCTTTTATCTAACTTGGAGTTTCAAAAGTTGTGCTGTGCAATTAAAATATTTAATCTGAAAGAATCAGTACACAGCTTCCAAAATTCCTTATTTTTTGAGTTTGGTATAAAACTGTTATTACTTATATTTCAATTAATTTTTGCAATAAATTCTTATAATTGGCAACACTGTTCAAGAGAGTAGTATATTTTCAAAATTTGATCTAAAAGTTGAAAAAAAAAATTGATTTTCATATGAACACTATTTTTACTCACAAATTGCTGGAGATTCATCAGCAATACTCTCAATTGGAATCCATTCAATTTTTTTTCTTTTCTTTTCTGGAGCTATGCTGGTTATAGATATAGCCTGATTAGCATTTTCAAGTGGTGACCAACTAGTATTCATAACTTTGCGCTTCTTTCCTGGTGTATTTCCTTTAGCTGTTAGAAGGATACAAGTAAATTGTTTAGAATAGTACTGATTTTCATAACAAGATAAATGACTAATTTTAATAGCTATTATCAGTAATGTAAAAGGAAAAAGTACAACTTTCCAAATTCCCAGGACATCAATCCATAGATTCTGAAAAAAATTCATTGCCGCCACGGCGGGAATCAAACCCGCATCTCTCCAGATTCATGCCAGAGCGCGCTAGCCATTGCACCACACGTCAGACAACGAATATTTTCAGAATATGACATATAAATCTTTCTTCCTGAGACGTGACTGAGACAGCGCCATCTATACTCAAGGAGATGCAACTTTTTCAGTTGTTGCATTTGATTATCAGATGTTAATGAGAAGGTCACTAACGCTACCGCGTTAAATATATAATTAAAATCAATCCAAAGTGAATGCACAGTATTCCCTGTTAAGAACATTAATTAATAGATTCTGAAAAAAATTCATTGCCGCCACGGCGGGAATCGAACCCGCATCTCTCCAGATTCATGCCAGAGATGCGGGTTCGATTCCTGCCGTGGCGGCAATGAATTTTTTTCAGAATCTATTAATTAATGTTCTTAACAAGGAATACTGTGCATTCACTTTGGATTGATTTTAACATCAATCCAATCGAGCATCTGTGGTTTGTGTTGGAACAGCATATCCAATCTGTGGCAGCTCAACCACATAGCTTACAAGAGTTAAAGGATCTGCTGATAACGTATTAGTACCAGATACCACAAGACACCCTTAGAAATCTTGTAGTGTCCATGCCTCGTTGGGTAAGAGCTGTTTTGGCAGCACATGGAGAAACAACATCATATTAGGCAGGTGATCATAATGTTTTGACTCTTGAATAGTTAAAAGCTTGCCCTTATTGCAACGGAAAAAAAATAGGAAGACTGCATTAACAAATAACATGACAATTGATAGTATTACCTGTTTTGGGTTAAGTGGTGAAAAGTACATAGACCATAATAATATTCAACTGGTAAAATAAATTTATCATCAGTACAATTGGAACCAGAGCGTCACCAGACTTATTCAGGTTTCATTTGTCTAAATTATAACCATGAAGTATATTTTTTCAAAAATCTTACGTTAACTAACTATAAAGATGTAAAGCAATGAAATCTTCGAATAGATTTAGAAAAACTACAGTGGGGCATACCCACATGAACATCCAGGGTGGTGCATGATTGCACACGCACTCCACTTCATAGTAACAATCAAAATCTACACTGAGTTGGATTTGCATTAGCAACACTCCCTTGCATTGGAATGGACTGATCTGTGATGCTGGTTGTGGCTCGAACTTCACAATGCAATGTGAATGTCAATATACAATAACAGAGTGCACATGTGGCAACCAATTTTAAAGTTATCGATGAAAAATGGGTAAGGGTTGTGATCTTTCCAACTTTGAATGTAGTATGATTGTTGGGGCATAATATTCAGGTGCCAGTATCTTGACATGAGTCACCATGGTGATCCCCCCCCCCCTATTTTGTAGTGCCACAAGTCTACTGTGATTGGCTCAACAGCAGTCAATCAACCAGCCAAAAATCACACATGGGACTACTGTAACGCTCCAAAGAAATGCAAAATACTTTTAAGTTTGGGCCCTTTTTCTGATCCAATTATTTTTATGCTCCGGATAGCTGACGGGCGCCAGGCAATAATTAACAAATTGCCAAAAAAATAGAATAAGTTAAATTAGGGTTCAAAATACCAGCGAGCATTAATGAGTAAGAATTCAAAAATGATTATCAAGTTAAATATCTAAATATAATCAAAACTTAATTCACATTGCTCAAGAGAAAAAATTAGTAAAGACTCAAAAGGTTTAAACAAACAAATTTATTTCCAAAAATCACTCACCAAAACTTCAACGAAGAAGATACACACTGCACTAACTGTGCGCTCAACTGAGCTCACTCACTTCTCTACATGCTTCCAACTATGTGCTTCTTACTATGCGCTATGCTATGCGCTTCTCTAAGTGCTACTGTGACTAGCACGTCACCTGTTTTAACAAGAGCCGAACGTGTCATGTTGCACGCCTGGGAAAGACATTTACATAAAATGACGAGCGACGCAAGCTATGACGCAAGAGGGGACGTGTCCTTGTGCACACGCTTTAGCGGGTGATAGTCGGAAGATCGGAGTTGCGCATGCGCAACTCCTAACTCTTGGAAACAAGCGCTGTGATGCCAAAAAGGAAATAAAAAAATCCCCAAAATGATAAATATAATGCAAATTAAGCAAAACTGGTTAAAATAATAAAAAAATAAATACCCCCTCAAGCAGCTGCTTGCCACAGAGGTCTGACAGGAGCCTGTCAGTTTATATGCCACAGTAGAAGATCTGAGAGGATGGTAGGACCTCAGCAGAAAACAACACGAACATTGCCATCATGGGTGCCTATGCTCACTGCTAGATACAAGAAACTTCAACTTGTATGGGCATGTCAGCACCAATACTGGACCACCAACAAGTGGAAAACTGTCACTGGTCAGATAAATCCTGTTTCCAACTCCATCATGCTGATGGGCATGTTTGCATTTGGAGAAAGCAACATGAGACCATGACACCAGGTTGGGGTTGTTTTACCTCTGAGCGGCACTTTTTTGCACACCATGGGCTAAATGGCCAGGTCACATGGACCCCGAGGGCTCAGAGAAGGTTGGAGGAGGGGACCCACTGGAACAGCTGTTGGGAGACAGATGGTAGCCTCCCGTCAAGGCCATCCATCGTGTTCTTTAACGTGCACAGGGTATGGCTCTCCTGCACACGGGGCCACGGCTTAACGTCCCATCCGACGGACGGCAGCCTTTCCAAGCCCATCGGTGTCCGCTACTGACTGTGGGCAGGGCGGGGAATTTTGCGGAGATAAATCTCAACGCTGACCCAGCTGGGACTCGAACCTGGGAACTACAGATTACGAGCCTGGTGCGCTACCGACTGAGCCACCCCCGCCCCCATGACACCAGGATGCACTGTCAGTGATAGTGTTATGGTTTGAGGACTGTTTTTGTGGTATGCCCTGGGTTCACTGATCACAGTGAATCAGTGGGATCACCTATCTTTCTATCATTAAAACTAAGTACACCTCTTCATGATGACAGTATATCCAGACAACTCTGGCATCTATAACATGATAATGTACCACATCACACAGTAGGCAGGTTGCTGACTGGTTTCAGGAACATGGCAATGAATTATTTGTCTTCCCAGGGCCACCCAACTCAACAGATTTCAATCCAATTGTGCATATTTGGGACTACTAAAATTGGTGAGTCAATGCTTTAGCTCTCTGCCTGGCACTGCACAGGTATTTCAAGACATATTGTGGAACCCATGAGTAGCACTATCACAGGATACCCTGCAACACTTGCGGAGTCCATGCTCCAACATGTATGGGAAAATGATGGCTCCACAAAGTATTAGGTGTGTTGCTAATGCAAAGCCAACTTAGTGTGTAGCTATATACAGAGTTTTTTCCTTTTATATTAGAATAGATATATTTATAAGTTGCAGGTCTCTGAGGTACAAAAATATCTTATTTATACAGGTGTTGCAAGAATTTGCCCATAATGTTAAGATTTATGCCTTAAATTTAATGATTTAATACTAATTGCTTTATCTTATTGCTCATTTCCTGAAAGAAGTTAATTAAATTTATTTATTAAATGCATTATACTATTACAATAACATTACTAGTCATAACAAATGCTTTACTGCATATTAAAATTTGAAACTTACGTGAACAACCCATTTGTTTATCAAGCTGGATAATATTCACAGCTGGTGAAAATTTTACATTTCTTTTTCTGGTGGATGGGCTACTTTCTGATAACATTTTAGTTGCACTTCTGGACTGTATTGGTTGATATAACTCTGCTGAAATATTCAAAATGCAATCAATTAAAAAATATGTTTTGCAAGAGACTATTTTACAATTGTGATTAAAACAGATGAAAAATTTAAAACTGAATTCAAAATTAAATTCTTTAGTAACATGCTAAATTTCCCATAATCTTTCTCATTACTATTTCCCAATTCTTTACAAATAAAAATAAAAACATTAATATACATTTTTTTCTGTTTATGGGACTGTAATATTCTATCAATAAAATGGTGTCACTGATAAATCAATAAATATTTTGTGGAAAAAATTTTGCTGACATATGGGATTTGAACCCGCATCTCTCCAGAAACATGCCAGAGTGTTCTTCCAATTGAACTAATGCCAGCTCTGTCTTTTTTCCACAAAATATTTATTGATTTATCAATGTCAAAAAGTCAGCAGGTAACACTATGACTGCCATCTATATTTAAATGGTGTCACTCTTACTCTATTATACAATGGGATTCAATAATTTCTAATTACTAGTTAGAAGGTTAGATCATCTAGTAAATAACTGCAGCATTAAGACTTAATTCTTATTCATATCAATTAAAGAAGCTCCATAGCAATCATCTCTCATTCATGAAGCGAAAGAAAAAAGTAGTTTTGAATTTGGGTTCTGTCTAGGTAGAGACAATTTTTTTTAACATCACATAAGGTAACAAGAAGAAAATCCCTATATGAGATTTGGGACTGAGTTGTCAAGTATTTGAAAGTTATGGGAGAAGTGTGGACAGAATATGAAATTAACATTCCAAATCATAAACATCAGAAATCAGAAACAGCATGTAGTATGTTCTTGAACTTGCACAGGGTGTGGTTCTCCTGCACACAGGGCTATGGCATAACACCCCATCTTATGCATGTCTGCCTTTCCAAATCCAAGTTTGCCTTCTATTGTTGCAAACATTAGCAGTTTTTTACATTCAAATGATGTTTACATTAAAGGCAAGGGGGAAAATTCTATATATCTTAGGGGTCACACATTTGGAATTTAGGGGCCAGATATAATCAGAATTGTCATAATATGGTAATCTCTGAACTGTCAGCACAAAATTAATTGCCCAGGTGATAGCTCCAAGAATTCCTTTGCTCCTAGTTAGGTTCCCTGCTTTTTAATTCCAAATATTAAAATTTGAGTCACCATCTTTAACATGATTTTGTTAATACCTCCCTGTTCTGCCTCCAGTGAGAGAAGAAACCATTGGATTTGGAAAGGCAGACATGGATCAGATGGGATGTTATATCATAGCCCTATGTGCAGGAAAGCCACACCCCATGCACCTTCAAGAACACACTACATACTGTTTCCCCTTTTTGATTTCTAATGCTAATTTCATATTTTGCCCCCCTATTCATATTCCACCCAGTTCAACACATTTTTTTCTCTAATTTCAAGTGTGATGTTGTTGATCTGTGCTTTTAGGTGTAGCTCTGGCTGGAGGAATCCAACAATCATTGTTCAATTGTGCACCATTGTGCAAATAGACATCCAATTTGAGTGGAATATGAACCCAGGACCTCCTGATAACATGCCAGATGCTCTGTAACTGAGCTATTACAAGCTATTTCAATTTTCAGTTAATAGTGACTATAAACTTCCTAGCAATAATCACTCATGGCATCATCTATTAATCGGAAAGGGACAGCCAAGCTGCCATGTGAGTTGAAATAATTATTACATAGTCAAACACACTGTCAACATTATCAAAACAAGATTCAATAGTAGAGAAGCATAGGAAATCTTCTGTAATCAAGCATTGAACACATAAAATAGATTAAAAAATAGGTTTATATCCCATGCTCAGTGAAACTGAATTTGCTTGCCTAGTTCATGTGTCTCATGATTAACTGACATTCCATGTCAGTTAATCAGAGCCAACCTGACAGAACAATTTCTTCAGAGACAACCTTCCTGTGTTTCTCTATTATAAACCTTGCATTGATAATGCTGACAGTGTGTTTGACTATATAAAAATAATTATTTCAACATCAAGTGGCAGCTTAGCTACCCCTTTCTGATTAGCAGATGTGAGTGATTGCAATTGGGAAATTTATAATCATTATTAATTGCAAATTAGCTAGCTTGCAACATTTCAGTGTAAAGAGCACCTGACATGTTATCGGGAGGTCATGGGTTCACATTCCATTTAGAGCAAACATCAATTTTTCAAGCTATTTCATGTCTATCGGTGCATTTCCTGTGCTTCACTACTATTGACATACAATTTATCTCCACTTGATTTTTGGCCACTGAAGCTGTAATTGTACTGAATTGTTGTGCAAGGTTCTTACTTTCATTACAAATTGTGAAGATTATGCAAAAGCTTGTGTTACTTACACTACACAATTGTGCTGCTTACTATTATGCATTTCAAATTTGTTAACCAAGTTTGTTCCACTCACTATGAAAAATTGGAAATCAAAATTAATATGTTTGTAAATTTTTTCATTTTCAGAAAATTTGGAGTTAAATTCTATTTAATTTGGTATATAACGACCTATTTCTGTTGATTTGTTTTTTAATTTTAAAGTTGACTTGTTTATCTGACTCAGCACAACTGGTGTAAAGCCAGAACTTTTCTCAAAGTATGGTACCAAGAAAAAAATTACAAGAGTAATTTTATTGTTTCAAGTATTTTTTTTTGGTCATTCAGAAATAAAGAGCCTTTCTATTCATTTACATTATAATTATCTCTGCCTATTAGGTTGTTCTTTTTAATAAATTTTTATTTACATTGCCAGATGCATTTTTACTACACGACTCTAAAAAATTCCATTAAAATAAAACAAGCTTTTTTTTGTTAAATATTTTAATTTCATAAAATCAGAATTAAATACTGATAAATAATTCTTTTTATTAGTAATTTGGCAAAAAAAAAAAAGTTCTAAAGCTAATTTTTTTGGGGGGGTGGGGATGGGGAGCTGAGTAAGGGAGAAAATAGCATGACCTCTGGAATAAACATGAAATACATTTTTTTTAGCTCCTTATATCATGAGACCCTAATCTGTAGCTTAGCTTATGTGGAAGTCCGGCCCTGGTTAATACCGATCATGGGATTTTACATAGATCTTCAATGACTCAGTTTGAATTCTTAACAACCCTTCTTGAGTCAGCAAACATGTCCACCCCACCTAGAGGTGACAAATACCCACAGAAGTCAGATGGTCTTTAATTGTGAGTTACTGCAAAAGACAGGCTTACAGAGGAGGAAAGCAGAAAAATTTGTCAATAATCACCAACCCATATGCTTGGACTAAAGGATCTTTAATGAAAAAAATTCATTATATCCATAAAGAACAGAAAAAGTATTCAAAATAAAAAGAATATACACCCATTCCTTGATTTACACAGTAGATAGGTTCCCGGAAATCACTATGTAAAGTGAAACTGTGAAAATCAAAACCAACAACTTATTGATAAAAAGGGGATAGGTTCCTAAAAAAAATCCTTATGAATAAAAGAAAAGGTACATTGCAAGTTTTATTTATACATCTTTTCCTAAAATTTCAGTTCAGTAGTAATATGCATTAATGTAACATTATTTTGTACTTTATTTGCACTAATTCAGATAAGCTCAGATTAATTTCTCATACATTTCTTTTGGTCACAAAAAATACATATGCATATGTACACTATCGAATTTCAAGAAGAAATTTGAAAGGATATTTATGAGTTGAATGTAAAAAATTAAGCATTTTTATGAATATAAAGAAATTTAGCATTTTTTACCAACACTTAGTGTTTTATATTACTAAATTAGTATTTATATGACGTTTTATGAAATAGTGTACTTATGAATCAGCTGTATTTAGCCTATATAGTAGTGTACAAAGTTAAACATGTTAAAAATGAAATAAAACAATGTTTTTATTAGTCTGAAACATTAAGGCTATAAAAGTTAGATCTCATTGCAGATTAAATACAGGCTTCATTTGATTAATATATCATGAGACTGATTGCATTATGATGGGAAGAATATAATTTTAGTAAAAAAATATAAATATAACTTGCTACAGATGATGATTCTATTAATGTAGGAATTTATTATTATCTATTTATTCTCAAAAATAAATGATTGAATTAAAACCATTTAGTTGATTTTTATTTTGGGTTGACAGTTTAATAATCTCTCTTGAAGCTATACACTACTGCTACTTCATCACATGTATTCTAGTTTAAAAAAATGAAATTCTCCATCCGTACCATGTAAAATTGAGTCTATAATCATGTGAAATGAAACTGGTTGTATTTTCTGACCACATTAAACTGAGTCTATCACTGTGCAAATTGAAGCTGGTTGCATTTTTTGACTGTGTAAAACCAAAATCATGTGAACTACACACCATGTAAATTGAAGGATAGATGTACAACATATTTTTAAAACTCCAATTGAAGGAGAATGGCATTTGCTTCATTACATGCATAATTTCATCATAACCAACTTCGTTATAACGACAGTTGACTTATTTTAAAAGTTTTTCAGAATCAGATATTTTAGTTCCCATCAATTATATTTAATTTACTTGAAATCCAAAGTGAATGCACAGTATTCCCTGTTAAGAAACAATAATTAATAGATTCTGAAAAAAATTCATCGCCGCCACGGCGGGAATCGAACCCGCATCTCTCCAGATTCATGCCAGAGCGCGCTACCATTGCACCACGCGTCGGACAACGAATATTTTCAGAATATGACCTTTTAAGTTTTTCTTCTTGAGATGTGACTCTTGAGTATAGATGGCGCTGTCTCAGTCACGTCTCAAGAAGAAAAACTTAAAAGGTCATATTCTGAAAATATTCGTTGTCCGATGCGTGGTGCAATGATAGCGCGCTCTGGCATGAATCTGGAGAGATGCGGGTTCGATTCCCGCCGTGGCGGCGATGAATTTTTTTCAGAATCTATTAATTATATTTAATTTACATTAATGGTTTTGCAGCTTCCATCAATTTTGAAAGTGTTTAGGGCTGGCAGACAAACAATAGCAATAATTATTGAACCCTTTCTCCAGTGATTTTTTTTTTGCTGTGCTTCGATCATTGGCAATGTATTCACATGCAGCATGGAAAAGTAAGTAAAGTAAGCTTCACATGCAGCATGGGAAATGGTCACCAGCATACTCAACAGTATCCATACATTTTTTATATTAATGAAAGGTATCTTAATAGATGATAATTAACAAGGAAATTGGAGCACTTAAAAAATCAATAAATTCCTGTATTTGTAGAATGTATGCAATATATTAATTATTAATCATTACATACATATTGATTATTTGTTAGTAGTTATCAGTGATTAAATAAAGTTACACAATATAAAAAAAATTCTGGCATCCTGTGAGCTGCAATCAGTTGCATGTGAAAAAAAAATTAGCCTTCCCATTCAAACAATCTGAGGTAGTGATGATCATTTTATGGTATCTATTAACTGGTTATGAATTAAGTGTTACATTTTTGCAATGTAGAAAATCTATGACATGCATACTTTTTTATAAATATAAAATAAATACCCCCTCAAGCAGCTGCTTGCCACAGAGGTCTGACAGGAGCCTGTCAGTTTATATGCCGTAGTAGAAGGTCTGTGAGGATGGCAGGACCTCAGCAGAAAAACAACACACACATCCATGCCTTACCCGGGGCTCGAACCCAGGTCCCTTAGATCAGTAGCCAAGCGTGCTAACCACTCGGCCATATTAACAAAATTTAACTTAATCGCTAATAATCCAATACATAGTAGGCATCATCCAATGATTAACAATAGATATATTGCAAAAGTTAACACTACAATACAAAAAGAACAGAAATAACTATTGCACTGCTTTCTCCAGTGGTTTTTTTATGCAGTGCTTGGATCATCAGCAGTGGCAAGCTTCATATACAGCATGGAAAATGGTTAGCAGCCAACTCTACTGCATCCACACTTTTATGATATTAACGAGTCTCTGTAAAAGTTACAGTATCAAACAAAAAGTCTTAAAACAATAACACTTCTATCAAATGATAATTGTTTAAACATAAATAACAATCACAGAGTTACCTGTTGACTTTTTAACAAATGTCAGTTAATTTTTTCACAAAATATTTATTGATAATTGTTAAAAAATATTGCTCAAATTATTCTGAGCAGGAGTTTAAAAACAGACTAGGTCAGGTTGTTTTTCTTTCGAGTAGCACTTTTTTTTCCATACAATGGGCTACGTGGCCAGACTACTTTTTTTTTTGCTGTTGTTGTTTTTTCCTCTGAGCGGCACTTTTTTGCACACCATGGGCTAAATGGCCAGGTCACATGGACCCCAAAGGCTCAGAGAAGGTTGGGAGAGGGGATCCACTGGAACAGCTGTTGGGAGACAGATGGCAGCCTCCCGTCAAGGCCATCCAGAGTGTTCTTTAACGTGCACAGGGTATGGCTCTCCCGCACACGGGGCCATGGCTTAACATCCCATCCGATGGACGGCGGCCTTTCCAAGTCCATCGGTGTCCCCTACTGACCATGGGCAGGGCGGGGAATTTTTGCGGAGATAAATCTCAATGCTGACCCAGCTGGGACTCGCCATTTCTAATTAATATTCATTGAAGACAGGGTGGGGGGTTAGTGCAGATAAATCCCAACAAATGCACAGTTGGGACAAATTGAGAATTACAGATTATGAGCCTGGCATGCTACTAAATCAACTCTTAAGCATGCTAAGAAGAGGCATCCATCCTATCCATATATATTACATACAATATGCATTAAATTTTCGGTACTTACGTATTAACGCCACCGCAGCAGAAGTTGCAGTTATGCGCCAATAAAGAGCAATCTTGTTGTTCACACGCGCAGAGCAATCTTGTTGTTCACACGCGCATGCAGTTATCTTTTGGATTCCTTGTTGCCTTGTTGTTTGCTGATTTTTGACGCCATTTTTTAGTGCTACGAAAATGCGTATTTGGGATTTGCCAAAAACAGAACAAGATGCAATTTTATTTTTTCAGGAGCGAAATATTTTACCAAAAAAACGAAAATGTACCAATTCCCATGACATGAAACTTTATTTTGGTAAACGTAAGTTTTGGAAATGTAATTTAAGACAGTATGATCAGCAAGTGGGACTTAGAAAAGACAACTGGTTTGAGGGAAGCAGAATTCCATTTTGTTCAGCTTTGAGATTCATATACTGCTGGTGCGAGGAGTTGACGTCGATTAAATTTTGTGAAAAGCAACTTGATTTATCGGATAAAACTGTTATAGATTGGAACAATTACATGCGTGAATTATGTGTCTTGGATATGGAGAATAAACCAAAGAAGAAGGTAGGTGGACCACATTGCATTGTGGAAATTGATGAAAGTTTGTTTACTAAACGTAAAAATAATTGTGGTCGAGTATTACCCGAACAGTGGGTGTTTGGTGGTATATGTAGAGAAACAAAAGATGCGTTTGTTGTCACTGTTCCTAATAGAACTGGCTCTACCCTTCTTGATAAAATTATTGAAAACATTGCAGATGGTAGCACAGTTTATTCTGACAGTTGGAAAGGTTACCAAACAAATAGAATAGAAATAGAAGGATTCCTACATGCTAAAGTTAATCATAAATACAATTTTATTGATCCTGATACAGGAGTTCATACACAAACAGTTGAGAGAATGTGGGGCAATGCTAAATGGAGGAACAAGAGACATAGGGGGACAGCGAGACATCATTTGGAATCTTATTTATCAGAGTTCATATGGCGACAGCATCAGGTGAAAGAAAATAGAGACTGTTTTGAATCTATGTTAAACTCTATATCGGCCCATTTTCCACCGAAAACCGATTGACTACTTTGTTTTTAAATAAAGTGTTTTGAATTTTGAAAGTGTTTTGATTTTAAATAAAGTGTTTTATTTTATGATTTGTCGCAAAAATTTTAGGTGTAGATTGGCGGCACTTAAAACCCGCCAAATCTGTAGCTGCGGTGGCGTTAATACGTAAGTACCAAATTTTCTTAAAACTAGAAAAAACACCAAAACACACACATGAAACTATTTAGTGAGAAGGCTTCTTAAAAAAAAAAGCAAACACAATGGCTTTCTGATACATTCTGGTGCAATCTTATCACTTGTTTTCCCTATCAAATTTTTTCATATATATCACATCCCGTTTCTGACCTTTGAAATGAAAAAAAAAGAGCTTCTAATGCAACAGTTATTACCATTACTGATAATTATATTTTACCTTTAATGAGAAATAGCAATAATTATTTATGTGACCTAAAAACATGCAAGCTTTTCTTCAAAATGGTTTATAGATTAATTGACTTCAAAGTCAACAGGTAATTCTGAGAATTTACTATTTATTGTTTAATACTAGTTCAATGCTATTCAAATAATGAAGTGCACTTACTAAATTAGCTTCATTTTCTCATATCCATTACAGGTTTTTTTACAACATAAGAATATTAATATTATTTGAGCTTACCTTCTTTTTCTTCTTCCTGATATGTAAATGTGGTATTTCCTTCTTGCTGTAAAGAAACTTCCTTTGGTGTTGTGCTGGCCAGCAAACTTTCCATATTCTCACAAAATAAGTGTTTGAATTCAGCTATTTTAAACACCCACTTCTCTTCTAATTCATCAAACATAAATTTCATGTCATCATATATTTCCATTTTTGCAGTTTCAAAGTCATTGTCATCAAGGGAAGAATAGTGTATCATATTTGAACCTTGTGGTTGTGATCCACCTTGCTTCTTGGGTCCTTCCTGACCACTCATCAGAAGAGATATTTTCAGATCAAAACGTTGCAGCAAGTAATCCACATCTTTTTTTAAGAGTTCACATATATCTTCAGACTCTTGACGTAACTGTTGAAAAGGCGTATTGCACTTTGCTTTGGCCATCGTGAAGAATTATCTATTGAATTATAGTCATGCTATTCCAAGATATTTACGTTAGGTGGTGCACCTGCGTAGAAAAAAATAATACTGTAATACTTAACACAATTTAGACATGTGAAATATATAAAACATAAACATGTAAAGTATCGATAATATTTTAAAGACTGTACCAGTAAAAAGTAAACGAGATAACTAAAGTCCGTTGCTCAGAACTTACACAATTTGAAGGCTTTGGTTACTTAATGACAATGAACAGAGACATTATTTGTAAGACAAAAACAAATACAATGATTTGAACAATATACTGCAAATTTTTTTACTTTATTGTCATATTAACTATCATTTTTTATCTAGAAAACGAAACCTAGAAATCATCAGTTAAATCCATTAAATCAAACGGTTGCGAACTGTGCGATATACGATTTTTGGCGATTACGATTAAAAATCGATATGTTGCCAAAGAAACTTGAGTAATTATCGAAATTATTATGGGTGTTTATTCGAATTAATCCTAGCCAACTACCTACGAGCCAAAAGTATCCATGATGCGTTGTAGACTGGATGCGGATAAAAATAAATATTATTGAATACTGTGTACCAAATGAGGGACCTCAGTACATACGCTCCCTCCTTTATCAGATGTTCGTCATCGAAACCACTGGAGAGTTGTTAGATTTCTCTAACCTAGGTGGAGATTAAAAAATATGATACTAATGAACGCTTGTGTTCTTCGGGTCTTCTGTAGCAATTAACGTTCTTCAAATTTGTTCAACAGGTTAATTACTGTACATTTTATTCCAACTGCAAATTTAGGAGCAAAAATAACTTTCTCGACAAAATGATTAAAAAAATATGAGTATTCGAATCATTTACTTAAATTTCTTTACATACATATTGATTATTAGTTAGTAGTTATCAGTGATTATATCAAAAAAATATTTCAATATTATAATTTAATAGCCGAAATCTAAATAATGAATGCATCAAATACACATAATAAATATAGTATATTGTTGAATGCAATTTACATCTGATACAATTCGGCGAATAAAGATATTAATTTGATTTGATTTATTGAAATTCATAAAGAGTAAGTTATAGTTTCATATATAATTATTAGGAACCGAACTTAAAAATGGGTTATTAAGATTCCAAGGAATTGCAATGCAACAAATTTGAAAAATAGAAATATCTATTAAAAGAAATACAAATAATACAAATATAACTATATATAACATAATAATGCCTTAACTGGCATAGTGGTTAGGCAGCTAGCGACTGTTCCAGCAAGGCAAACTTTGTGTGTTGTGTTAGCTGTAACTAAGGCAGTGGTCAGCAGTGACTTCGGTCTTAGTAGGGCATGTCCTTGTATGAGAAGGCCTGTATTAAGCTAGGAGTAGCTTCTAGGATTCTTCTCTGTCCTACATGTCGCAAATCAAATCAAATCAAAACATATTGGCATGATAAAACTACATACACATAACCTTACATACAGGATTTGTATTGAGTAAATTCAAACTGGTAATAATATAATTGCTTATTCTACATATTAAGAAGATATCGTTTAATATTATTAATATAATGCTTTTTATCAGTTATTTCAACTCTTTGGTAATGTATTCCATAATGAGAGCGCGGTATAAGTAACAGAGATTTGTCAAATGGCCTTCTTTATTTTCGGTACAGATAGATTTTCCTTGGATCATTTTCCTCTAATATAAGGAAAATAATAATAATATCATTTTCTTCTGAAGAAGTCCTAATAATTAGGACGAATTCAATAACATCTTTTATATACTCTCATACAATGCTTAATAATCATTTCATTTTTTAATTTTATCCATCTTCACATGATTAGTACACAAAATTTAGCAAAACTTCTGAAATTTTGTTTAGCCTTCCTATTATTTCATCTACTATACTATTCTTCAAGACAATATATAACACCGATAGATGAAACAAATTATAGTGAAATAAACAAAGGGACTATTATCTATATATATATTTGATTTCTTTTTTGATAAATTTTGCTTTTCCTGCTTCTCTTTTTACCTTTAGTAAGTAAATATATGTAAATTTTCGATGTGGAATGAACTGCCAATTTTTTTTAATTAATCATTTACTAATAAAACTATTACAGACGAATTAATGCTGTATTCTAAATGAAGCCTACGCAGCCTTTACTAGTTTAGTTACAAAATGTTCCATTTTTAGGACTGTGTACATATTTTCATTTTAAATTTCGTAAATTATTTCAATTCTTTAATATGTTTCAGTCTGTTTTTTATTAATATTTATCCAATAAATGAAATGCGTCTTTACAAATAATTTGCACTTTAAGTAATTAGTAATAGCACCTTTACAAATAATTTACATTTTAAGTACCTACCCACAAAACCACATTCTCCAGATAATATCCATAAGATACATAAGATGACCTATGGATATCCACTAGTGATCTTAACTATCTTATGAATATATATTCTGGAAATTGTGGTTCTGTGCGAGTAATAACACCTTTACCAATAATTTGCATTTTAAGTAACTAGTAACAGCACTTTTACAATTAATAAGTATTTTATTTTGGGTGCTCTATTCATTCCTTTGATATCTTCTCGATCTGGATTTTGAAATTTCATACACAAATCTCACGAGCTGCCACTGGTAGGGCGCAGCAGTTTTTCCCATATTAACAAGTGATAAATACAAAGTGTATGAAGGATCATTAAATTGCACCATGTGGCAATTAAGAATCGCAGCTCAAAGGAGTATCAAATCTGACAAAGCATTGTGGACCACTTTTGCTGTAGTGAGACAACTGAAGGTTAATTTTCAAAGAGAGAGTGGCATAACTCTGTCTATCCGAATGATCCGATATCATTCACAGGATTTTTACTATTATTTAGGTGCATAGACCACTCTATTGTCCTGCACTACTGCCACACCACAAAACCAGTTGGGTGGCATGGCTTAAGATCACTCCAGTCATCAATGAATATGCATTCTTCACCAATCAGTTCTGGTATTGTCTCACATGAAATGATTTCAGGATACACTTGTGGAGTTTACACTTTAGAGAGTAGCAAAAGCGTGCATCTTGCAACATATCAGATCAGCCCCTGCTATAATGTTGTGAGATGAAATCATGTACAGTAGATGCACATTCGAGACATTTGTTCAACAGGAAATTAGCAACGTGATATCTTTCTTTCCAAGAGTCCCAATGATGAGGACTCTAGACCTAACTATTAGGCTTACAGTTGTTGGCTGTTGCATGAGGAAGTCTGTGACAATGCATAGCACCTCTCCTTATGACTTCAACTTTCTTTTCATTAGGTTCTTTAGACGTCAAGAAATATGAAAATCTAATAGTGGAGATGTCAGGACTGAAGGTGTTCCAGTCATTCCGTACGTATCTATTTAAAGTGTGTTATTGTTAACCCTTTCATGACTAAGGGAAACATTTTTCCCATTTTAAAATTGGTGATTATCGTATTTAATTATAACCTTATCTGCATTTTTTATACAGAATGTCAAAATAGAACGTATGCCGAACGCAATTACGTAAACGGGAACGTTTAGAAAACAAAAACAGAACTGTCAGGACGCATAATATATGTACTATGTGCAATGTCCATCTTTGCTTCACAACCAAAAGAAATTGCTTCGCAGAATATCATAATTAGCACATCATTTTGTATAGTAATTTTATTTCATAATTTTGTATTATTTTAGTTAACATTTTGTTCTAATAAACCAATAAATAAAAGACATTGCATAATAAGCCTAACTATAATTTGTGTTATCTTTATAGTCCATTGGGAAAAATATTTCCCATAAAATTCCAAAAAAACTACACATTGTTATGTATTTTTCTTATGATTTTTATTTATTTTACGTCTAAACAAACTAAAATAAACAGTTACATACATAATTTACTCTTAGAAACCTTATGGTCCTGAAAGGGTTAATTGGGCAGTATGAAAACAAACGTTATGCGACAAAACAACCGTCTTACTCAAAAGTTCTGGGTGCATTAACATTCTTGCTTACGTTCCAATGTCCATAGTTTTGCAAGTAGTTTGCCCTCAAGTTTCAATAAAATACCAGCAAGAATTATTGATCCCTCAACAGGAGGTTCCACATGAGATTTAGGAAGTCATAGTTGTAATAAAAATATAGGTAATTTTACTAAAAAAACGCAAATGATTGCAATGTACAAATTGATGGTGCCACCGTGGTCCAGAAACTCAATCGCAAGTAGACAAATGATCATCAAATTAAATGTAAGCATGTTTGTGTTGTTTTTCTGCTGACATCACGCCATCCTCAAAGACTTCTACTTTGGCGTATTAAACTGACAGGCTCCTCTGCGACTTCTGTGGCAAGCAGCTGCTTGAGGGGTATTTTTTTATTCAATTTGTTCAACTTTGGATGCTTATATGTGGGATTTGCCTGGAATCAGCACATCTATCATGTTCATTCCGATACTTGCCACTGATTTTGCTGATGATGAGTTCCTTCTGTGTATGTTCGTTTCCCTGTGTGTGTGTGTGGGAAGGAGTCTCAAATGTCACTTAGTCCATCACCCTTATACGTATACAGGTACGTATCTGGGGGAAACCCTCCCCAAATAAAACTTGCTGTTTTATGTGAAATCTCAAATTTGTCTATCTGCCTTGAAATCTAAAACAGTTGTCTTTGTAAAATGGGGCGGGGGTGGCTCAGTCCGTAGTGCGCCAGGCTCGTAATCTGTAGTTCCCAGGTTCGAATCCCAGCTGGGTCAGTGTTGAGATTTATCTTTGGAAAATTCCCTGCCCTGCCCACGGTCAGTAGGGAACACCGATAATCTTGGAAAGGCCACCATCCATCGGATGGGACGTTAAACCGTGGCTCCGTGTGCGGGAGTTCCATACTCTGTGCACGTTAAAGAACACGCTGTATGACCTTGACGGGAAGCTACTCTCAACAGCTGTTCCAGTGGGTCTCCTTCCCCAACCTTCTCTGAGCCTTCAGGGTCCTTGTGACCTGGCCATTTAGCCCATTGTGTGCAAAAAAGTGCCACTGAGAGGCAAAACAACCCAACTCTTCGTATAATTTTATTTCAGCCCCATATTTTAGGTCCAACATTAAAAATAGGTTAAAAAACATAAAATCTTATTCCATATAGAATATCATTTTAACCTTTCCTGTTCGGTGGAATATTTTAGCGATTGGGAAACCCTACTCAATTATTATTATCAGACCCCCCGAACCTAAATTTTCAGAGCCTCCCTGAAGCTGAATTTTTCGACTCCCCCCCCCCTCCCTTGAAACTAAATCCAGGGTACTTGCCAATGTGCATATAGGGTTGCTCATCTTTTATTTAAATTACCTTCATATGTCGACCTTTTTGTTCACTCTCTACTCCTACTATACCTGCTGGAATGTTTCAGTCAGTATGCTCATCATCATCATCAAGCTGCCATGGGCTACGGAGGTCCAACCAGACTGTGAAATTTAGTTCTCCAAGCATATCTGTTCTGAGCTGCATCTGCTGCATTTTGCCACTGCACACCAATTCTAACAAGGTCCTGTTTAACATTGCGTACTGCATCCTGGGTCTCCCCTCTTTCTGTGGCCTTTTGGCACACTGTTCATAACCCTATTCGCCAATCTATAATTATCCATACGGGCAACATGGATAAACCAACGGAGTATCTCTCTGCACAATATGCTGCTTAAAGGAGGTTGCCGACTCCTTTGTCTAACCTCTTCATTACTTACAAAGTTGAACCACCTAATGTCCAAGATAATGCGCAAGCATCTAGAATCAAATCGCCAGGCTCGTAATCTGCAGTTCCCAGGTTCGAGTCCCAGCCGGGTCAGAGTCGAGATTTATCTCCGCAAAATTCCCCGCCTTGCCCACGGTCAGTAGGGGACACCGATGGGCTTGGAAAGGCCACCGTCCATCGGATGGGACGTTAAGCCGTGGCCCCGTGTGCGGGAGAGCCATACCCTGTGCACGTTAAAGAACACGCTGGATGGCCTTGACGGGAGGCTACCATCTGTCTCCCAACAGCTGTTCCAGCGGGTCCCCTCCCCCAACCTTCTCTGAGTCTTCGAGGTCCATGTGACCTGGCCATTTAGCCCTTGGTGTGCAAAAAAGTGCCCCTCAGAGGTAAAACAACCCAACTCTAGAATCAAAAACAAATACTACAGCAGGATAATTCCCACATAGGACTCTAATAATTATTTAATTGAAATGAATGCCAGTTTAGAAAAAAATATAAGTTAAAAATGATTTCACCAACAGTCAAACCGAACATTCAGTAAAAAAAATCTATATGAAAGCAACAGATACTTTAAGAGATTTTTTAAAAAAATCCTTTGACCGACATTCCAACCACTAGGCCACATGTAATAAACTTTCAAATCCTCCTTCTGTTAATTCACAAATACTTGATCGAAACGTCTGAAATTTTCATACGTCTCTCTTGTCATCCAGCATTAGATGTGACAAAACCAGGCTACCTATGACAAAACCAGGGTTTGCCATTCAATAAAAAATTTGATAGTTTAAAACTATGTAACATAGTAAGGGAAGATGCTACTTAATCTTTATCATATTTAAGCTGCATTAAAATTGTTTCTTTAGGAAAACTATTTATAAAATATTTTCTCTAAAAATAATTCTAAGCCAGAATGGGAGGCAAACCGTCGTAGGCATCACCAATTTAAAGATAATTTTTAAAAAATTTGAATAACTTTTGTGAAATTCAAAACTTACTAATTTTCTAATGGTATGGTTCGAGCCCCGGGTAAGGCATGGATGTTCGTGTTGTTTTCTGCTGAGGTCCTGCCATCCTCTCAGATCTTCTACTGTGGCATATAAACTGACAGGCTCCTGTCAGACCTCTGTGGCAAGCAGCTGCTTGAGGGGGTATTTATTTATTTTTTTGTTTTTATGAAAAAAATAAGTCTAGTTACTGGTATTTATTAAGTTCGAAATGCATTGGCTTTACAAATAAAAGTATTGATATGAAAATAAAATTTAGTTGCATATGTGATAGTTGCTGGTGCAGAAAAGGATATACAAAAAACTTATAAATATTTGACATGGAACAAATTGCTTGATTAAGGTGGAGCTCCGATCAGCTATGCAATTTTTTTACTTCGGGTTTTAGTGATTTTTTAAAATATTTTTGTGCAAAATATGTATAATTTATAGGTTTAGTACTTCCGCTTCTGCGTTCCCATTATGAACACAATCAGTGGAAAGGAATGGATGTCAGCAGGAATTTTTCCCTGGGGTGGGGGTAAATTTGTTTCAGCGAAGAACAAAATTATTTCATTATTTTCAGATGGCCCATACTCCTCTTTATGTATTCGATGGATGCTCCGCAATTACTTAGAGGTGCAGAGAAGAGATCTAAACCCACTGTGATCGACACTATTTCATGACTTATCGTCCCATCCGACGGACGGCTGTCTTTCCAAGCTCATCGGTGTTCCCTACTGACTGGGCAGGGCAGATAGTTGTGCGATTTTTGTTGATCTGGTTGGTGATGAGTTTCTATTTATGGACAATGTCCATCCACATAGAGACAACCTGGTGCAGGAGTGCTTAGGATCAGTAGATATCCAACGAATGACCTGATCAAGGTCTCCAGACCTGAAGCCCATTGAACGTGTATGGGATGCCTTAGGGAGACCTTTGCAAATTATCAGCTATTTTCTCAATCAATTTATTGTCTGAGGCCCATCTATACAACCGTAAATTGAGCGTGGATAGACACTATCAGGACTGCTTAGTAGTCAGAGAGGATCATAAGCCCCATAAAAACTCTTGTACGTCTTACAAAAAAGCCAATGCATCAGATAAATAATGTGTTATTCTAATTTGCAGCACCTCATTTATGGAACGGTTGGGTTGTTTCCCTATCAGCTGCACTTTTTTGCAAACAATGGGCTAAATGGTTAGCTCACAATGACCCCGAAGGCTCAGAAAAGATTGGGAGAGAGCAACCACTCCCCCAATATGCGAAATCCTAGACAGCTGTTGGGAGACAGATGGTAGCTTCCCGTCAAGGCCATCCAGCGTGTTCCTTAACGTGCACAGGGTATGGCAGTCACGCGCACGGAACCATGACTTAATGTCCCATCCAACGGACGACGGCCCATCGGTGTCCCCTACTGACCAAAGCCCATCGGTGTCCCCTACTGACCGTGGTCAGGGCAGAGTTTTGCAGAGATAAATCTCAATGCTGACCCAGCTGGGACTCGAACCTGAGAACTGCAGATTACGAACCTGTCTACTCCCGCTCCCATTTATGGGACGACTTGGGCTCTTTATTTCGGATAGAATCTACTTCACTGTGGGTTTAAGGGTTTAAACGGGTTGTTTTACATCTGAGTGCCTTTTTTTCGCCCGCGTTGGCCTAAATGGCTCGATCACAAGAATCCTAGCACTGAGAGTTGGTACAGTCGCTCCAACAAGTATCCTAACGCTATGGTTGATTACAGAATTCAGAAAAAACGTGACATGAAGGTTGCCAGATCACTAATTTCTAAAAAAAATCGTTGCCAGATATTTTTTCTGAATTCTCTAATCAACCAGAGCGTTCGGATACTTTTTTGAGCCACTGTAGGGGATCCACTGGACAGCTACTAAGAGACAGATAGATGCCACCCGTCAAGGCCAACCAAGGTATTCTTAACGTGGGTATGGATCTCGTGTACTGCACCACGGCTTAATGTCTCATCCGACGGATAACTGCATTTTCAAGTTCATTTGTTTTTTTTCCTCACTCGGAGCAAAATGGGAGTAAGCAGAGAAAACTCTCAAAGTACGCATAGTTAGGACTCGAACCTGAGATTATCAGTTTACGCGCCTGCGCGCCAGCAACTGAGCCAACCCTTCATCCATCCACTGTGAATTCAGAACTATTAAATTATATGCACAGTGGAACGTACAGTCGCTCAAAAAAATATCCGAACACTATGGTTGATTACAGAATTCAGAAAAAATATCTGGCAGCATTTTTTTTAGAAATTAGTGATCTGGCAACCTTCGTGTCACGTGACACGAAAGTTGCCAGATCACTAACTTCTAAAAAAATCTTTGCCAGATATTTTTTCTTAATTCTGTAATCAACCATAGTGTTCGGATACTTTTTGAGCGACTGTAGGTCGTCATATTATTTTGATACTAGATCGTGTGGGCTCACTCACAGAAATATTGAGCGTGTGCAGTTACCGTTCACAACAAACTGGAGCGTGTGCAGAAACTGCACACGCTCCAGTTTGCTGTGAACGGTAATTGGAGCGTGTACAGTTGCTGTACACGCTCCAGATATTTTTCCTGAATTCTGTAATCAGGTGACATGAAGGTTGCCAGATCACTAATTTCTAAAAAAAATCGTCGACAGATATATTTTCTGAATTCTGTAATCAACGATAGTGTTCGGATATTTTTTTGAGCGACTGTACATTGTGATACAACCGACAATGTATAGCCTAGACTTTGATTTCCTCTTTGCTTTGGTTTCCTGTCGGATAAAGCAAAGGAAACAACTAAGATAAAAACTGAATGAATATCCTTCCGTATCGAAACTTACCAGACTCTGATAAAGTTCTTTTCCTGATGTTGATAGCACTCTGCTGGTTCCGTTTCTAGATGGAAGGAGGGGGGGCGAAATCGAAACTCTTCGAATTCAACCAAACTGCTGTTCACAAAACTCGTTGTAATTTCAGTTCGTGAAAAATATTGCATTCTTTCGCATCGAAATTTCAGCTTGAAATCTTTCATCTGTAGTTTGCAGAATTCTGTCAACAGAACAGATACAATCGCTCAAAAAAATATCCGAACGCTATGGTTGATTACAGAATTCAGAAAAAATATCTGGCAACGATTTTTTTAGAAATTAGTGATCTGGCAACCTTCGTGTCACGTGATAGGACAGGTTGCCAGATCACTAATTCCTAAAAAAATCGTTGCCAGATATTTTTTCTGAATTCTGTAATCAACCATAGTGTTCGGATAATTTTTTTGAGCGACTATACATATTCTCAAATGTTTTGCCACTGCTGCTACCTAGATTCGTAGATAGAATATGCGCTCCCTTCTCTACAATGTAGGACTACGTTGCAAAATCTAATGATTTCATTATATCGATATTTAGATATCATAAAATGAAACAAAATTATCTTTTTGCTTTTAACACAATTCATTTGTTACAAAATACGTTTTATACAAATCTAATCTCATGTAATATTGGAATTAAAAAATATAAATATAACTAAAAATACTAGCAAATATGAAACTAGTAGAGTTTCGCGACCACCTTCCAAGCTGCTTGCGACCCACAGTTTAGAAACCATTGCATTAGAGTAGGGGGGCGGGGGTGGCGCAGTCGGTAGCGCGCCAGGCTCGTAATCTGTAGTTCCCAGGTTCGAGTCCCAGCTGGGTCAGCGTTGAGATTTATCTCCGCAAAATTCCCCCGCCCTGCCCACGGTCAGTAGGGGACACCGATGGACTTGGAAAGGCCACCGTCTGTCGGATGGGACGTTAAGCCGTGGCCCCGTGTGCGGGAGAGACATACCCTGTGTACGTTAAAGAACACGCTGGATGGCCTTGACGGGAGGCTACCATCTGTCTCCCAACAGCTGTTCCAGTGGGTCCGCTCCCCCAACCTTCTCTGAGCCTTCGGGGTCCATGTGACCTGGCCATTTAGCCCATGGTGTGCAAAAAAGTGCCGCTCAGAGGTAAAACAAACCCAACCCATTAGAGTAAGGGTTCTCAACGTGGGATACGCGGCAAAATTTTTTGGGTTACGCCGTGAGAGCTCAAAAGTCGCTAGATCTAGTAACAAAGTAAAAATAACCATTGTTATACTGTAACTGTAGTTTTATCTATCTATACAAGGGGTACGCCAGTTACATACACATTTCCAGGGGGTACGTGAAGCATAAAAGGTTGAGAACCACTGTTAGATAGATATGTTTTATTTTATTCCCATTGTTATTCTATGACTATAGTTTTATCTATCTATACAAGGGGTACGCCAGTTACATACACATTTCCAGGGGGTACGTGATGCATAAAAGGTTGAGAACCACTGACGTATATGTTTTATTTTATTCCCATTGTCATACTATAACTATAGTTTTATCTATCTATACAAGGGGTACGCCAGTTACATACACATTTCCAGGGGGTACGTGAAGCATAAAAGGTTGAGAACCACTGACGTATATATTTTATTTTATTCCCATTGTTATACTATAACTATAGTTTTATCTATCTATACAAGGGGTACGCCAGTTACATACACATTTCCAGGGGGTACGTGAAGCATAAAAGGTTGAGAACCACTGATATATAAGTTTTATTTTAATCCCATTGTTATACTATAACTATAGTTTTATCTATCTATACAAGGGGTACGCCAGTTGCATACACATTTCCAGGGGGTACGTGAAGCATAAAAGGTTGTGAACCACTGCATTAGAGTATGGAAGGTTTGAAGCAATTGAATATTCACGGCCATACTCATCTGCATTAATCATACGATAAATGCAACCAAGTTCGGTGCTTTACATTTATATAAGCTTATACATACTATACATCTAACGCCTTATCTAAGTATATATGTGTATTTTAAAGTCTAATTGAGATTCCTTATTAGAGTCGAAAACAAAGCGACAAAGGATAAGACGAAATATCGCTTAACGTGTAACTAAAGTTTCGTCCGTTCCGGCGATAATATTTTTACATGTAAAAGTATTCTCTTAATGCAAAACAGACGACACGAAAAAATCGTTTAATACGAAAATTTTCTACGGTCCGACGAAAAGAATTCAATTTAAACAACTTCAGATAATGCGAAATTTATAAAACATTGAACCCAACCAGGGCCGGACATAGGGGAGGGGAGGAGGGGGGAGGTTGCCATCCTCCTTTCAGAATGCGAGTAAGGGCAAAACTGGATGGGTTGGGTTGTTTTATCTCTGAGAGGCACTTTTTTTGCACACAATGGGCTAAATGGCCAGGTCACAAGGACCCTGAAGACTCAGAGAAGGTTGGGGGAGGGGACCCAAAAGAACAGCTGTTAGGAGACAGATGGTAACCTCCTGTCAAGGCCATCCAGCGTGTTCTTTAACGTGCACAGAGTATGGAACTCCCGCACACGGTACCACGGCTTAACGTCCCATCCGACGGACGGCGGCCTTTCCAAGCCCATCGGTGTCCCCTAGTGACCGTGGGCAGGGCGGGGAGTTTTGCGGAGATAAATCTCAAAGCTGACCCAGCTGGGACTCGAACTTTGGATTACGAGTCTGGCGTGCTACCGACTAAGCCACCCCCACCTCAGGTAAAACAGGAAAAAAAAATTATTAAAATTATTTATATTTTATGCATTTTTCATGAAAATTTTTAAAAACCCATAAAATGGAGTAGGAAATGTTATAGTCATTGGAAATCAAGTCTCTTGCCCCCCCCCCCCCCCCTCTTAAAAAATTTCAACTTGATTGTTTCTTAGCGCCCCTCTCCCCATTGATTTTTTTTTATAGATGATGATTAATTGATGATATTACCTGATGATAAATTGTGATGAATTTCGAACAAAGATTCCAATTGCCTGCTAATTAGCCAACTTCTTGCTAATCACCAATCATTTGAGAAGCTGTAAAGTAGAGTGATCAGGTTTAAGGAAAAGATCCGAGAACTTTGAAAATTAAATTTCAGAGATTGAGAAGACGACTCCTTAAAGCGGGGACGTCTGCTCACTTGAATTTGACACCTCTCAAATTCAAGACTTGCATTCAAGATTACTATTCACTTAGTAAAATATCTACTCATGCTATACAGTTAATTTAATGTTTAAAATAATATCTAAAAAAATTTCAGGGGACACTTTCGAGGACACTTATTTTTAACGGACAGAGCTTTTCCTCTAAAAACTGTCGCTGGAAAACGGGGACTTCCGGTCACCCTACTGTAAACAAATTAGTGCTTCCTAGAGAAATAGTTAACTTAAAAAAAATTTGTGATGTTAAAGATAAATTATTTCAGTGGTTGATGAAAAAGTGATGTTTTTATTTGGAAACTTTCATCATTTTGTCGGTTTTTTTTCTCATTTATTAATTTTTTTCTCTCCTTCATTTTTTTGTACTACTGACGCAATCTAGATCATATCTGTAAAAACATATATGTACATCCCCGCTGATAAGCTTCGGCTTAGTGGGATTTTTATGTAATATAATTATAGATAACACTTATTGAAAATAAATTTGAATTTGAATTTGAAAAAGACTCCACACCTGGGAAGCAGGTTAAGAATTTTGTCTGCCGATTATGATGGTCGTTTCATGCGTTCCGTTCAGATTGTCAACTTTGTTAGCCCTTGATTGGTAATAACATTCATAATGAAAGCTTGATGGACTCAGCCCCTACCGCAAAACTCTCCGCCTTGCCCACGGTCAATAGGGGACACTGATGGGCTTGGAAAGGCCGCCGTCCGTCGGATGGGACGTTAAGCCGTGGCTCCGTGTGCGGGAGAGCCATACACTGTGCACGTTAAAGAACACGCTGGACGGCCTTGACGGGAGGCTACCATCTGTCTCCCAACAGCTGTTCCGGTGGGTCCCCTCCCCCAACCTTTTCTGAGCCTTCGGGGTCCATGTGACCTGGCCATTTAGCCCATGGTGTGCAAAAAAGTGCCGCTCAGAGGTAAAACAACCCAACCCAACTCAGCCACTAATTCTTTAATCATTAATGAGAGTTCTCATTCAATCTTTGTCTTAATCTTCACGCTCAAGATGTGACATAGGCTGTGAATAACATTACGAGTCAATATATTTATCAATACACGGGCGGGAATGGTTCAGTCGGTAGTGCACCAGGTTCGAGTCGCAGCTGGGGAAGGGTTGAAATTTATCTCCGTAAAACACCCCGCGCTGCCTACGGTCAGTAGGGGACACCGATGGTCTTGGAAAGTCCGCCAGATGGGACGTAAAGCCGTGGTCTCGTGTGCGGGAAAGCCATACCCTGTGCACATTAAAGAACACGCTGGATGGCCTTGACGGGAGGCTACCAGTTATCCAGTGGGTCTCCTCCCCATAACGTTCTCTGTACCTTCGGGGTCCTTGTGATCTGGCCATTTAGCCCATTGTGTGCAAAAAATTACCGCTCAGAGATCAAACATTTGGTAACCATTAATATATTGTAGACGCGAAATTTTACACTGACGCCCTGTCTTTCGTGTAAACCGTTTTGCATTGTACTTAGGGGCGCGCCAGGCTCGTAATCTGTAGTTCCCAGGTTCGAGTCCCAGCTGGGTCAGCGTTGAGATTTATCTCCACAAAATTCCCCGACCTGCCCACGGTCTACTGACCGTGGGCAGGGCGGGGAATTTTGAGGAGATAAATCTCAACGCTGACCCAGGGGTAGGGGACACCGATGGGCTTGGAAAGGCCGCCGTCCGTCGGATGGGACGTTAAGCCGTGGCCCCGTGTGCGGGAGAGCCATACCCTGTGCACGTTAAAGAACACGCTGGATGGCCTAGACGGGAGGCTATCATCTGTCTCCCAACAGCTGTTCTAGTGGGTCCCCTCCCCCAACCTTCTCTGAGCCTACGGGGTCCATGTGACCTGGCCATTTAGCCCATGGTGTGCAAAAAAGTGCCGCTCAGAGGTAAAACAACCCAACCCAACCATTGTACTTAGCTGAAATGGTAATTTCATACTTGAAGGAACAAGGTTTTCTAGTGATTAATTGAGCCAGGTTCTTTAATGCCTAACTTAGTAGAGTATTTGAATGTTTAACTGCATTTTTCATGCTAAATTGAGTCTTATAGGCTAGGTCTTCAGATGTGTACTGATTCCCAGTCTGAAAAATTAAATAAAGGTTGAGTTGTTTTTCTTCTGAGCGGCACATTTTTGGCGCATAATGGGCGAAATGGCCAGGTCATCAGGACCCCGAGGACTCAAAGAAGGGACAGCTCAGGACTGGACAGCTATTGGGAGACGGAAGCTTCCATCAAAGCCAGCAGCGTGTTCTTTAACGTGCATGTGTATAGCTCTCTCTCACACCTGGCCAACAGTTTAACGTCTCATCTGACGGATGGCGGCCTTCCAAGCCCATCGTTGTCCCCTACTGACCGTGGGCAGGGCGAGGAGTTTTGCGGAGAAAAATCTTCACGGTGGCCAGGTGGGACTTGAACCTTAGAACCGCAGATTACGAGCTTGGCGTGGTGCCGACTGAGCACCACGCCAAGCTCGTTCCTCCCTACTCCTAGATAAATCAAGTACTTTAATGTTTGAATCAGGTGTTATGATTAAGGATCCGGTATTTCAATGTTTGAAATTGTAAAGAGGCATCTCTCTATGTTTCTTCTCAAATTTGTCGATTCGACGAGTCTCTTCTTCTTTGGCTTCTTCTTTAGTATTTGTTCTCTTAAAACGAACTTCCAGTTCCTCTTCGTCATCTCTTACAACTTCATCGATGGCTTGATTACCATAGCGATGATTCTTTATTCTTTGACGGAGTTTTCCACTCTCGCCTATGTAAATGGGGGTTTCGTCGTCTTTGTATTTGAACTCGTATACCCCAGGACTGCAAGGGGCGCTGTCTGCTCCTTCCTCGTAACTTTTCCATGACGTCATCTTCTTTGGTGACCTTTTTCGCTCTTAAAGAAATCGAAAGGAAGAAAGAGCAATTATCAGATTATATAAAAGGGATTTTGAGAAACGAATGCTATGAAACTATCAACAAAACTGTTTAAAAAGAACTTTAGAGTTTATTGTTTTCCTTCTTAAAATACATGTTCAGTTAAGAAATATGATAAAATAACCTAAAAAAAATTAGCAAGTGGTTTAAAATGAAAAAGAGAACATTAAAATGACTTGAATTTAAATCAGATTTAGAGCTGTTGAGTTGGGTTGTTTTACCTCTGAGCGGCACTTTTTTTCACACAATGGGCTAAATGGCGAGGATTGCATTGTTTTACCTCTGAGCCGCACTTTTTTGCACACCATGGGCTAAATGGCCAGGCCACAAGGACCCCGAAGGCTCAGAGAAAGTTGGGGGAGGGGACCCACTGGAACAGCTGTTGGGAGACAGATGGTAGCCTCTCGACAAGGCCATCCAGCGTGTTCTTTAACGTGCACAGAGTATGGCTCTCTGGCACACGGGCCACAGCTTAACGTCCCATCCGACGGACGGCGGGCTTTACAAGCCCATCAGTGTCGCCTACTGACCGTGGGCAGGGTGGAGAAATTTTGCGGCTCAACGTTGACCCGGCTGGGACTCGAACCTGGGAACTACAGATTACGAGCCTAGCGAGCTACCGACTGAGCCACCCCGCCCCTAAATGGCGAGGTAACGAAGACCTCAAGGAATTAGACAAAGTTGGAGGGTTGGAGCACACTGGACAGCTGTAATGAGACAGGTGAAAGTCTCCAGTGAAGGCCATCTACCGTGTTTCTGAGACGAGTAGCAATTTTTATTTCCACTTTGAAAATGTTAGTAAAGATAATAAAGGCAATTTTTTCATCATTTTAAAAGAAAATATTAAAAGACCTCTAAAACGAAGGGAAAAATATTATACCGCAACGGCAAGGTATATTGAACATATAACTATCTTTCTTCTTGTGTCACAATACTTTTTTATGGCCCCTCCATAAATTTTTCTTCCCTCTTCTCTCTCGAAATATTTTTGGATATGGGCCGGATATCTTCTCTTGAATTGTAAAGGCTACAGAAATTCTCGATATCGAAACCTTACCGATACAGAGCATCTCGAAGTTAAAATACCGCTGCAAAAGACTAACTCGATGCAAAATATTACTACTGCAAAATATCTTGATGTTTAAATGCTATTATTAGAAAATGTCATGATGTTAAAATGTTAATATTAGAAAATATCTTGTGTTAAATCCTACTATTAGAGAATATCACGATGTTAAAATGCTACCATTAGAGAACAGCATGATGTTAAAATGTTACTATTAGAGAACATCACGACGTTAAAATGTTACTATTAGAGAATATCACAATGTTAAAAATGCTACTATTATACAATATCATGATGTCAAAATGATACTATTATAGAATATCATGATGTTAAAATGCTACTATTAGAAAATATCATGATGTTAAAATGCTACTATTAGAGGATATCATGATGTTAAAATGCTACTATTAGAGGATATCATGATGTTAAAATGGTACTATTAGAGAATATCACGATGTTAAAATGTTGTATTAGAGAACATCACGTTGTTAAAAATGCTACTATTAGAGAATATCATGATGATAAAATGCTACTATTAGAGAATATCATGATGTTAAAATGTTACTTTTAGAGAATATCATGGTGTTAAAATGGTACTATTAGAGGATATAATGATGTTAAAATGCTACTATTAGAGAATATCATGATGTTAAAATGCTACTATTAGAGGATATCATGATGTTAAAATGCTACTATTAGGGAATATCACGATGTTAAATGCTCTATTAGAGAATATCACGTTGTTAAAAATGATACTATTAAAGAATATCATGATGATAAAATGCTACTATTAGAGAATATCATGATGTTAAAATGTTACTTTTAGAGAACAGCATGATGTTAAAATGTTACTTTTAGAGAACAGCATGATGTTAAAATGTTACTATTAGAGAACATCACGACGTTAAAATGTTACTATTAGAGAATATCGCGATGTTAAAAATGCTACTATTATACAATATCATGATGTCAAAATGCTACTATTAGAGAATATCATGATGTTAAAATGCTATTATTAGAGGATATCATGATGTTAAAATGCTACTATTAGAGAAAATCATGACGTTAAAATGTTATTATTAGACAATATGATGATGTTAAAATGTTACTACTAGAGAATACCTTGATGCTAAAATATTACTGTTAAAAATATCTCAATGTTGAAATGTTTTTGCCAATATCAAAGTAATATCTGTTTGATCGATTATTTATCGTTTCTAAGACTATCTCTAGGTATTAACTGCAGAAGAGTTTGCCTTACCATAGGAGTATTCTTCAGGTGGATCGTCATGCAGCCACAATTCGTCCATCAACTCAGCTAGAGGATCAGCAGCAGACTTAGAGCCTGAAATGAAACGTTTCTACTAAATGAATGGGAATGTCAATTCTTATTATGCTTTACAGATCTTATAGCTAAATAACAAAAGTGATACTCATTCATTTTTCAATTGCGACATACAGTACAAGAATGATTCTAGAAATTATACTCCTAGATCTTGTAGAAAGACATGCACCACCGTTCTGAAGGAAACTATAGACAAAAACAGAAGTAATAGGTTGGGTTGTTGTTGTTGGGTTGTTTTACCCCCGAGCGGCACTTTTTTGCACACCATGGGCTAAATGGCCATGTCAGAAGGACCCAAAGGCTCAGAGAATTTTGGGTGAGGGGACCCACTGGGACAGCTGTTGGGAGACAGATGGCAGCCTCCCGACAAGGCCATCCAGCGTGTTCTTTAACGTGCACAGGGTGTGGCTGTGTTGCACACGGTGTCACGGCTTAACGTCCCATCCAACGGACGGCGGCCTTTCAAAGCCCATCGGTGTCCCCTACTGACCGTGGGCAGGGCGGGGAATTTTGCGGAGGTAAATCTCAACGCTGACCCAGCTGGGACTCGAACCTGGGAACTACAGATTAGAAGCCTGGCGCGCTACCGACTGAGCCACCCCCGCCCTAGCAATTGAAGGAAACTTTATTGAAGAGAACAATGTCGCCGACAGAAAAGTTTCTGGATAGAAGGGGGTAAAATGCAATACAGTATTTCTAACTGTTCGTAACTCTAAATATTCGTAACTAATTCCAAAAGGTAAAAGAAGAAAAGGGTAGGAAAAGGTTCTTTTAAGCATTTTTAGAGAAGGAAAAGGTTTTTTTAAGCATTTTTAGAGAAGGTAAAAGTTATAAGTAGACATGAGCTTTAATGCTCTTTTATGTCTCCAAGGTAAGATTTGGGAAAAGGTGATTCTTTTATCTTCACAATGAAGTTCCACTTCTTTTTAGCAGAAGGATGCGAACGTTTGGAAACAATCTTTTTGTCTCAATCGTAAGCTAAATATATAATTCAAGCCTTGGTCAAAGGGTAGAATAGCTCAATATTTCAAGACAAATGCAAGAGAACAATTTTTTATATAAAATAACGACTTATTTCATAAAATTTTACTCATTTTGTAATATGTAGAAAAGTGTTTTTTCAGTAAGAAAAGAGACGCAATTTCAGAAGCATAAATTGTTATCTTATTGAAGAATAATTTTCAGAAATGCAAAAACATGCACATCAAATCAAGCTTTCGGTGTGGCTTGCACATGAATAAAAAGTTTGGTTGCTATGAGTCAATAAACTGGAATTTTTTAAACAATTAAAAAAATGTGGAGTTGGTTCCTCTAGAACAGTGGTTCTCAACCTTTCATGCTTCACGTACCCCCTGGAAATATGTATGTAACTGGTGTACCCCTTGTATAGATAGATAAAACTATAGTTATAGTATAACAATGGGAATAAAATAAAACATATATATCAGTAGTTCTCAACGTTTTATGCTTCACGTATCCCCTGGAAATGTGTATGTAACTGGCGTACCCCTTGTATAGATAGATAAAACTATAGTTATAGTATAACAATGGGAATAAAATAAAACATATATATCAGTAGTTCTCAACATTTTATGCTTCACGTACCCCCCCGGAAATGTGTATGTAACTGGCGTACCCCTTGTATAGATAGATAAAACTATAGTTATTGTATAACAATGGGAATAAAATAAAACATATACGTCAGTGGTTCTCAACCTTTTATGCTTCACGTACCCCCTGGAAAAGTGTATTTAACTGGCGTACCCCTTGTATAGAGAGATAAAACTCTAGTTATAGAATAACAATGGGAATAAAATAAAACATATACATCAGTGGTTCTCAACCTTTTATGATTCACGTACCCCCTGGAAATGTCTATGTAACTGGCGTACCCCTTGTATAGATAGATGAAACTATAGTTATAGTATAACAATGGGAATAAAATATAACATATATATCAGTGGTTCTCAACCTTTTATGCTTCACGTACCCCCTGGAAATGTGTATGTAACTGGCGTAACCCTTGTATAGATAGATAAAACTATAGTTATAGTTAACAATGGGAATAAAATAAAACATATCTATCTAACAGTGGTTCTCAAACTTTTATGCTTCACGTACTCCCTGGAAATGTGTATGTAACTGGCGTACCCCTTGTACAGATAGATAAAACTATAGTTATAGTATAACAATGGGAATAAAATAAAACATATCTATCTAACAGTGGTTCTAAACCATTTACGCTTCATGTACCCCCTGGAAATGTGTATGTAACTGGCGTACCCCTTGTATAGATAGATAAAACTATAGTTATAGTATAACAATGGGAATAAAATAAAACATATACGTCAGTGGTTCTCAACCTTTTATGCTTCACGTACCCCCTGGAAATGTAATGTAGCTGACGTACCCCTTGTATAGATAGATAAAACTATAGTTATAGTATAACAATGGGAATAAAAAAAACATATCTATCTAACAGTGGTTCTCAACCTTTTATGCTTCATGTACATTTCCTGGAAATGTGTATGTAACTGGCGTACCCCTTGTATAGATAGATAAAACTATAGTTATAGTATAACAATGGGAATAAAATAAAACGTATATATCAGTGGTTCTCAACCTTTTATGCTTCATGTACCCCCTGAAAATGTGTATGTAACTGGCGTACCCCTTGTATAGATGGATAAAATTCTAGTTATATTATAACAATGGGAATAAAATAAAACATATACATCAGTGGTTCTAAACCTTTTATGCTACACGTACCCCCTGGAAATGTGTATGTAACTGGCGTACCCCTTGTATCGATAGATAAAACTATAGTTATAGTATAACAATGGGAATAAAATAAAACATATATATCAGTGGTTCTCAACCTTTTATGCTTCATGTACCCCCTGAAAATGTGTATGTAACTGGCGTACCCCTTGTATAGATAGATAAAATTCTAGTTATAGTATAACAATGGGAATAAAATAAAACATATACATCAGAGGATGAATATTGAAATTGAAATTGAAATGAATGAATGAAATTAAAAAATTAAAATGAAAATTCAGCAAGTCAAGGACTTCTACATATCAGTTTTCGGGATCTTTTCCTTTTTTGCAACAACATCTGAACAAGATTTTTTTTCAAATAAATAAAATGATTTCTGACGTATTTTGAAATGAATATTGAAATTGAAATTGAAATGAATGAATGAAATTAAAAAATTAAAATGAAAATTCAGCAAGTCAAGGACTTCTACATATCAGTTTTCGGAATCTTTTCCTTTTTTGCAACAACATCTGAGCAAGTTTTTTTTCAAATAAATAAAATCATTTCTGACGTATTTTGAAATGAATATTGAAATTGAAATTGAAATGAATCAATGAAATTAAAATGAAAATTCAGCAAGTCAAGGGCTTCTGCATATCAGTTTTCGGAATCTTTTCCTTTCAGTTATCCTATTTTTAACCATAACGAAAGATTTGATTACTGTCGTCAAGTGCTTTGACCCAAAGTGCATTTGTAACTCTCTCTTTGGGGAAAGATAATCCGGACTCTCCTGTCACCTGCACAGATTTAGCTTCTCAGCTTCCTTCGTAAATGATGAGAGTCCTAAACGAACTCTTAATTTTCGTTTTTAAGAAAGTATATGTTCTATTTATATGCTATGTTTTCCTGAGCTATTTAGAGTGTCTTATACGGAAAGTGTTGCAAACTCATTATCTACTTTCTAGTTGCTGGTCGCCATGTTGTTTCAAAACCAGTAATGGAGCTGCTACTCTAGGCACTGGTTCAACTGCAGTGTTGTGATTAAATTTATATTTTAAATGTTTACGACTTTTTGTTAACGCGGGCCACATTTACATACAGCCTCGAGCAGCTACTTGCCAACAAACAGCCATGCCGACACAAACAGCCATGCCTTACCCGGGGCTCGAACCCAGGTCACTTAGATCAGTAGCCAAGCGCGCTAGCCACTCGGCCATGGGACGGGTCCACTGCTGGAGAATAATTTGAACGTTTATAAAGCCCAAACTGATCCAAGAGCTACTTGAAAAGACCACGTGAGCCGTGTTTTGTCGATCCTTGTACACTATATTGCAAAAAAAGTGTGTCCCGACACTGTCATGTTAAGTGAAGGAATAGCCACATTTAAATCTATCTAACTTTGAAAATAAGCTTTTTCCGGAAAAAAGTCACTAGACATAAGTTCAAGATCTCAGTCAGAGCTATCTAAATCTCTATTTTCTATAATATTAATCTAATATTTAAAGTGTTATGGAAGTTGAAACATTTAAGTGAAACTTTTGCTAGTTTTGAAAATTTACTTCAAAAAGTTAAATCACAGCTATAACAAGTTTTTCGCAATGTAAATGCGATATTTAAATTTTGTGCAAGGTTTTTTGAAGTTTTCATAAATTTGGGGGGAAATGTTTTGAAATTGTGATGTGTGAAAACATCTGCTGTTAAATATTATAGCTTCCACAACTCTTTAAATATTAGATTGATATTATAGAAAATAGAGATTTGGAGAGCTCTTACCGAGATCTTCAATTTATTTCTAGTGACTTTTTTCCGTAAAAAGCTTATTTTCAAAGTTAGGTAGATTTGAATTTGTTCACTTAACATGAAAGTTTCCGGACGCTTTTTGCAATATAGTGTATTACAAGAGAATATTTTTAAAAATATTGCTGACTCTTGGTTTAAACCATTACTGTGTATTTATTACTGCATGATGTACTTAAGCACTGTATAACGCACTGATATAATTATTTATTTTCGCATTATTATTTTCGCGTTTCACTTAATCATTGAATAAATATCGTGTAGCCGCAATTAATACATTTATCTGTTTACCAAAACCTTTAAATATATTAAACATGAGTGGTTGGCATAGGGTTATGAACAGTGTGCCTAAAGGCCTCGGGGCGGGGGTGGCTCAGTCGGTAGCGCGCCAGGCTCGTAATCTGTAGTTCCCAGGTTCGAGTCCCAGCTGGGTCAGCGTTGAGATTTATCTCCGCAAAAATTCCCCGCCCTGCCCACGGTCAGTAGGGGACACCGATGGGATTGGAAAGACCGCCGTCCGTCGGATGGGACGTTAAGCCGTGGCCCCGTGTGCGGGAGAACCATACCCTGTGCACGTTAAAGAACTCGCTGGATGGCCTTGACGGGAGACTACCATTTGTCTCCCAACAGCTGTTCCAGTGGGTCCCCTCCCCCAACCTTCTCTGAGCCTTCGGGGTCCATGTGACCTGGCCATTTAGCCCATGGTGTGCAAAAAAGTGCCGCTCAGAGGTAAAACAACCCAACCCTAAAGGCCTCAGAAAGAGACGGAGTCCTAGGATGCAGTGGGCAATGTTAAACAGGACCTTATTAGAATTGGGGTGCAGTGGCCAGATGCAGCAGATGTAGCTCAAGACAGACTTGCATGGAGAACAAAATTGCACGGTCTGGTTGGACCTCCGTAGACCATGGCTGCTTGAGGATGATGATGATGAAATGGAAACAATTGCATTGGACTTCCAATTGATCAAACACTGCCTATAAAGGAATTTTCGCACTTTCAAGTAAAAACAACGAAACAACTGACGATTTGCTCTGAAGGATTTTATAAATAGAAAAAAGTAGTTAATTATAGACTGCCGCAAACTAATTTATTAACCAAAAGAAAAAAAAATTATTTTTAAAGAAACCATTACCTTCTTTAGGTGATTTCGATTTCCTTCCAGACATTTCTGTTACCTGAAAAAATTTAAAAAACTCTCTATATATATATGTATATTTTATGCGCAAATTTCATTGATAATGCTTCAATATTATATCGCATATTTTTTAATCATTCTACTTTATGAGCTAATTATTCGCTTAATTGCATTACCTTGACATGGAAAGCTCTTTTCTCTTAAAAAGCTGTCCAGTGCTTTCCTTTCTCCACCAGTTTAAAGTTCTTGGAGTGGGGCGGGGGTGGCTCAGTCGGTAGTGCGCCAGGCTCGTAATCTGTAGTTCCCAGTTCGAGTCCCAGCTGGGTCAGCGTTGAGTTTATTTCCGCAAAATTCCCTGCCCTGCCCACGGTCAGTAGGGGACACCGATGGGCTTGGAAAGGCCGCCGTCCGTCGGATGGGACGTTAAGCCGTGGCCCCGTGTGAGGGAGAGCCATACCCTGTGCACGTTAAAGAACACGCTGGATGGCCTTGACGGGAGGCTACCATCTGTCTCCCAACAGCTGTTCCAGTGGGTCCCCTCCCCCAACCTTCTCTGAGCCTTCGGGGTCCATGTGACCTCGCCATTTAGCCCATGGTGTGCAAAAAAGTGCCGCTCAGAGGTAAAACAATCCAACCCATTTCCCTCTGCATCCCGGTCGGTTTTAGGAAATAATTTTTCCTTTGCAGTTGTAAAGGACGCTTCTTCCAACACATTAATACATTGGTTTGCATAAATTAAGGAACGACCCTATGTTAAGTCAATGGGAAGCTAACGTCAAAGCTCTATAACTTCTAAAATAAGTTTTATTTTTGTTTTGAAAAATGTAATTGCAGATAAAGATCTCAATCAAATAAATAATTCGTATGGAGGAAAAATATCCGATGTACTCAGGGCCGGATTAAGAAATTGGGAGCGCTGCAGCCAACTTCTAAATGATACACCTCTATCCTTTTAAGTTGAAATTTTATCAGCTTTTTAATTTACAAATAAATATTTAAGCTTTTATTCAGTGAGAAATGTCCACAAACAATACATAAGCTTATATGCTACACTTTCCAGCTTTAGCTTTCACAAACCCGGGACCTGGAGCCATGGCTCCATCTGTAATCCGGCCGTGGATGTAGGCCGTCTGTTTTAAAGTCGCATTTTATCTGATCGGTATCTTCGACATATATAGGGAGCAGGGGTTATATCAATTGGAAAGCACGCCATACTCGTCATCTGCAGTTCTCCAGGTTTGAGTCTTTTTATTCAACATAGATATGTATCAATACAAAAATTTATGAAATATACCCAGCTAAAGCAACTGAATACTTGAGCGCTGGTGTATAATTATGACAGAAATATAAATACAAAAAATTAAAGGCAACAATTGATAATTGAAACAATCAATGATGTAGAAGTCAAAAAAATTGGTTTTACATACAGCTATCATTCATTGTTTAGTATCCATTCAGAAAGAGATTTATTAAATAAATATTTAGAAGTAATTTTCTTCATTGTATCTGGAATACTGTTGTATAATTTAGTCCCAAATATAGTTTATATTACGGGTAGTAGCTTGCTTTGATATGCGTGGTATTTGCAATTTAAAAGATGAGTCTCTAAGTGGTATATATGTCTGCTGAACCTGAAATAGATGTCAATTGAAATGGACATATTCAATAATTTTTAAAATGTAAATTTGAGACAGAGTCAGTAACCCCAACTTCTTAAATATAGGACGAGATTCAGAGAAGCGACCTTTATGGTCAATAATTCTAACTATAAATTTTTGCAGAATCAACAGCCTGTTTAAGTTTGTTTTTGCAGCTCCTCCCCAGGCTTTTATTGCATATTGTAGCTGACTATATACACAAGCAGAATACAACATTTTTAAACTTGTTTTATCGAGTAAGAATTTTAGTGTATAAAATTTTGCTATGAATGGTTTTATTTTGTCCACAGTATAATCAGTGTGATACTTCCATGAAAGGCTTTTATCAATAATCACTCCTAGGTATTTAATTTGGTCAACCTTCGTAAGACGTTCGCAACTGCAATTTAGGATGTTGTAACAGTCCTTGTGATGAGAAACCACTCCAGAGTCACTGCTACCATCAGTTGATGCCTTCAACTGGAATTTTATATAGCATGTTTTAGCTTTTTTTAAACTTAATTTATTCAACATTAGCCATTGATAGAAACGATGAATATCTCTGTTTGCCATTTGGTATAATTGCTCGTTGGTGTTACTTTTGTATAACAAAACAGTATCATCAGCATAAGAAATAATTTCTGCCTCACATTTTTTGTCAAATATATCGTTTACATATAATATAAATAGCAGAGGTCCCAATACAGAACCTTGTGGTACCCCTGTATTAATATTTTTCATAGAACTATATATATCGTTTATCCTTACGATTTGTGAACGATTTTCCAAGTAGGATTTTAGCCATGTAAAACTGGTACCTCTGATTCCATATTTATAAAGTTTAGCCAGCAATATTTCATGATTTACTAAATCAAAAGATTTGGTAAGTCCAAAAAAATTGCGAGTGTTTTAAAATCTTTATCTAGAAACCACGTTAGTGAATTTATTAAATTTAAAATAGCATCTTCTGTGCTTTTTTCTGCTGAAATCCATATTGGTTTTTTGCCATTATGTTAAACTTTAATAAAAAATTGTTCAACCTGACAGAAAATAACTTTTCCAATATTTTTGACATTATCGGAAGTAAAGCAATAGGTCGATAATGGATGAATATATATGATATAATAGGATGAATTTTGAAAAAAGATTCCAATTGCCTGCTAATTAGCCAACGTCTTGCTAATCACCAATCATCTGAGAAGCTGTAGAGTGATCAGGTTTAAGGAAAAGATCCGGGAACTTCGAAAATTAAATTTCAGAGATTGAGAAGACGACCCCTTAAAGCGGGGTGTCTTCTTACTTGAATTTGACACCTCTCAAATTCAAAACTTGCATTCAAGATTACTATTCACTTAGTAAAATATCTACTCATGCTATACAGTTAATTTAATGTTTAAAATAATATCTAAAAAAATTTCAGGGGACACTTTCGAGGACACTTATTTTTAACGGACAGAGCTTTTCCTCTAAAAACTGTCGCTGGAAAACGGGGACTTCCGGTCACCTTACTGTAAACAAATTAGTGCTTCCTAGAGAAATAGTTAACTTAAAAAAAATTTGTGATGTTAAAGATAAATTATTTCAGTGGTTGATGAAAAAGTGATGTTTTTATTTGGAAACTTTCATCATTTTGTCGGTTTTTTTTCTCATTTATTCCTTTTTTTTCTCTCCTTCATTTTTTTGTACTACAGAGGCAATCTAGATCATATCTGTAAAAACTTATACAGGGTGAATCTGAAAAAGTGGACAAAACTTTACGGGGTGGTAGAACGCAGCTATACGAGCAATATTCGTCATAGAATGTATGGTCGGAATGCAAGCGTTGAGAAGTTAAAAGGTAGTTTTCCACTGTCACATTTAAAGAATGAACACAAGAAGGAGAGGAGATACTTTGTGCCTCACTTGCATTCCCGTCCGCCGCACTGTACACAAAGTGCATATCCGCCATTTCGTGGTTAGTATAACCAGCCATCCTCTCGGCAATCCACGGTAGAAATGCCGTTGGGTGCGAGGACCGACGCTTTTATACCATTTCCAACGCCACCTAGCGGCTCGCCGTTTGCCTTCCGCCCATACTTTCTATGACGAATATTGCTCGTATAGCTGCGTTCTACCACCCCGTAAAGTTTTGCCCACTTTTTCAGATTCACCCTGTATGTACATTCCCGCTGATAAGCTTCGGCTTAGTGGGGTTTTTTTATGTAATATAATTATAGATAATACCTATTGAAAATAAATTTGAATTTGAATTTGAAAAAGACTTCACACTTGGGAAGCAGGTTAAGAATTTTGTCTGCCGATTATGATGGTCGTTTCATGCGTTCCGTTCAGATTGTCAACTTTGTTAGCCCTTGATTGGTAATAACATTCATAATGAAAGCTTGATGGACTCAGCTCCTAATTCTTTAATCATTAATGAGAGTTCTCATTCAATCTTTGTCTTAATCTTCACGCTCAAGATATGACATAGCATATGAATAACATTAGGAGTCAATATATTTATCAATACACGGGCGGGAATGGCTCAGTCGGTAGCGCACCTGGTTCGAGTCGCAGCTGGGGAAGGGTTGAAATTTATCTCCGTAAACTCCCCGCGCTGCCTACGGTCAGTAGGGGACACCGATGGTCTTGTGAAGTCCACCGGATGGGACGTAAAGCCGTGGTCTCGTGTGCGGGAAAGCCATACCGTGTGCACATTAAAGAACACGCTGGATGGCCTTGACGGGAGGCTACCAGTTATCCAGTGGGTCTCCTCCCCCCTACGTTCTCTGAGCCTTCGGGGTCCTTGTGATCTGGCCATTTTGCTCATTGTGTGCAAAAAATTATCGTTCAAAGATCAAACATTTGGTAAAATTATTATATCGTCTATTATATATATCGTCTAGAATATAATATTAATATATTGTAGACGCGAAATTTTACATTGACCCCCTGTCTTTCGTGTAAACCGTTTTGCATTGTACTTAGCTGAAATGGTAATTTCATACTTGAAGGAACAAGGTTTTCTAATGATTAGTTGAGCAAGGTTCTCTTTAATGCCTAACTTAGTAGAGCATTTGAATGTTTAACTGCATTTTTCATGCTAAATTGAGTCTTATAGGCTAGGTCTTCAGATGTGTACTGATTCCCAGTCTGAAGAATTAAATAAAGGTTGAGTTCTTTTAGTTCTGAGCGGCAAGTTTTTTGGCGCATAATGGGCGAAATGGCCAGGTCATCAGGATCCCGAGGACTCAGAGAAGGGACAGCTCAGGACTGGACAGCTATTGGGAGACGGAAGCCTCCATCAAAGCCATCAGCGTGTTCTTTAACGTCCATAGGGTATAGCTCTCTCTCACACGGTTTAACAGTTTAACGTCTCATCTGACGGATGGCGGCCTTTCCAAGCCCATCGTTGTTCCCTACTGACCGTGGGCAGGGCGCGGAGTTTTGCGGAGAAAAATCTTCACGGTGGCCAGGTGGAACTCGAACCTTAGAACCGCAGATTACGAGCTTGGCGTGGTGCCGACTGAGCACCACGCCAAGCTCGTTCCTCCCTACCCCTAGATAAATCAAGTACTTTAATGTTTGAATCAGGTGTTATGATTAAGGATCCGGTATTTCAATGTTTGAAATTGTAAAGAGGCATCTCTCCATGTTTCTTTTCAAATTTGTCGATTCGACGAGTCTCTTCTTCTTTGGCTTCTTCTTTAGTATTTGTTCTCTTAAAACGAACTTCCAGTTCCTCTTCGTCATCTCTTACAACTTCATCGATGGCTTGATTACCATAGCGATGATTCTTTATCCTTTGACGGAGTTTTCCACTCTCGCCTATGTAAATGGGGGTTTCGTCGTCTTTGTATTTGAACTCGTATACACCAGAACTGTAAAGGGGCGCTGTCTGCTCCTTCCTCGTAACTTTTCCATGACGTCATCTTCTTTGGTGATCTTTTTCGCTCTTAAAGAAATCGAAAGGAAGAAAGAGCAATTATCAGGTTATATAAAAGGGATTTTGAGAAACGAATGCTATGAAACTATACACAAAAGTGTTTAAGAAGAACTTTACAGTTTATTGTTTTCCTTCTTAAAATACATGTTCAGTTAAGAAATATGATAAAATAACCTAAAAAAAAAAATTAGCAAGTGGTTTAAAATGAGTTCGAGCCCCGGATAAGGCATGGTTGTATGTGTTGTTTTTCTGCTGAGGTCCTGCCATCCTCTCAGATCTTCTGCTTTGGCATATAAACTGACAGGCTCCTGTCAGACCTCTGTGGCAAGCAGCTGCTTGAGGGGATATTTATTTATTTATTTTAAAATGAAAAAGAGAACTTTTAAATGACTTGAATTTAAATCAGATTTAGAGTGTTGAGTTGTGTTGTTTTACCTCTGAGAGGCACTTTTTTCACACAATGGGCTAAATGGCGAGGTAACGAAGACCTCAAGGAATTAGACAAAGTTGGAGGGTTGGAGCACACTGGACAATGAGACAGGTGAAAGTCTCCAGTGGAGGCCATCTACCGTGTTTCTGAAGCGAGTAGCAATTATTCTTTCCCCTTTGAAAATGTTAGTGAAGATAATAAAGGGAATTTTTTCATCATTTTAAAACAAAATATTTGAAGGTATATTGAACATATAACTATTTTTCTTCTTGTGTCACAATACTTTTTTTATGGCCCATCCATAAATTTTTCTTCCCTCTTCTCTCTCGAAATTTTTTTGGATATATGCCGGATATCTTCTCTTGAATTGTAAAGGCTACAGAAATTCTCGATATCGAAACCTTACTGCTACATAGCATCTCGAAGTTAAAATACCGCTGCAAAAGACTAACTCGATGTAAAATATTACTACTGCAAAATATCTTGATGTTTAAATGCTATTATTAGAAAATGTCATGATGTTAAAATGTTAATATTAGAAAATATCTTGTGTTAAAATCCTACTATTAGAGAATATCACGATGTTAAAATGCTACCATTAGAGAACAGCATGATGTTAAAATGTTACTATTAGAGAACATCACGACGTAAAAATGTTACTATTAGAGAATATCACGATGTTAAAAATGCTACTATTGTAAAATATCATGATGTTAAAATGCTACTATTAGAGGATATCATGATGTTAAAATGCTACTATTAGAGGATATCTTGATGTTAAAATGCTACTATTAGAGGATATCATGATGTTAAAATGCTACTATTAAGAGGATATCATGATGTTAAAATGCTACTATTAGAGGATATCGTGATGTTAAAATGTTCTATTAGAGAACATCACGTTGTTAAAAATGCTACTATTAGCTAATATCATGATGATAAAATGCTACTATTAGAGAATATCATGATGTTAAAATGTTACTTTTAGAGAAAATCGTGGTGTTAAAATGGTACTCTTAGAGGATATCATGATGTTAAAATGCTACTATTAGAGGATATCATGATGTTAACATGCTACTATTAGAGGATATCACGATGTTAAAATGGTACTATTAGAGAATATCACGATGTTAAAATGTTCTTAGAGAATACCACGTTGTTAAAAATGCTACTATTAGAGAATATCATGATGATAAAATGGTACTATTAGAGAATATCATGATGTTAAAATGTTACTCTTAGAGAATATCATGGTGTTAAAATGGTACTATTAGAGGATATCATGATGTGAAAATGCTACTATTAGAGAATATCATGATGTTAAAATGCTACTATTAGAGGATATCATGATGTTAAAATGCTACTCTTAGAGAATATCACGATGTTAAATGTTCTATTAGAGAATATCACGTTGTTAAAATTGATACTATTAGAGAATATCATGATGATAAAATGCTACTATTAGAGAATATCATGATGATAAAATGCTACTATTAGAGAATATCATGATGTTAAAATGTTGCTTTTAGAGAACAGCATGATGTTAAAATGTTACTATTAGAGAACATCACGACGTTAAAATATTACTATTAGAGAATATCACGATGTTAAAAATGCTACTATTATACAATATCATGATATCAAAATGCTACTATTAGAGAATATCATGATGTTAAAATGCTACTATTAGAGAATATCATGATGTTAAAATGCTACAATTAGAGGATATCATGATGTTAAAATGCTAATATTAGAGGATACTATGATGTGAAAATGCTACTATTAGAGAATATCAAGATGTTAAAATGTTCTATTAGAGAATATCACGTTGTTGAAAATGATACTATTAGAGAATATCATGATGATAAAATGCTAGTATTAGAGAATATCATAGTGTTAAAATGCTACTATCAGAGAATATCACGTTGTTAAACTGATACTGTTAGAGAACATCATGATGTTAAAATGCTACTATTAGAGAACATCATGACGTTAAAATGTTATTATTAGACAATATGATGAGGTTAAAATGTTACTACTAGAGAATACCTTGATGCTAAAATATTACTACTAAAAATATCTCAATGTTAAAATGTTTTTACCAATATCAAAGTAATATCTGTTTGATCGAATACTTATCGTTTCTAAGACTATCTCTAGGTATTAACTGCAGAAGAGTTTGCCTTACCATAGGAGTATTCTACAGGTGGATCATCATGCAGCCACAATTCTTCCATCAACTCAGCTAGAGGATCAGCAGCAGACTTAGAGCCTGAAATGAAACGTTTCTACTAAATGAATGGGAATGTCAATTCTTATTATGCTTTACAGATCTTATAGCCAAATAACAAAAGTGATACTCATTCATTTTTCAATTGCGACATACAGTACAAGAATCGTCCTAGAAATTATACTCCTAGATCTTGTAGAAAGACATGCACCACCGTTCTGAAGGAAACTATAGACAAAAACAGAAGTAATAGGTTTGGTTGTTGTTGTTAGGTTGTTTTACCCCCGAGCAGAACTTTTTTGCACACCATGGGCTAAATGGCCATGTCAGAAGAACCCCAAAGGCTCAGAGAAGATTGGGTGAGGGGACCCACTGGGACAGCTGTTGGGAGACAGATGGCAGCTTCCCGACAACGCCATACTGCGTGTTCTTTAACGTCCCATCCGACGGACGGCGGCCTTTCCAAGCCCATCTGTGTCCTCTACTGACCATGGGCAGGGTGGGGAGTTTTGAGGAGATAAATCTCAACGCTGACCCAGCTGGGACTCGAACCTGGGAACTACAGATTAGGAGCCTGGCGCGCTACCGACTGAGCCACCCCCGCCCTAGCAATTGAAGGAAACTTTATTGAAGAGAACAATGTCGCCGACAGAAAAGTTTCTGGATGGAAGTGGGTAAAATGCAATACAGTATTTCTAACTGTTCGTAACTCTAAATATTCGTAACTAATTCCAAAAGGTAAAAGAAGAAAAGGGTAGGAAAAGGTTCTTTTAAGCATTTTTAGAGAAGGTAAAAGTTATAAGTAGACATGAGCTTTAATGCTATTTTATGTCTCCAAGGTAAGATTTGTGAAAAGGTGATTCTTTTATCTTCAGAGTGAAGTTCCACTTCTTTTTAGCAGAAGGATGCGAACGTTTGGAAACAATCTTTTTGTGTCAATCGTAAGCTAAATATATAATTCAAGCCTTGGTCAAAGAGTAGAATAGCTCAATATTTCAAGACAAATACAAGAGAACAATTTTTTTTATATAATATAACGACTCATTTCATAAAATTTTACTCATTTTGTAATATGTAGAAAAGTGTTTTTTCAGTAAGAAAAGAGACGCAATTTCAGAAGCATAAATTGTTATCTTATTGAAGAATAATTTTCAGAAATGCAAAAACATGCACATCAAATCATATTTTCGGTGTGGCTTGCACATGAATAAAAAGTTTGGTTGCTATGAGTCAATAAACTGGAATTTTTTAAACAATTAAAAAAATGTGGAGTTGGTTCCTGTAGAACAGTGGTTCTCAACCTTTTATGCTTCACGTACCCCATGGAAATGTGTATGTAACTGGCGTACCCCTTGTATAGATAGATAAAACTATAGTTATAGTATAACAATGGGAATAAAATAAAACATATACATCAGAGGTTCTCAACCTTTTATGCTTCACGTACCCACTGGAAATGTAATGTAACTGGCGTACCCCTTGAATAGATAGATAAAACTATAGTTATAGTATAACAATGGAAATAAAATAAAACACATATATTAGTGGTTCTCAACCTTTAATGCTTCACGTACCCTCTGGAAATGTGTATGTAACTGGCGTACCCCTTGTATAGATAGATAAAACTATAGTTATAGTATAACAATGGGAATAAAATAAAACACACACATATATATGTAAATATTAAATTTTGCATTCTTGAATTTCATATATAGATAAACACAAAAAATGACAGAAATATTTAACAAATCTTATAAAATTATAAACATTTTACTGGGTTATCAGTGAATTGCCAACTTAGCGACTTTGTTACTAGATCTAGCGACTTTTGAGCTCTCATGGCGACCCATAAAAATTTTACCGCTTACCCCAAGGGGTCTCAACGTACCCTACGTTGAGAACCCCTGCTCTAGAACTTTGAACAAAGCTTTAAGTTATCGCTACAATTTTTTACAATGAAAAATATTTTGATCATAATGACATTAAAATTTCTGAAATAATTCCTTTTTTGCAACAACATCTGAACACGATTTTTTTTCAAATAAATAAAATCATTTCTGACGTATTTTGAAATGAATATTCAAATTGAAATTGAAATGAATGAATGAAATTAAAAAATTAAAATTAAAATTCAGCAAGTCAAGGGCTTCTACATATCAGTTGTCGGAATCTTTTCCTTTTTTTGCAACAACATCTGATCAAGATTTTTTTTCAAATAAATAAAATCATTTCTGACGTATTTTGAAATGAATATTCAAATTGAAATTGAAATGAATGAATGAAATTAAAAAATTAAAATTAAAATTCAGCAAGTCAAGGGCTTCTACATATCAGTTGTCGGAATCTTTTCCTTTTTTTGCAACAACATCTGATCAAGATTTTTTTTCAAATAAATAAAATCATTTCTGACGTATTTTGAAATGAATATTCAAATTGAAATTGAAATGAATGAATGAAATTAAAAAATTAAAATTAAAATTCAGCAAGTCAAGGGCTTCTACATATCAGTTGTCGGAATCTTTTCCTTTTTTTGCAACAACATCTGATCAAGATTTTTTTTCAAATAAATAAAATCATTTCTGACGTATTTTGAAATGAATATTCAAATTGAAATTGAAATGAATGAATGAAATTAAAAAATTAAAATTAAAATTCAGCAAGTCAAGGGCTTCTACATATCAGTTGTCGGAATCTTTTCCTTTTTTTGCAACAACATCTGATCAAGATTTTTTTTCAAATAAATAAAATCATTTCTGACGTATTTTGAAATGAATATTCAAATTGAAATTGAAATGAATGAATGAAATTAAAAAATTAAAATTAAAATTCAGCAAGTCAAGGGCTTCTACATATCAGTTGTCGGAATCTTTTCCTTTTTTTGCAACAACATCTGATCAAGATTTTTTTTCAAATAAATAAAATCATTTCTGACGTATTTTGAAATGAATATTCAAATTGAAATTGAAATGAATGAATGAAATTAAAAAATTAAAATTAAAATTCAGCAAGTCAAGGGCTTCTACATATCAGTTTTCGGAATCTTTTCCTTTTTTTGCAACAACATCTGATCAAGATTTTTTTTTAAATAAATAAAACATTTCTGACGTATTTTGAAATGAATATTGTAATTGAAATGAATGAATGAAATTAAAAAAATTAAAATGAAAATTCAGCAAGTCAAGAGCTTCTACATGTCAGTTTACGGAATCTTTTCCTTTTTTGCAACAACATCTGAATAAGATTTTTTTTCAAATAAATAAATCATTTCTGACGTATTTTGAAATGAATACTGAAATTGAAATTGAAATGAATGAATGAATTTAAAAATTAAAATGAAAATTCAGCAAGTCAAGTGCTTCTACATATCAGTTTTCGGAATCTTTTCCTTTTTTTGCAACAACATCTGAACAAGATATTTTTTCAAATAAATAAAATCATTTCTGACGTATTTTGAAATGAATATTGAAATTGAAATTGAAATGAATCAATGAAATTAAAATGAAAATTCAGCAAGTCAAGGGCTTCTGCATATCAGTTTTCGGAATCTTTTCCTTTCAGTTATCCTATTTTTAACCATAACGAAAGATTTGATTACTGTCGTCAAGTGCTTTGACCCAAAGTGCATTTGTAACTCTCTCTTTGGGGAAAGATAATCCGGACTCTCCTATCACCTGCACAGATTTAGCTTCTCAGCTTCCTTCGTAAATGATGAGAGTCCTAAACGAACTCTTAATTTTCATTTTTAAGAAAGTATATGTTCTATTTATACGCTATGTTTTCCTGAGCTATTTAGAGTGTCTTATACGGAAAGTGTTGCAAACTCATTATCTACTTTCTAGTTGCTGGTCGCCATGTTGTTTCAAAACCATTAATGGAGCTGCTACTCTAGGCACTGGTTCAACTGCAGTGTTGTGATTAAATTTATATTTTAAATGTTTACGACATTTTGTTAACGCGGGCCGCATTAGAACTGGGAAATTTGTAAGTGGACCGCACTAGAGGGATTAGGAGGGTGTACAATATGTACAAAAAATAAATGTTTGTTTATTTTCATATGTCGATTTATTATTACAAAAAAATGCATATGTCTACGGTATTTCCCAACCTTCTCTGAGCCTTCGGGGTCCATGTGACCTGGCCATTTAGCCCATGGTGTGCAAAAAAGTGCCGCTCAGAGGTAAAAAACCCCAACCCAACCCTAAAGGCCTCAGAAAGAGAGGGAGTCCTAGGATGCAGTGGGCAATGTTAAACAGGACCTTATTAGAATTGGGGTGCGGTGGCCAGATGCAGCAGATGTAGCTCAAGACAGACTTGCATGGAGAACAAAATTGCACGGTCTGGTTGGACCTCCGTAGCCCATGGCTGCTTAAGGATGATGATGATGATGAAATGGAAACAATTGCATTGGACTTCCAATTGATCAAACACTGTCTATGAAGGGATTTTCGCACTTTCAAGTAAAAACAACGAAACAACTGACGATTTGCTCTGAAGGATTTTATAAATAGAAAAAAGTAGTTAATTATAGACTGCCGCAAACTAATTTATTAACCAAAAGAAAAAAAAAAAATCGTTATTTCTAAAGAAACCATTACCTTCTTTAGGTGATTTCGATTTCCTTCCAGACATTTCTGTTACCTGAAAAAATTTAAAAAGCTCTATATATATATGTATATTTTATGCGCAAATTTCAATGATTATGCTTCAATATTATATCGCATATTTTTTAATCATTCTACTTTATGAGCTAATTATTCGCTTAATTGCATTACCTTGACATGGAAAGCTCTTTTCTCTTAAAAAGCTGTCCAGTGCTTTCCTTTCTCCACCAGTTTAAAGTTCTTGGAGTGGGGCGGGGGTGGCTCAGTCGGTAGTGCGCCAGGCTCGTAATCTGTAGTTCCCAGTTCGAGTCCCAGCTGGGTCAGCGTTGAGTTTATTTCCGCAAAATTCCCTGCCCTGCCCACGGTCAGTAGGGGACACCGATAGGCTTGGAAAGGCCGCCGTCCGTCGGATGGGACGATAAGCAGTGGCGCCGTGTGAGGGAGAGCCATACCCTGTGCACGTTAAAGAACACGCTGGATGGCCTTGATGGGAGGCTACCATCTGTCTCCCAACAGCTGTTCCAGTGGGTCCCCTCCCCCAACCTTCTCTGAGCCTTCGGGGTCCATGTGACCTCGCCATTTAGCCCATGGTGTGCAAAAAACTGCCGCTCAGAGGTAAAACAACCCAACCCAACCTCCCCCCCCCCAATTCCCACCCTGCTCTCTACGAGAAAGGGGAACACCGATGGGCGAGGGGGCGGGGTGGCTCAGTCGGTAGCGCGCCAGGCTCGTAATCTGTAGTTCCCAGTTCGAGTCCCAGCTGGGTCAGCGTTGAATTTATTTCCGCAAAATTCCCTGCCCACGGTCAGTAGGGGACACCGATGAGCTTGGAAAGGCCGCCGCCCGTCGGATGGGACGTTAAGCCGTGGCCCCGTGTGAGGGAGAGCCATACCCTGTGCACGTAGAAGAACACCCTGGATGGCCTTGACGGGAGGCTACCATCTGTCTCCCAACAGCTGTTCCAGTGGGTCCCTTCCCCAACCTTCTCTGAGCCTTCGGGGTCCTTGTGACCTGGCCATTTATCCCATGGTGTGCAAAAAAAGTGCCGCTCAGAGGTAAAACAACCCAAACCATTTCCCCCTGCATCCCGGTCTGTTTTAGGAAATAATTTTTCCTTTGCAGTTGTAAAGGATGCTTCTTCCAACATATTAATACATTGGTTTGCATAAATTAAGGAACGACCCTATGTTAAGTCAATGGGAAGCTAACGTCAAAGCTCTATAACTTCTAAAATAAGTTTTATTTTTGTTTTGAAAAATGTAATTGCAGATAAAGATCTCAATCAAATAAATAATTCGTATGGAGGAAAAATATCCGATGTACTCAGGGCCGGATTAAGAAATTGGGAGCGCTGCAGCCAACTTCTAAATGATAACCTCTATCCATTTAAGTTGAAATTTTATCAGCTTTTTAATTTACAAATAAATATTTAAACTTTTATTCAGTGAGAAATGTCCACAAACAATACATAAGCTTATATGCTATACTTTCCAGCTTTAGTTTTCCCAATCCCGGGACCTGGAGCCATGGCTCCATCTGTAATCCGGCCGTGGATGTAGGCCGTCTGTTTTAAAGTCGCATTTCATCTGATCGGTATCTTCGACATATATAGGGAGCAGGGGTTACTTCAATCGGGAAGCACGCCATACTCGTCATCTGTAGGTTTGAGTCACATTTGTACCAATTTTTTTTTTTCAATTCAAATCAATTTTTATTCAACATAGATATATATCAATACAAAAATTTATGAGATATACCCAGCTAAAGCAACTGAATACTTGAGCGCTGGTGTATAATTATGACAGAAATATAAATACAAAATATTAAAGGCAACAATTGATAATTGCAACAATCAATGATGGAGAAGTCAAAAAAATTGGTTTTACATACAGCTATCATTCATTGTTTAGTATCCATTCAGAAAGAGATTTATTAAATAAATATTTAGAAGTAATTTTCTTCATTGTATCTGGAATACTGTTGTATAATTTAGTCCCAATATAGTTTATATTACGGGTAGTAGCTTGCTTTGATATGCGTGGTATTTGCAATTTAAAAGATGAGTCTCTAAGTGGTATATATGTCTGTCGAACCTGAAATAGATGTCAATTGAAATGGACATATTCAATAATTTTTAAAATGTAAATTTGAGACAGAGTCAGTAACCCCAACTTCTTAAATATCGGACGAGATTCAGAGAAGCGACCTTTATGGTCAATAATTCTAACTATAAATTTTTGGAGAATCAACAGCCTGTTTAAGTTTGTTTTTGCAGCTCCTCCCCAGGCTTTTATTGCATATTGTAGCTGACTATATACAGAAGCAGAATACAACATTTTTAAACTTGTTTTATCGAGTAAGAATTTTAGTGTATAAAATTTTGCTATGAATGGTTTTATTTTGTCCACAGTATAATCAGTGTGATACTTCCATGAAAGGTTTTTATCAATAATCACTCCTAGGTATTTAATTTGGTCAACCTTCGTAAGACGTTCGCAACTGCAATTTAGGATGTTGTAACAGTCCTTGTGATGAGAAACCACTACAGAGTCACTGCTACCATCAGTTGATGCCTTCAACTGGAATTTTATATAGCATGTTTTAGCTTTTTTTAAACTTAATTTATTCAACATTAGCCATTGATAGAAACGATGAATATCTCTGTTTGCCATTTGGTATAATTGCTCGTTGGTGTTACTTTTGTATAACAAAACAGTATCATCAGCATAAGAAATAATTTCTGCCTCACATTTTTTGTCAAATATATCGTTTACATATAATATAAATAGCAGAGGTCCCAATACAGAACCTTGTGGTACACCTGTATTAATATTTTTCATAGAACTATATATATCATTTATCCTTACGATTTGTGAACGATTTTCCAAGTAGGATTTTAGCCATGTAAAACTGGTACCTCTGATTCCATATTTATAAAGTTTAGCCAGCAATATTTCATGATTTACTAAATCAAAAGATTTGATAAGTCCAAAAAAATTGCGAGTGTTTTAAAATCTTTATCTAGAGACCACGTTAGTGAATTTATTAAATGTAAAATAGCATCTTCTGTGCTTTTTTTCTGCTGAAATCCACATTGGTTTTTTGCTATTATGTTAAACTTTAATAAAAAATTGTTCAACCTGACAGAAAATAACTTTTCCAATATTTTTGACATTATCGGAAGTAAAGCAATAGGTCGATAATGGATGAATATATATGATATAATAGGATGAATTTTGAACAAAGATTCCAATTGCCTGCTAATTAGCCAACGTCTTGCTAATCACCAATCATTTGAGAAGCTGTAGAGTGATCAGGTTTAAGGAAAAGATCCGGGAACTTTGAATATTAAATTTCAGAGATTGAGAAGACGACCACTTAAAGCGGGGACATCTTCTCACTTGAATTTGACACCTCTCAAATTCAAAACTTGCATTCAAGATTACTATTCACTTAGTAAAATATCTACTCATGCTATACAGTTAATTTAATGTTTAAAATAATATCTAAAAAAATTTCAGGGGACACTTTCGAGGACACTTATTTTTAACGGACAGAGCTTTTCCTCTAAAAACTGTCGCTGGAAAACGGGGACTTCCGGTCACCCTACTGTAAACAAATTAGTGCTTCCTAGAGAAATAGTTAACTTAAAAAAAATTTGTGATTTTAAAGATAAATTATTTCAGTGGTTGATGAAAAAGTGATGTTTTTATTTGGAAACTTTCACCATTTTGTCGTTTTTTTTCTCATTTATTCCTTTTTTTCTGTCCTTCATTTTTTTGTACTACAGAGGCAATCTAGATCATATCTGTAAAAACATATAGAGGGTGAATCTGAAAAAGTGGACAAAACTTTACGGGGTGGTAGAACGCAGCTATACGAGCAATATTCGTCATAGAATGTATGGTCGGAATGCAAGCGTTGAGAAGTTAAAAGATAGTTTTCCACTGTCACATTTAAAGAATGCACACAAGAAGGAGAGGAGATAGTTTGTGCCTCACTTGCATTCCCGTCCGCCGCACCGTACACAAAGTGCATATCCGCCATTTCGTGGTTAGTATAACCAGCCATCCTCTGGGCAATCCACGGTAGAAATGCGGTTGGGTGCGAGGACCGACCCTTTTATACCATTTCCAACGCCACCTAGCGGCTCGCCGTTTGCTTTCCGCCAATACTTTCTATGACGAATATTGCTCGTATAGCTGCGTTCTACCACCCGGTAAAGTTTTGCCCACTTTTTCAGATTCACCCTGTATGTACATTCCCGCTGATAAGCTTCGGCTTAGTGGGATTTTTATGTAATATAATTATAGATAATACTTATTGAAAATTAATTTGAATTTGAATTTGAAAAAACTTCACACTTGGGAAGCAGGTTAAGAATTTTGTCTGCCGATTATGATGGTCGTTTCATGCGTTCCGTTCAGATTGTCAACTTTGTTAGCCCTTGATTGGTAATAACATTCATAATGAAAGCTTGATGGACTCAGCCCCTAATTCTTTAATCATTAATGAGAGTTCTCATTCAATCTTTGTCTTAATCTTCACGCTCAAGATATGACATAGCATATGAATAACATTAGGAGTCAATATATTTATCAATACACGGGCGGGAATGGCTCAGTCGGTAGCCCACCAGGTTCGAGTCGCAGCTGGGGAAGGGTTGAAATTTATCTCCGTAAACTCCCCGCGCTGCCTACGGTCAGTAGGGGACACCGATGGTCTTGTGAAGTCCGCCGGATGGGACGTAAAGCCGTGGTCTCGTGTGCGGGAAAGCCATACCGTGTGCACATTAAAGAACACGCTGGATGGCCTTGACGGGAGGCTACCAGTTATCCAGTGGGTCTCCTCCCCCCTACGTTCTCTGAGCCTTCGGGGTCCTTGTGATCTGGCCATTTAGCCCATTGTGTGCAAAAAAAGTATCGCTCAGAGATCAAACATTTGGTAAAATTATTATATCGTCTATTATATATATCGTCTAGAATATAATATTAATATATTGTAGACGCGAAATTTTACACTGACCCCCTGTCTTTAGTGTAAACCTTTTTGCATTGTACTTAGCTGAAATGGTAATTTCATACTTGAAGGAACAAGGTTTTCTAATGATTAGTTGAGCGAGGTTCTCTTTAATGCCTAACTTAGTAGAGCATTTGAATGTTTAACTGCATTTTTCATGCTAAATTGAGTCTTATAGGCTGGGTCTTCAGATGTGTACTGATTCCCAGTCTGAAGAATTAAATAAATGTTGAGTTGTTTTTCTTCTCAGCGGCACATTTTTTGGCGCATAATGGGCGAAATGGCCAGGTCATCAGGACCCCGAGGACTCAGAGAAGGGACAGCTCAGGACTGGACAGCTATTGGGAGACGGAAGCCTCCATCAAAGCCATCAGCGTGTTCTTTAACGTCCATAGGGTATAGCTCTCTCTCACACGGTTTAACAGTTTAACGTCTCATCTGACGGATGGCGGCCTTTCCAAGCCCATCGTTGATCCCTACAGACCGTGGGCAGGGCGAGGAGTTTTGCGGAGAAAAATCTTCACGGTGGCCAGGTGGAACTTGAACCTTAGAACCGCAGATTACGAGCTTGGCGTGGTGCCAACGGAGCCACTCCTCCCTACCCCTAGATAAATCAAGTACTTTAATATTTGAGTCAGGTGTTGTGATTAAGTTGGGTTGAGTTGTTTTACCTCTGAGAGGCACTTTTTTGCACACCATGGGGTAAATGGCCAGGTCACAAGGACCCCGAAGGCTGAGAGAAGGTTGGGGGAGGGGACCCACTGGAACAGATGTTGGGAGACAGATGGTAGCCTCCCGTCAAGGCCATCCAGCGTGTTCTTTAACGTGCACAGGGTATGGCTCTCCCGCACACGGAGCCACGGCTTAACGTCCTATCCGACGGACGGCGGCTTTTCCAAGCCCATCGGTGTCCCCTACTGACAGTCGGCAGGGCGGGGAATTTTTCGGAGATAAATCTCAACGCTGACCCAGCTGGGACTCGAGAACCTGGGAGCTACAGATTAAGAGCCTGGCGCGCTAAAGACTGAGCCACCCCCGCCCCACATGTTATGATTAAGGATCCGGTATTTCAATGTTTGAAATTGTAAAGAGGCATCTCTCCATGTTTCTTTTCAAATTTGTAGATTCGACGAGTCTCTTCTTCTTTGGCTTCTTCTTTAGTATTTGTTCTCTTAAAACGAACTACCAGTTCCTCTTCGTCATCTCTTACAACTTCATCGATGGCTTGATTACCATAGCGATGATTCTTTATCCTTTGACGGAGTTTTCCACTCTCGCCTATGTAAATGGGGGTTTCGTCGTCTTTGTATTTGAACTCGTATACCCCAGGACTGTAAGGGGCGCTGTCTGCTCCTTCCTCGTAACTTTTCCATGACGTCATCTTCTTTGGTGACCTTTTTCGCTCTTAAAGAAATCGAAAGGAAGAAAGAGCAATTATCAGATTATATAAAAGGGATTTTGAGAAACGAATGCTATGAAACTATACACAAAAGTGTTTAAAAAGTACTTTACAGTTTATTGTTTTCCTTCTTAAAATATATGTTCAGTTAAGAAATATGATAAAATAACCTAAAAAAAAATTAGCAAGTGGTTTAAAATGAGTTCGAGTCCCGGATAAGGCATGGTTGTATGTGTTGTTTTTCTGCTGAGGTCCTGCCATCCTCTCAGATCTTCTACTTTGGCATATAAACTGACAGGCTCCTGTCAGACCTCTGTGGCAAGCAGCTGCTTGAGGGGGTATTTATTTATTTATTTTAAAATGAAAAAGAGAACATTTAAATGACTTGAATTTAAATCAGATTTAGAGCTGTTGAGTTGGGTTGTTTTTCCTCTGAGCGGCACTTTTTTTCAGACAATGGGCTAAATGGCGAGGTAACGAAGACCTCAAGGAATTAGGCAAAGTTGGAGGGTTGGAGCACACTGGACAATGAGACAGGTGAAAGTCTCCAGTGAAGGCCATCTACCGTGTTTCTGAAGAGAGTAGCAATTTTTCTTTCCCCTTTGAAAATGTTAGTGAAGATAATAAAGGCAATTTTTTCATCATTTTAAAAGAAAATATTTGAAGGTATATTGAACATATAACTATCTTTCTTCTTGTGTCACAATACTTTTTTTATGGCCCCTCCATAAATTTTTCTTCCCTCTTCTCTCTCGAAATTTTTTTGGATATGGGCCGGATATCTTCTCTTGAATTGTAAATGCTACAGAAATTCTCGATATCGAAACCTTACTGCTACAAAGCATCTCGAAGTTAAAATACCGCTGTAACAGACTAACTCGATGCAAAATATTACTACTGCAAAATATCTTGATGTTTAAATGCTATTATTAGAAAATGTCATGATGTTAAAATGTTAATATTAGAAAATATCTTGTGTTAAAATCCTACTATTAGAGAATATCACGATGTTAAAATGCTACCATTAGAGAACAGCATGATGTTAAAGTGTTACTATTAGAGAACATCACGACGTTAAAATGTTACTATTAGAGAATATCACGAAGTTAAAAATGCTACTATTATACAATATCATGATGTTAAAATGCTACAATTAGAGGATATCATGATGTTAAAATGCTACTATTAGAGGATATCATTATGTTAAAATGCTACTATTAGAAGATATCATGATGTTAAAATGTTCTATTAGAGAACATCACGTTGTTAAAAATGCTACTATTAGAGAATATCATGATGATAAAATGCTACTATTAGAGAATATCATGATGTTAAAATGTTACTTTTAGAGAATATCATGGTGTTAAAATGGTACTATTAGAGGATATCATGATGTTAAAATGCTACTATTAGAGGATATCATGATGTTAAAATGCTACTATTAGATGATATCACGATGTTAAAATGGTACTATTAGAGAATATCACGATGTTAAAATGTTCTTAGAGAATATCAGGTTGTTAAAAATGCTACTATTAGAGAATATCATGATGATAAAATGCTACTATTAGAGAATATCATGATGTTAAAATGTTACTTTTAGAGAATATCATGGTGTTAAAATGGTACTATTAGAGGATATCATGATGTTAAAATGCTACTATTAGAGAATATCATGATGTTAAAATGCTACTATTAGAGGATATCATGATGTTAAAATGCTACTATTAGAGAATATCACGATGTTAAATGTTCTATTAGAGAATATCACGTTGTTAAAAATGATACTATTAGAGAATATCTTGATGATAAAATGCTACTATTAGACAATATCATGGTGTTAAAATGCTACTATCAGAGAATATCACGTTGTTAAACTGATACAGTTAGAGAACATCATGATGTTAAAATGCTACTATTAGAGAACATCATGACGTTAAAATGTTATTATTAGACAATATGATGAGGTTAAAATGTTACTACTAGAGAATACCTTGATGCTAAAATATTACTGCTAAAAATATCTCAATGTTGAAATGTTTTTGCCAATATCAAAGTAATATCTGTTTGATCGAATATTTATCGTTTCTAAGGCTATCTCTAGGTATTAACTGCAGAAGAGTTTGCCTTACCATAGGAGTATTCTTCAGGTGGATCGTCATGCAGCCACAATTTTTCCATCAACTCAGCTAGAGGATCAGCAGCAGACTTAGAGCCTGAAATGAAACGTTTCTACTAAATGAATGGGAATGTCAATTCTTATTATGCTTTACAGATCTTATAGCTAAATAACAAAAGTGATACTCATTCATTTTTCAATTGCGACATACAGTACAGGAATGATCCTAGAAATTATACTCCTAGATCTTGTAGAAAGACATGCACCACCGTTCTCAAGGAAACTATAGTCAAAAACAGAAGTAATAGGTTGGGTTGTTGTTGTTGGGTTGTTTTATCCCCGAGCGGCACTTTTTTGCACACCATGGGCTAAATGGCCATGTCAGAAGGACCCCAAAGGCTCAGAGAAGGTTGGGTGAGGGGACCCACTGGGACAGCTGTTGGGAGACAGATGGCAGCTTCCCGACAAGGCCATCCAGCGTGTTCTTTAACGTGCACAGGGTGTGGCTGTGTTGCACACGGTGTCACGGCTTAACGTCCCATCCGACGGACGGCGGCCTTTCCAAGCCCATCTGTGTCCCCTACTGACCATGGGCAGGGTGGGGAGTTTTGGGGAGATAAATCTCAACGCTGACCCAGCTGGGACTCGAACCTGGGAACTACTGATTAGAAGCCTGTCGCGCTACCGACTGAGCCACCCCCGCCTTAGCAATTGAAATAAACTTTTTTGAAGAGAACAATGTCGCCGACAGAAAAGTTTCTGGATGGAAGTGGGTAAAATGCAATACAGTATTTCTAACTGTTCGTAACTCTAAATACTCGTAACTAATTTCAAAAGGTAAAAGAAGAAAAGGGTAGGAAAAGGTTCTTTTAAGCATTTTTAGAGAAGGTAAAAGTTATAAGTAGACATGAGCTTTAATGCTATTTTATGTCTCCAAGGTAAGATTTGGGAAAAGGTGATTCTTTTACCTTCACAATGAAGTTTCACTTCTTTTTAGCAGAAGGATGCGAACGTTTGGAAACAATCTTTTTGTCTCAATCGTAAGCTAAATATATAATTCAAGCCTTGGTCAAAGAGTAGAATAGCTCAATTTTTCAACACAAATACAAGAGAACAATTTTTTTATATAAAATAACGACTCATTTCATAAAATTTTACTCATTTTGTAATATGTAGAAAAGTGTTTTTTCAGTAAGAAAAGAGACGCAATTTCAGAAGCATAAGTTGTTATCTTATTGAAGAATAATTTTCAGAAATGCAAAAACATGCACATCAAATCAAGTTTTTGGTGTGGCTTGCACATGAATAAAAAGTTTGGTTGATATGAGTCAATAAACTGGAATTTTTTAAACAATTAAAAAAATGTGGAGTTGGTTCCTGTAGAACAGTGGTTCTCAACCTTTTATGCTTCACGTACCCCCTGGAAATGTGTATGTAACTGGCGTACCCCTTGTATAGATAGATAAAATTATAGTTATTGTATAACAATGGGAATAAAATAAAACATATATATCAGTAGTTCTCAACCTTTTATGCTTCACGTATCCCCTGGAAATGTGTATATAACTGGCGTACCCCTTGTATAGATAGATAAAACTATATTTATAGTATAATAATGGAAATAAATAAAACATATATATCAGTGGTTCTCAAGCTTTTATGCTTCACGTACCCCCTGGAAATGTGTATGTAACTGGCGTACCCCTTGTATAGATAGATAAAACTATAGTTATAGTATAACAATGGAAATAAAAAAAAACATATCTATTTAACAGTGGTTATCAACCTTTTATGCTTCACGTACCCCTTGGAAATGTGTATGTAACTGGCGTACCCCTTGTATAGATAGATAAATCTATAGTTATAGTATAACAATGGAAATAAAATAAAACATATCTATCTAACAGTGGTTCTCAACCTTTTATGCTTCACGTACCCCCTGGAAATGTGTATGTAACTGGCGTACCCCTTGTATAGATAGATAAAACTATAGTTGTAGTATAACAATGGGAATAAAATAAAACATATACGTCAGTGGGTCTCAACCTTTTATGCTTCACGTACCCCCTGGAAATGTGTATGTAACTGGCGTACCCCTTGTATAGATAGATAAAACTATAGTTGTAGTATAACAATGGGAATAAAATAAAACATATACGTCAGTGGGTCTCAACCTTTTATGCTTCACGTACCCCCTGGAAATGTGTATGTAACTGGCGTACCCCTTGTATAGATAGATAAAACTATAGTTATAGTATAACAATGGGAATAAAATAAAACATATATATCAGTGGTTCTCAACCTTTTATGCTTCACGTACCCTCTGGAAATGTGTATGTAACTGGCGTACCCCTTGTATAGATAGATAAAACTATAGTTATAGTATAACAATGGGAATAAAATAAAACATATATATCAGTGGTTCTCAACCTTTTATGCTTCACGTACCTTCACGTACGTATTTCCAAGAGCTTCTACATGTCAGTTTTCGGAATCTTTTCCTTTTTGGCAACAACATCCGAACAAGATTTTCTTTCAAATAAATAAAACATTTCTGACGTATTTTGAAATGAATATTGAAATTGAAATTAATGAATGAAATTAAAAAATTAAAATTAAAATTCAGCAAGTCAAGGGCTTCTACATATCAGTTTTCGGAATCTTTTCCTTTTTTTGCAACAACATCTGAACAAGATATTTTTTCAAATAAATAAAATCATTTCTGACGTATTTTGAAATGAATATTGAAATTGAAATTGAAATGAATCAATGAAATTAAAATGAAAATTCAGCAAGTCAAGGACTTCTACATATCAGTTTTCGGAATCTTTTCCTTTTTTGCAACAACATCTGAGCAAGTTTTTTTTCAAATAAATAAAATCATTTCTGACGTATTTTGAAATGAATATTGAAATTGAAATTGAAATGAATCAATGAAATTAAAATGAAAATTCAGCAAGTCAAGGGCTTCTGCATATCAGTTTTCGGAATCTTTTCCTTTCAGTTATCCTATTTTTAACCATAACGAAAGATTTGATTACTGTCGTCAAGTGCTTTGACCCAAAGTGCATTTGTAACTCTCTCTTTGGGGAAAGATAATCCGGACTCTCCTATCACCTGCACAGATTTAGCTTCTCAGCTTCCTTCGTAAATGATGAGAGTCCTAAACGAACTCTTAATTTTCATTTTTAAGAAAGTATATGTTCTATTTATACGCTATGTTTTCCTGAGCTATTTAGAGTGTCTTATACGGAAAGTGTTGCAAACTCATTATCTACTTTCTAGTTGCTGGTCGCCATGTTGTTTCAAAACCATTAATGGAGCTGCTACTCTAGGCACTGGTTCAACTGCAGTGTTGTGATTAAATTTATATTTTAAATGTTTACGACATTTTGTTAACGCGGGCCGCATTAGAACTGGGAAATTTGTAAGTGGACCGCACTAGAGGGATTAGGAGGGTGTACAATATGTACAAAAAATAAATGTTTGTTTATTTTCATATGTCGATTTATTATTACAAAAAAATGCATATGTCTACGGTATTTCCCAACCTTCTCTGAGCCTTCGGGGTCCATGTGACCTGGCCATTTAGCCCATGGTGTGCAAAAAAGTGCCGCTGAGAGGTAAAAAAACCCAACCCAACCCTAAAGGCTTCAGAAAGTGAGGGAGTCCTAGGATGCAGTGGGCAATGTTAAACAGGACCTTATTAGAATTGGGGTGCAGTGGCCAGATGCAGCAGATGCAGCTCAAGACAGACTTGCATGGAGAACAAAATTGCACGGTCTGGTTGGACCTCCGGAGCTCATGGCTGCTTGAGGATGATGATGATGAAATGGAAACAATTGCATTGGACTTCCAATTGATCAAACACTGCCTATGAAGGGATTTTCGCACTTTCAAGTAAAAACAACGAAACAACTGACGATTTGCTCTGAAGGATTTTATAAATAGAAAAAAGTAGTTAATTATAGACTGCCGCGAACTAATTTATTAACCAAAAGAAAAAAAAAATTATTTCTAAAGAAACCTTTACCTTCTTTAGGTGATTTCGATTTCCTTCCAGACATTTCTGTTACCTGAAAAAATTTAAAAAACTGTATATATATATATGTATATTTTATGCGCAAATTTCAATGATATTGCTTCAATATTATATCGCATATTTTTTAATCATTCTACTTTATAAGCTAATTATTCGCTTAATTGCATTACCTTGACATGGAAAGCTCTTTTCTCTTAAAAAGCTGTCCAGTGCTTTCCTTTCTCCACCAGTTTAAAGTTCTTGGAGTGGGGCGGGGGTGGCTCAGTCGGTAGCGCGCCAGGCTCGTAATCTGTAGTTCGCAGTTCGAGTCCCAGCTGGGTCAGCGTTGAGTTTATTTCCGAAAAATTCCCTGCCCTGCCCACGGTCAATAGGGGACACAGATAGGCTTGGAAAGGCCGCCGTCCGTCGGATGGGACGTTAAGCCGTGGCGCCGTGTGCAGGAGAGCCATACCCTGTGCACGTTAAAGAACACGCTGGATGGCCTTGACGGGAGGCTACCATCTGTCTCCCAACAGCTGTTCCAGTGGGTCCCCTCCCCCAACCTTCTCTGAGCCTTCGGGGTCCATGTGACCTGGCCATTTAGCCCATGGTGTGCAAAAAAGTGCCGCTCAGAGGTAAAACAACCCAAAGTTCTTGGAGTCCTTGAGACCTGAAATTTAATCCGTTGTGCAAAAAAAAAAATACTTTTCAGAAGTAAAGCAAACTAAAGTCCTCAAGGGAAAGCAAAATCATTTAACTCATTCTATTTCAAGTAGAATTTCGAGAAATATAAGCTCATAATGGTAAAATAAAAGTTATAAGCTATGAATTTAAAAGTCACGAAATAATTCTAAAAGAGATTCTTCTAACTCAAACTGAACTTTTGTTGCTGTCACATTGGACGCATTCAGTTGAAGGGAGCAAGTCTCTGCCGCACACCGTCGTAATTTGACCTTATATATGTCTAATAATCAATAAAAGATATGAACTATGGTATAATTGTGCTTTCATGCCATCCTCCTCAAACGAACAAAATTATTTCTTATTGTTTTACGATTTTCAATAATACAAAATGTTTTGACCTGGCACTTTTTCTTCTTTTACATCCTTCTTCCTGTCTGGACCTATTTGTAAAGGGGGCCTCGGCACTCTTATCATCAGGTCCATAGGCATAGTGGGCTGTGGGTGCTGATGTTGACCTGGCACGTCGATCGTGTCTGTACCCTATTGTCCGAGACACCCTAACGTCCCCGAAGGACACGTGACCTCATCCGGCGGGGTGGTTGAAACTGAGACTTGCGTGCGGACTACGAGACAGTTCGGATGTGAGACGATTGTCTGCAGCTAGCATAAGCTTTGTCCGTATCTAGCGGTGAGGCTCATATAGCCCGTGTGTATTCGCCTAGTGACTGTACCGAGTGGACAGTCACTGTATGTATATAGCTAATGTGTAAATAAATATTGTACATAATTGAAATATCTGAGCTTGTGTATTCGGCCACCTAAGTTATCATCCTGACGAGATAGTACCCTTCTGCAAACGCTCACACACACATAGTTAGAAAAAGAACCCAGCCCAGACAGGCAAAGAAGAGTGCTGTCTACAAGTATAATTCTTTAAATTGATTTAAAAAATCTTTTCCTTAATAATTCTTTCAAACGTTCCAATCTCAAAACTTGTTTTAGAAGATTAAACTAGAAAATTTTTTAATTATCAAAAGCTTTTTTAACTTTTAAAACTTAATTTTCGCATTTGAATTTAAATTTTTTTTTTCTGTACCAAGAAATTTACCCAAGTATCCTAATTAGGTATATTTTACATCTAGACTAGTGATTCCCAAACTTTTCGCCGCCACGAACTCTCTGCGAATTTTCATTCTTTTTGCGGAAGCCCTATAAATATTTTTGGAAGCTCACTTCCCAACTGGCGGGGGTGACTCAGTCGGTAGCGCGCCAGGCTCGTAATCTGTAGTTCCCAGGTTCGAGTCCCAGCTGGGTCAGCGTTGAGATTTATCTCCGGAAAAATTCCCCGCCCTGCCCACGGACAGTAGGGGATACCGATGAGCTTGGAAAGGCCGCCGTCCGTCGGATGGGACGTTAATCCGTGGCCCCGTGTGTGGGCGAGCCATACCCTGTGCACGTTAAAGAACACGCTGGATGGCCTTGACGGGAGGCTACCATCTGTCTTCCAACAGCCGTTCCAGTGGGTCCCCTCTCTGAGCCTTCGGGGTCCTTATGACCTGGCCATTTAACCCATGGTGTGCAAAAAAGTGCCGCTCAGAGGTAAAACAACCCAACCCACTTCCCAACATTACCTGATATATTTTCAATAAAATCTAAATAGTTAGGGATATTTCAACTATGTACAATATTTATCTAAAAACTAGCAGTGAAGATTCCCCAAAAGCGCCAAGAATGAGTCATATATCTAGTTTCTTTAACTGCTGTTCATTTTATGGCTATATTCAATTTGAATCTAATCATTTGAGTGGAGAAATCTGATGCTCCAGAAATTCTTATTTCATCAACAACCCATTTCATCTTGTGATCATCATGACTTAAAGCGGTTGGATTGTTGCATTTCTGGGCGGCACATATGCACAGAATAGGCTAAACGGCCAGGTCACGAGGATTTGGGTTGGGTTGTTTTACCTCTGAGCGGCACTTTTTTGCACACCATGGGCTAAATGGCCAGGTCACATGGACCCCGAAGGCTCAGAGAAGGTTGGGGGAGGGCACCCACTGGAACAGCTATTGGGAGACAGATGGTAGCCTCCCGTCAAGGCCATCCAGCGAGTTCTTTAACGTGCACAGAGTATGACTCTCCCGCACACGGGGCCACGGCTTAACGTCCCATCCGACGGACGACGGCCTTTCCAAGCCCATCAGTGTCCCCTACTGACCGTGGGCAGGGCGGGGAATTTTGCGGAGATAAATCTCAACGCTGACCCAGCTGGGACTCGAACCTGGGAACTACAGATTACGAGACTGGCGCGCTACCGACTAAGCCACCCCCGCCCCAGGACTCCGAGGATCTGAGAAGGCTGGGGAAAGGGGACCGGAACTGATAGGAGACAGATGGAAGCTTCTCGTTAAGACCATAATGTGTTCTTTAAAGTGCACAGATATCGACTCTGCTGCACAGGAACCACGACTTAACGTTCCCATCTGGCGGACGGCGAAAAATTCAAGCCCACCGGTGTTATATACTGACAGAGGGCAGGGAGGAGAGTTATCTTTGGGACTCGAACCTGGTACCTGAAGATTAGAAACTGGTGCGCTATCGACCGAGACACCCTTGCCCTTGTAATCGCGGTAAATTTTACTGTCCGTTAGAGATTTCGGAAATATTTATAAAAGCACGCTGATCTCCCTTAGTATCTTCGCAGAGCTTTAGGAATCCCGGGGACTGCCGGCTGGGAACCGCTGATGTAGACGCGGTTGAAGGGTTTCGTTTTTTAGCTTTGAAACTTTGGCAACATAAAAAAATTTATTCACTCCTCAGGGATCCCAAGGTCTACGGAAATCTGATTAGAACTTGCCAGTAGAATATATATGAAGAATATCTGTGAAGAAGTCAAAATTTCTGCAGAAAGAGAACTTACCTCAGGGAGGGTTGGGTTGTTTTATCTCTGAGCGGCACTTTTTTGCACACCATGGGCTAAATGGCCAGGTCACATGGACCCAGAAGGCTCAGAGAAGGTTGGGGGAGGGGACCCACTGGAACAGCTGTTGGGAGATAGATGGTAGCCATCCGTCAAGGCCATCCGGCGTGTTCTTTAACGTGCACAGGGTATGGCTCTCCCGCACACGGGGCCACGGCTTAACGTCCCATCCGACGGACGGCGGTCTTTCCAAGCCCATCGGTGTCCCCTACTGACCGTGGGCAGGGCGGGTAATTTTGCGGAGATAAATCTCAACGCTGACCCAGCTGGGACTCGAACCTGGGAACTACAGATTACGCGCCTGGCGCGCTACCGACTGAGCCACCCCCGCCCCCACCTCAGGGAGAAAATCCTTGCTTTATGCGGATTCGAACCTGGAGCTTTTTAACTAAAAATCCAAGTACGCTAACCACACCCGAACGACAAAAACAGAAAAAAAAAGTGTAAATGAAAGTACCTATACATTTAAGAATGTGCATTATCCGTAATTAGATATTATCCTCTTCCAGCCAAGAATAAGAAAACGACATTAATGTACAACAAAAAGTACGACACTTACCTTGAATCTACGTGATGTGGTGTGAATATTACGTAGGTTTCGGTTACTGAATCGATTGTCGATCGCTGCAAGTTGTCATCTCTGGGTCTGGTGATTCCTCCAGCAGGAAAAGGATTTTGCACATCAGACCTGCGCAGTTGTTTATCGCAGCTTGTCCGGGAAGTTGATGCTCTGCCTGGGTTGAGCCGGTTGAGCTCATAGATTATTATTTGTTGGTATTTGCAGCATTGATTAAACTATGATATTAAACGCAGGAAGAAGTTTGTGTATAATAGCTGCATTTGATTAAATACAAGACAAGCGTTTTTGTTCGTTTTTTCGTATTTAGCTTTTAAATATACAGCCAATTATTACTTTAACTGAACTTCCCTAAAACTGTAAATTAACACTTCTTCTTCGTTTCCGGGGCGGGAGTGGCTCAGTCGGTAGCGCGCCAGGCTCGTAATCTGTAGTTCCCAGGTTCGAGTCCCAGCTGGGTCAGCGTTGAGATTTATCTGCGCAAAATTTCCCGCCCTGCCCACGGTCAGTAGAGGACACCGATCGGCTTGGAAAGGCCGCCGTCCGTCGGATGGGACGTTAAGCCGTGACCTCGTGTGCGGGAGAGACATACCCTGTGCACGTTAAAGAACACGCTGGATGGCCTTGACCGGAGGCTACCATCTGTCTCCCAACAGCTGTTCCAGTGGGTCCCCTCCCCCAACCTTCTCTGAGCCTTCGGGGTCCATGTGACCTGGCCATTTAGCCCATGGTGTGCAAAAAAGTGCCGCTCAGAGGTAAAACAACCCAACTCATTTCCCCCTGCATCCCGGTCTGTTTTAGGAAATAATTTTTCCTTTGCAGTTGTAAAGGACGCTTCTTCCAACATATTAATACATTGGTTTGCATAAATTAAGGAACGACCCTATATTAAGTCAATGGGAAGCTAACGTCAAAGCTCTATAACTTCTAAAATAAGTTTTTTTTTTGTTTTGAAAAATGTAATTGCAGATAAAGATCTCAATCAAATAAATCAATATCTCGATTTTCAACAATATTCGTTCGGTATTTAATGAGTTATGGAAGTTTGAATATTTAACAACAGCAATGCCAGTCTTAAGAAACTTATACAAAACTGAAGAATAGTGAAAGAGTTCTTTACACAACGTTCTAAAATACAAACTTATTTTATTAAACACTTTGATATAATACTTATTACTAAGTTTTAATTAACTTCTGAGGTCAATTATTTGTGGCTGGCATTGTTATTGCTAAACATTCAAACTTCCATAACTTATTAAATACTGAACAAATATTGTTGAAAATCGAGATATTGATTTATTTGATTGAGATCTTTATCTGAAATCACATTTTTCAAAACAAAAAAAAAAACTTATTTTAGAAGTTATAGAGCTTTGACGTTAGCTTCCCATTGACTTAACATAGGGTCGTTCCTTAATTTATGCAAACCAATGTATTAATATGTTGGAAGAAGCGTCCTTTACAACTGCAAAGGAAAAATTATTTCCTACAACAGACCGGGATGCAGGGGGAAAAAACAGGTAGTTGGAGGAGAAGTGTGTGCGTGTTTTTTTTGGGTGGGGTGTGTGGGTAAGGGGGGGGGGGTGGGGGGGTAGGCGAGAAAGTGACTTAGTTTTAGAACACCTACTCCCATTTGCATTAATTCGTATGGAGGAAAAATATCCGATGTACTCAGGGCCGGATTAAGAAATTGGGAGCGCTGGAGCCAAGTTCTAAATGATACACCTCTATCCTTTTAAGTTGAAATTTTATGAGCTTTTTAATTTACAAATAAATATTTAAACTTTTATTCAGTGAGAAATGTCCACAAACAATACATAAGCTTATATGCTACACTTTCCAGCTTTAGCTTTCACAAACCCGGGACCTGGAGCCATGGCTCCATCTGTAATCCGGCCGTGTATGTAGGCCGTCTGTTTTAAAGTCGCATTTCATCTGATCGGTATCTTCGACATATATAGGGAGCAGGGGTTACCTTAATTGGGAAGCAAGCCATACTCGTCATCTGCAGTTCTCCAGGTTTGATTACATTTGTACCAATAATTTTTTTTTCAATTCAATTTTTATTCAACATAGATATATATCAATACAAAAATTTATGAGATATACCCAGCTAAAGCAACTGAATACTTGAGCGCTGGTGTATAATTATGACAGAAATATAAATGCAAAAAATTAAAGGCAACAATTGATAATTGAAACAATCAATGATGTAGAAGTCAAAAAAATTGGTTTTACATACAGCTATCATTCATTGTTTAGTATCCATTCAGAAAGAGATTTATTAAATAAATATTTAGAAGTAATTTTCTTCATTGTATCTGGAATACTGTTGTATAATTTAGTCCCAATATAGTTTATATTACGGGTAGTAGCTTGCTTTGATATGCGTGGTATTTGCAATTTAAAAGATGAGTCTCTAAGTGGTATATATGTCTGTCGAACCTGAAATAGATGTCAATTGAAATGGACATATTCAATAATTTTTAAAATGTAAATTTGAGACAGAGTCAGTAACCCCAACTTCTTAAATATAGGACGAGATTCAGAGAAGCGACCTTTATGGTCAATAATTCTAACTATAAATTTTTGGAGAATCAACAGCCTGTTTAAGTTTGTTTTTGCAGCTCCTCCCCAGGCTTTTATTGCATATTGTAGCTGACTATATACACAAGCAGAATACAACATTTTTAAACTTGTTTTATCGAGTAAGAATTTTAGTGTATAAAATCTTGCTATGAATGGTTTTATTTCGTCCACAGTATAATCAGTGTGATACTTCCATGAAAGGCTTTTATCAATAATCACTCCTAGGTATTTAATTTGGTCAAACTTCGTAAGACGTTTCGCAACTGCAATTTAGGATGTTGTAACTGTCCTTTTGATGAGAAACCACTCCAGAGTCACTGCTACCATCAGTTGATGCCTTCAACTGGAATTTTATATAGCATGTTTTAGCTTTATTTAAACTTAATTTATTCAACATTAGCCATTGATAGAAACGATGAATATCTCTGTTTGCCATTTGGTATAATTGCTCGCTGGACGGCCTTGACGGGAGGCTACCAGTTATCCAGTGGGTCTCCTCCCCCCTACGTTCTCTGAGCCTTCGGGGTCCTTGTGATCTGGCCATTTAGCCCATTGTGTGGAAAAAATTATCGCTCAGAGATCAATAATTTGGTAAAATTATTATATCGTCTATTATATATATCGTCTAGAATATAATATTAATATATTTCAGACGCGAAATTTTACACTGACCCCCCTGTCTTTAGTGTAAACCTTTTTGCATTGTACTCAGCTGAAATGGTAATTTCATACTTGAAGGAACAAGGTTTTCTAATGATTAGTTGAGCGAGGTTCTCTTTAATGCCTAACTCAGTAGAGCATTTGAATGTTTAACTGCATTTTTCATGCTAAATTGAGTCTTATAGGCTGGGTCTTCAGATGTGTACTGATTCCCAGTCTGAAGAATTAAATAAATGTTGAGTTGTTTTTCTTCTCAGCGGCACATTTTTTGGCGCATAATGGGCGAAATGGCCAGGTCATCAGGACCCCGAGGACTCAGAGAAGGGACAGCTCAGGACTGGACAGCTATTGGTAGACGGAAGTCTCCATCAAAGTCATCAGCGTGCTCTTTAACTTGCATAGGGTATAGCGTTCTCTCACACGGGGAACAACAGTTTAACGTCTCATCTGACGGATGGCGGCGTTCCAAGCCCATCGTTGTCCCCTACTGACCGTGGGCAGGGCGAGGAGTTTTGCGGAGAAAAATCTTCACGGTGGCCAGGTGGGACTCGAACCTTAGAACCGCAGATTACGAGCTTGGCGTGGTGCCGACTGAGCCACTCCTCCGTACCCATAGATAAATCAAGTACTTTAATGTTTGAGTCAGGTGTTATGATTAAGTTGGGTTGTTTTACCTCTGAGCGGCACTTTTTTGCACACCATGGGCTAAATGGCCAGGTCACAAGGACCCCGAAGGCTCAGAGAAGGTTGGGGGAGGGGACCTACTGGAACAGCTGTTAGGAGACAGATGGTAGCCTCCTGTTAAGGCCATCAAGCGTGTTCTTTAACGTGCACAGAGTATGGAACTCCCGCACACGGTACCACGGCTTAACGTCCCATCCGACGGACGGCGGCCTTTCCAAGCCCATCGGTGTCCCCTAGTGACCGTGGGAAGGGCGGGGAGTTTTGCGGAGATAAATCTCAAAGCTGACCCAGCTGGGACTCGAACTTTGGATTACGAGCCTGGCGTGCTACCGACTGAGCCACCCCCGTCTCAGGTAAAACAGGAAAAAAAAATATTAAAATTATTTATATTTTATGTATTTTTCATGAAAATTTTTAAAAACCCATAAAATGGAGTAGGAAATGTTATAGTCATTGGAAATCAAGTCTCTTGGCCCTCCTTCCCCCTCTTAAAAATTTTCAACTTGATTGTTTCTTAGCGCCCCTCTCCCCATCGATTTTTTTCTAGATGATGATTAATTGATGATATTACCTGATGATAAATTGTGATGAATTTCGAACAAAGATTCCAATTGCCTGCTAATTAGCCAACTTCTTGCTAATCACCAATCATTTGAGAAGCTGTAAAGTAGAGTGATCAGGTTTAAGGAAAAGATGCGGGAACTTTAAAAATTAAATTTCAGAGATTGAGAAGACGACCCCTTAAAGCGGGGACGTCTGCTCACTTGAATTTGACACCTCTCAAATTCAAAACTTGCATTCAAGATTACTATTCACTTAGTAAAATATCTACTCATGCTATACAGTTAATTTAATGTTTAAAATAATATCTAAAAAAATTTCAGGGGACACTTTCGAGGACACTTATTTTTAACGGACAGAGCTTTTCCTCTAAAAACTGTCGCTGGGAAACGGGGACTTCCGGTCACCCTACTGTAAACAAATTAGTGCTTCCTAGAGAAATAGTTAACTTAAAAAAATTTGTGATGTTAAAGATAAATTATTTCAGTGGTTGATGAAAAAGTGATGTTTTTATTTGGAAACTTTCATCATTTTGTCGTTTTTTTTTCTCATTTATTCCTTTTTTTCTCTCCTTCATTTTTTTGTACTACTGACGCAATCTAGATCATATCTGTAAAAACATATATGTACATTCCCGCTGATAAGCTTCGGCTTAGTGGGATTTTTTATGCAATATAATTATAGATAATACTTATTGAAAATAAATTTGAATTTGAATTTGAAAAAGACTCCACACCTGGGAAGCAGGTTAAGAATTTTGTCTGCCGATTATGATGGTCGTTTCATGCGTTCCGTTCAGATTGTCAACTTTGTTAGCCCTTGATTGATAATAACATTCATAATGAAAGCTTGATGGACTTAGCCCTTACCGCAAAACTCCCCGCCTTGCCCACGGTCAGTAGGGGAACCGATGGGCTTGGAAAGGTCGCCGTCCGTCGGATGGGACGTTAAGCCGTGGCCCCGTGTGCGGGAGAGCCATACCCTGTGCACGTTAAAGAACACGCTGGATGGCCTTGACGGGAGGCTACCATCTGTCTCCCAACAGCTGTTCTAGTGGGTCCCCTCCCCCAACCTTCTCTGAGCCTTCGGGGTCCATGTGACCTGGCCATTTAGCCCATGGTGTGTAAAAAAGTGCAGCTCAGAGGTAAAACAACCCAACCCAACCATTGTACTTAGCTGAAATGGTAATTTCATACTTGAAGGAACAAGGTTTTCTAATGATTAATTGAGCCAGGTTCTTTAATGCCTAACTTAGTAGAGTATTTGAATGTTTAACTGCATTTTTCATGCTAAATTGAGTCTTATAGGCTAGGTCTTCAGATGTGTACTGATTCCCAGTCTGAAGAATTAAATAAAGGTTGAGTTGTTTTTCTTCTGAGCGGCACATTTTTGGCGCATAATGGGCGAAATGGCCAAGTCATCAGGACCCCGAGGACTCAAAGAAGGGACAGCTCAGGACTGGACAGCTATTGGGAGACGGAAGCTTTCATCAAAGCCAGCAGCGTGTTCTTTAACGTGCATGGGTATAGCTCTCTCTCACACGGGGCCAACAGTTTAACGTCTCATCTGACGGATGGCGGCCTTCCAAGCTAATCGTTGTCCCCTACTGACCGTGGGAAGGGCGCGGAGTTTTGCGGAGAAAAATCTTCACGGTGGCCAGGTTTGACTCGAACCTTAGAACCGCAGATTACGAGCTTGGCGTGATGCCAACTGAGCACCACGCCAAGCTCGTTCCTCCCTACCCCTAGATAAATCAAGTACTTTAATGTTTGAATCAGGTGTTATGATTAAGGATCCGGTATTTCAATGTTTGAAATTGTAAAGAGGCATCTCTCCATGTTTCTTCTCAAATTTGTCGATTCGACGAGTCTCTTCTTCTTTGGCTTCTTCTTTAGTATTTGTTCTCTTAAAACGAACTTCCAGTTCCTTTTCGTCATCTCTTACAACTTCATCGATGGCTTGATTACCATAGCGATTCTTTATCCTTTGACGGAGTTTTCCACTCTCGCCTATGTAAATGGGGGTTTCGTCGTCTTTGTATTTGAACTCGTATGCCCCAGGACTGCAAGGGGCGCTGTCTGCTCTTTCCTCGTAACTTTTCCATGACGTCATCTTCTTTGGTGATCTTTTTTCGCTCTTAAAGAAATCGAAAGGAAGAAAGAGCAATTATCAGATTATATAAAAGGGATTTTGAGAAACGAATGCTATGAAACTATACACAAAAGTGTTTAAAAAGAACTTTACAGTTTATTGTTTTCCTTCTTAAAATATATGTTCAGTTAAGAAATATGATAAAATAACCTAAAAAAAATTAGCAAGTGGTTTAAAATGAAAAAGAGAACATTAAAATGACTTGAATTTAAATCAGATTTATAGCTGTTGAGTTGGGTTGTTTTACCTCTGAGCGGCACTTTTTTTCACACAATGGGCTAAATGGCGAGGATTGGATTGTTTTACCTCTGAGCCGCACTTTTTTGCACACCATGGGCTAAATGGCCAGGTCACAAGGATCCCGAAGGCTCAGAGAAAGTTGGGGGAGGGGACCCACTGGAACAGCTGTTGGGAGACAGATGGTAGCCTCCCGTCAAGGCCATCCAGCGTGTTGTTTAACGTGCACAGAGTATGGCTCTCCGGCACACGGGGCCACGGCTTAACGTCCCATCCGACGGACGGCGGGCTTTTCAAGCCCATCGGTGTCGCCTACTGACCGTGGGCAGGGCGGAGAAATTTTGCGGCTCAACGTTGACCCGGCTGGGACTCGAACCTGGTAACTACAGATTACGAGCCTAGCGCGCTACCGACTGAGCCACCCCGCTCCTGAATGGCGAGGTAACGAAGACCTCAAGGAATTAGACAAAGTTGGAGGGTTGGAGCACACTGGACAGCTGTAATGAGACAGGTGAAAGTCTCCAGTGAAGGCCATCTACCGTGTTTCTGAGACGAGTAGCAATTTTTATTTCCACTTTGAAAATGTTAGTAAAGATAATAAAGGCAATTTTTTCATCATTTTAAAAAAAAATATTTGAAGACCTCTAAAACGAAGGGAAAAATATTATACCGCAACGGCAAGGTATATTGAACATATAACTATCTTTCTTCTTGTGTCACAATACTTTTTTATGGCCCCTCCATAAATTTTTCTTCCCTCTTCTCTCTCGAAATTTTTTTGGATATGGGCCGGATATCTTCTCTTGAATTGTAAAGGCTACAGAAATTCTCGATATCGAAACCTTACCGATACAGAGCATCTCGAAGTTAAAATACCGCTGCAAAAGACTAACTCGATGCAAAATATTACTACTGCAAAATATCTTGATGTTTAAATGCCATTATTAGAAAATGTCATGATGTTAAAATGTTAATATTAGAAAATATCTTGTGTTAAATCCTACTATTAGAGAATATCACGATGTTAAAATGCTACCATTAGAGAACAGCATGATGTTAAAATGTTACTATTAGAGAACATCACGACGTTAAAATGTTACTATTAGAGAATATCACGATGTTAAAAATGCTACTATTATACAATATCATGATGTCAAAATGATACTATTATAGAATATCATGATGTTAAAATGCTACTATTAGAAAATATCATGATGTTAAAATGCTACTATTAGAGGATATCATGATGTTAAAATGCTACTATTAGAGGATATCATGATGTTAAAATGGTACTATTAGAGAATATCACGATGTTAAAATGTTGTATTAGAGAACATCACGTTGTTAAAAATGCTACTATTAGAGAATATCATGATGATAAAATGCTACTATTAGAGAATATCATGATGTTAAAATGTTACTTTTAGAGAATATCATGGTGTTAAAATGGTACTATTAGAGGATATCATGATGTTAAAATGCTACTATTAGAGAATATCATGATGTTAAAATGCTACTATTAGAGGATATCATGATGTTAAAATGCTACTATTAGAGAATATCACGATGTTAAATGCTCTATTAGAGAATATCACGTTGTTAAAAATGATACTATTAGAGAATATCATGATGATAAAATGCTACTGTCAGGCTAGAGGCCTTTTTAGATTTTTTTTTGTTCAGGCTGTGTATATTTATTTTGGATGTCGCCAAAATAGTCATATGCTACGGGGAGGCCCTCTGTCCCGACATCTGGAAAGTTAATTGCAGTAGCAGTGTACAGGGAACGGCTAGCGTCCGCTGGCAGGTGACCCGGGTCCCTGAGGGCTAACGGACGCCCAGATGGTGAGGCATAGAAAAGAAAGGAAGAAAGGGTTTGGCAACGATGAGAGGAGAGCCGGTCGAGTCTCGGAAGGAGACGGACGAGAATTGGTAAAGCGGGAAATGCCGACTGGTAATAGCGGCATTGGCTCTGTAAATACAGCTGAACAGGCATAGTAAGCTGGTGTTGTTGTAATCCATGTAATTGAGCATATGTCCTCGTCCAGCAAGTACGTTGGAAGGTTAAATAAATCTTTGTTATTTTTAAGTAAAGCCTGAAGTTGGACTAATTTATTGGGGAGGAGCCTCAGTATCGAGTCTCTGCAATTGTGAATAAACCGTTTGATTCTATCCGAAAGACTCTTTCACCCGTCGCGTATAGCGATCGAACCGAGGGACCGACAAACGAAGAGTTAACATCACAAAGTGGCGCAGTCCGACAGTACGCAACAGCGGTGAAAGTAGCGGCGAAGGTGACGGAAGAGTTCCGACATCCATTGTGAGCTGACCAGAACAAGGCTGATACTGCCAAGAGTGTTCCGGCTGTGTGCTTCAGGTGGCAGACTGACGAGGCGGTTCGTTCCTGTCATCGCATCGGAGGTAAGTATCCTCTTACTCTAGGGGCAAGTAGTTAGATACGGCAGAGGCCTGTACGAGCTAGAATGGAGCTTAGGAGCGGTCGCGATAGGAAAAGGGATGAGTTAAGACGAGGCTTCACAGAGAGGGATAGCGCGCAGGGGGGTTATTCAGGGAATGATCTGGGAGGCGAGGAGGTGACAATAGACAGAGAGTCTGATGCTGCGATAGACATGAGAGGGTTGAGGGATTATGACGATGACAACGATGCGGATATGCTGCAGAGCGGGACCAGAAAGCAGAGAGCTAAAGAAAGGATTGGATATGATTTTGAATTAGAGAGGATGAGGTTAGAGATGCAACTGAGAAGGGAAGAGAGAGAGGCGGCAGAAAGAGAAAGAGAAAAGGAGAGAGAGCATGAGTATAGAATGCTGGAACTGCAAATGAGGAATGCAAACGAGGAGAGGGGTGATGTGCGAACGGTGGCAGTTTCTAGTAACCCAGCAGATGCGCGGCTGGCTAATTATATAAAATTATTGGGAAATATGTTAGCTGGAAGCCCTAAAAACCCAGAAGAGGTGATAAATCTCTTTGAGACAGCGGAAAGGGGATTTAAGATATATGAAGTACCAGAGGTGTTTCAAGGCAAAGTCATCGTTTCTTTTTTAGATGGTAATTATGCAAATCACGTTTTTCGAAAATTAAGTGCAGAGGATTTTGTTCATTATAAGAAAGTTAAAGAGGCCGTATTAAAAGAGGTTAAGCTCACTCCCTCTGCGTACAAGAGAAAGTTTGAAACTATCACGAAAGAACCGAATGAGTCATACAATCAATTAGCCTCGAGGCTCAGAAATAGCTGGGATTACTACGTCCGCAGTAGGAAGGTGACAAATTTTGAGGAGCTTATGGACCTGATAGTGTCGGATAAATTACGTGATAGCCTTCCTCAAGACACCCATGCTTACGTAGTACAGAAAGAGGCAGAGTCATGGGCAAAAGCAGACGAAATAGCCACGTGGGCAGAAATCCATCTAGCCAGTGTAAACGGAACGGAAGAGGTCCTAACTTTTAAAGAGGTAAGGCATAGACATTATGCAGAACGTGTTGTTTCCCCCCAGCAGATGATAGACTCAGAGAGAAATTATGCGAGCAGAAGGTATCAATCGGCAGTAAATTTAGCTGAATGTAGAAATGTCCCAAAAGTAAGGAGGTGCCATAAATGCAGATCTGACGAACATTTGATGAAAGATTGCCCACTGAGAACTGGGGACCGTGAGAACCGAACTCAGGTGTACCAAGTTAGCACCTTGGATCAGAATTCTAAAGATGTTTGTGAGGCAACAATAGGAAGGGTTACGACAACATACAAAGCCAAGTCCAAGCAGTCGAGTAATGGGACAGGGAGAGATACGTATCCCAGTAGATTATGAAGAGGTTCGAATCAGATGTGGCGACCAGACAGCTAGAGCAGTCGTGGATTCGGGGGCAGAACTGACAGTAATCAGAAAGGGGATGTTGAAAGAAGAAAAGCACCCTGTAAAAGATCATCTGTTGTTGCATGGACCGTTTGGTGATGCCATAAGGGCAGAGGTAAAAGAGCTGCCTTTAAGTTTGATTGATTGTACAGACAATAGCACTGTGAGTGGCGGAGAAATTAAAGTGCTATGCGCAGTAGTAGCAAAGCTGCGGAAGGAGGTACTTCTGAGTGTGGAAGCATATGGTAAGTTAATTAGAAAGAAGGAGAGAAGGCCTGTAACTGGTAACCTCAGGAGGAAAATCCACGAGCCGTGGGCCAATAGAGGAAGCTACTATGAAAGAGGTAGAGAAATTCCAGTTAGTAACAGGGAAATGTATGCTCCATGGAGACCGTCCAATCAGCGCCATCCTATCTCCCAGCCCAAACATGTGCAGCAATCTGTCAGACTCGATGTCTACGATGATCAAAATTATGCAGGGGAGGGAGCGAACATGGCAATTGGAGGTAACAATGGGTCAGGCCGACGCCCATGTCGACGACTTTCAGCCTATAGAGTCAGAGGGTACGTACGGGAAGGTGATAGCTAGGTAGGCACGAAAGGTGTGCATAGCCTTTCACATGGGATGTCACCTGTGAACGATGAACACCGCCGGTATGGCATTCCTTAGTCAAAGACAGTTGTTAGTTAGATAATTAATTTATAAACTGTTTACTCTCGGACAGCTACTTCAGTCACCAGGTTTTTTTATTGTTTGAAGCAAAAAGAATATTTAGACTCAGTGCACCAGTATATACCTAGGAGTTATTTTATATTTAAGTGTAGTGTACATAGATGTGTAAAAGATGTGCCAATTCGCAGAGAATTTATATAATTCATGAAGCAACTTAGAACTCTGTGTTTTGTGGCATTGAACTCTAAGATTAATGCGAAAATGAACTCTGATTTTCGGCGTTCAACTTGACTTTTTAGTCAGCAGTTAACAGGACTAACTACTGACTTCTGGCAGGGAGGTGTCAGGCTAGAGGCCTTTTTAGATTTTTTTTTGTTCAGGCTGTGTATATTTATTTTGGATGTCGCCAAAATAGTCATATGCTACGGGGAGGCCCTCTGTCCCGACATCTGGAAAGTTAATTGCAGTAGCAGTGTACAGGGAACGGCTAACGTCCGCTGGCAAGTGACCCGGGTCCCTGAGGGCTAACGGACGCCCAGATGGTGAGGCATAGAAAAGAAAGGAAGAAAGGGTTTGGCAACGATGAGAGGAGAGCCGGTCGAGTCTCGGAAGGAGACGGACGAGAATTGGTAAAGCGGGAAATGCCGACTGGTAATAGCGGCATTGGCTCTGTAAATACAGCTGAACAGGCATAGTAAGCTGGTGTTGTTGTAATCCATGTAATTGAGCATATGTCCTCGTCCAGCAAGTACGTTGGAAGGTTAAATAAATCTTTGTTATTTTTAAGTAAAGCCTGAAGTTGGACTAATTTATTGGGGAGGAGCCTCAGTATCGAGTCTCTGCAACTGTGAATAAACCGTTTGATTCTATCCGAAAGACTCTTTCACCCGTCGCGTATAGCGATCGAACCGAGGGACCGACAAACGAAGAGTTAACATCACAGCTACTATTAGAGAATATCATGATGTTAAAATGTTACTTTTAGAGAACAGCATGATGTTAAAATGTTACTTTTAGAGAACAGCATGATGTTAAAATGTTACTATTAGAGAACATCACGACGTTAAAATGTTACTATTAGAGAATATCGCGATGTTAAAAATGCTACTATTATACAATATCATGATGTCAAAATGCTACTATTAGAGAATATCATGATGTTAAAATGCTACTATTAGAGGATATCATGATGTTAAAATGCTACTATTAGAGAAAATCATGACGTTAAAATGTTATTATTAGACAATATGATGAGGTTAAAATGTTACTACTAGAGAATACCTTGATGCTAAAATATTACTGCTAAAAATATCTCAATGTTGAAATGTTTTTGCCAATATCAAAGTAATATCTGTTTGATCGAATATTTATCGTTTCTAATACTATCTCTAGGTATTAACTGCAGAAGAGTTTGTCTTACCATAGGAGTATTCTTCAGGTGGATCGTCATGCAGCCACAATTCTTCCATCAACTCAGCTAGAGGATCAGCAGCAGACTTAGAGCCTGAAATGAAACGTTTCTACTAAATGAATGGGAATGTCAATTCTTATTATGCTTAACAGATCTTATAGCTAAATAACAAAAGTGATACTCATTCATTTTTCAATTGCGACATACAGTACAAGAATGAT